>JAWNKV010000137.1:0-463150 GCA_035041805.1 Amiota mariae
AAGTTCACTTCAATATATATTTTTGTCTTACTTTTAAGAGTTAATTGTTACATTTATTTTTGTTTTTAAGCTGACAGTTTCTTTGTCAATGCCATTTCAAATAAATAAATAAATCAAACAAACAAATCACTAAAAAAGATCGAACTCTTCTTCTTATTTCAAAGCTCGCACACCTAACAACAAATTTTGTTGCTAGATATCCCACACATTTTGTGTTGGCAAAATTTAAAATAAGAAGAAGAGCTCCCTTTTAAAGAGTCATTTGTCCAGTCTACATACTTATGCATTATAATAGCTTTGGTATCGTTCGTTCGTCGTGATTGCTTTAAGAGAGACACATAGTCTCTCTCTTTCGCTCTTTACGCACATTTTATTTTAAACGTTCATGAGTGCGTTTTTGCCTTGCCTTCATTGCACATCTTTGGACGAAACACACTGTCTCTCTATTGTCCCGCTCTTAGTGAACATCATATTCAGAAAGAAAAGAACGAAAAGCGCAATAGTCTCAGAAGTAGTTAATAAATGATAAGGAACAAATACATCAACAACAACAACAACAATACAACAAAATTAAAGAAGCAGCAATGCAAGAACAATGAAAAACGTACGAAATTTTTTGTAAATAGTATAGATTTTTGATTACTATTGTAATTTTCGTAGGGTCTCTAAAACTGAACGAGTGATGCCACTTAGACCACAAGATGGGTCCGTTGTGAGCCACAGGGGAGGGGCTTGGCTACCTCCCAATCGAATTGAACCATTCGGAGCTTTTAATGAAGCGAACGAGGTTATTTATGCCTAGTTGATATAGGTTATCTATACTTGTTAGGAAGGGGGAACCCAAGAAACGTATCCTCCTTCTGGTCAGAGCTGGACGTGAGCAGAAGAGGTGCTGGATTGTCTCCAGTTCCTCTTCATTTCTGCAGCTGCGACAGAAATCATGCGTTAAGACTCCCAGTCTAGTTGCATGATTACCTATTAGACAGTGTCCTGTTAGGGTGCCTATCAAGATTCCTAATTGAGCTCTATCTAACTTAATACAAGACAAGGATAGACGCTGATTTAGCTTTGGCCATGTTTGCCGGGCTATTTCGCAGGTAGAAGCACTACTCTACTACTACATCTAAGATTTGTGGAATTTATTAGTGTTTCCCTGGCGATAAGTTTACACGTCGCAATTGGGGCACCAATGCTCTCCATGCCCCTACTGACATGTGGCAGGTTGGTATCCTCTCTTGCGAGTTCATCAGCCCTGCAATTTCCTGGAATATCCCTGTGACCGGGAACCCAGCAGAGGTTAATGCAGAGTTGTGATGCCATCTCATTAAGAGATCGGCGGTAATCTGAGACACTCTTAGACGTTGTATGGGGTGCATCCAAGGCTTTTAGGGCAGCCTGGCTGTCTGATAAAATACAAACATCCTTGCCAGATATATTTTTTATATGCAACCATTTTACCGCTTTATGAATGACAGTTATTTCCGCCTGAATAACAATGCAGTGGTTCATTAGTTTAATGGATTTGCAGATTGAGGGCATTTCGCAGTAAATTCCAGACCCTACACCAGTATCCATTTTAGATCCATCTGTGTATATCTTGATCTGGGCACTTTGTGCTGGATCACCTTCTAGCCATTCCTGCCGCGATGGAAGCCTTACAGAGAATTTCCTTTCGAAGCAGAAAGTTGACGGGAGGCGATCAAGTCGAGTAGGAATGTTAATATATGAGTTCAGTATGCTTGCGTGCCCATACGAACTCCATTTCCATTGTGAGCATGCTTTGAGTCTAATGGCTGAACATGCCGCTAGGTGTTTGCAGAAAAGATCGATCGGTGACAGGTGTAAGATGATGTCCAACGCCATAGTTGGCGTAGTTCTTATGACACCACTTATTGCCAACTCCGCCGATCTTTGAACCTTACCGATAATTTCACGGTAGGTTTTCTTCTGCATCGCAATCCACCAGACAACACTTCCGTAAAGGAGAATGGGTCTGATAACTGATATAAAGAGCCAATAAACAGTTTTAGGTTTGATTCGCCATGTTTTGCCTATTGCTCTTCTACTGGCATAGAGTGCCGCGCAAGCCTTCCTAGCTCTTTCTAGAGTATTCGGCTTCCATGTCAGTTTCCTGTCAATGATTAAGCCTATGTACTTTGTCTTTTCCGATATCACCACACATTTCCCCGAAAGCATTACCAGACCTAAATAGGGGATTTTATGTTTCCTAGTGAAGAGGATGACCTGCGTCTTGTCCGGATTGAGTCTAAAACCACAATCTTCCGCCCACTTGGAAAGAAAATTCAGAGCACAATGCAGAAGGTCTCTCAGAGTAGAAAAGTATTTTCCAGAAATGGCAATAACAACGTCATCCGCATATGCGATCACTTTGCATCCCATCAATTCTAGACCTACTAGTAGTTTATTGACTACTGCATTCCATAGAAACGGTGAGAGGACTCCACCTTGCGGTGTGCCTCTTCTCACTGCCTTTCGAAGTTTGGAATCTCCCAGATCTGCCTCAACGACTCTGCTTTTTAGCATTTTGTCGATGAGTTCCACTAGGCTCGATTCCGTTCTCAGGTCAGTGAGTGCTGCAGTGATCGCACTCGCATTAACGTTGTTGAAGGCCCCTTCTATATCGAGGAATGCTGCTAAGGTGAACTCCTGCCGATGCAGGGGTCCCTCCGCAGTGGAGATGAGGGAATGTAGTGCTGTTTCAACTGATTTCCCCTTGGTATAGGCATGTTGAGATTGAGAGATCAACCTCTTGTCTATTGTCAGTCTTAAGTAGATTTCAATCAGCCTTTCTAGTGAAAGGAAGATAGAGAGATTGGTCTTAAGTCTTTTGGATGGGTGTGCGAGCTTTTACCTGCCTTTGGAATGAAGATTTAAAGGGTTTAAACCCGTTAGACTGTCCGCGTCTTGCGTAGTATTGTCCGAGCATCCCGGAAAGTGTGTGTCTAGTAAGAGTTCTAATGACTCTTTGCTTGTTGTGGTGAACGAACCGTCCGCTTTCTGCAGAAGCTCCCAGTTTTGGGAGCTTCCTGCCAGAATTTTGCGGAGTCTAGAGGCCTCGGATGCACCTTTCACTTCTTCGCAGAAAGATCTCCAAGATTGCCTCTGCGCAGCTTGTTTACTTTTTTTGTAGACCTTTAGAGATTCTTTATAACCTCTCCAGTCCTCTTCAAGGCGGGTGTGTTTTGCCTTGTTCAAGGCATGTCTGCTACTATCCCGAAGCTTACTTAGCTCACCTGTCCACCACCGAGGTTTGGCTATACCTCTCGGTTTTCTTATCGAACAGGCTTGCGCCAAGGCTGCGTTTAGGTTAGCTGTTACAGACTCTACCAATGTTTCTAGCTTGCTTACACTATCTGGAGTGCTGCATGCATGGGTTTCAGGGGTGTTCCCTACTTGACCTACTTATTTATCCCAATCCGTTTTCCTAATATTCCGGACGGGATTAGGATTTGGTAGGGTTTTGCTAATTTTAAAAGAGATATACCTATGGTCGGAGAAGGAATCTTCTTCCAAAACCTTCCATTTAATTATTTTCTCATAGACTGAGCTAGAGGCAAAAGTAGCATCAATTACCTCTTGCCTATTATTAACAATAAATGTTGGCTTATTACCTTTATTACAGATCTGGAGATTAGAGCCAATAATGAAATCAAAAAGACACTCACCTCTAGCATTAATGTCCGTGCTGCCCCACACCGAATGGTGCGCGTTGACGTCTGCACCGACAATTAACTTGGCTCCCAGTCAATGCGACTGCGCTACCAGATCCTTGAAAATTTGTCTTGGTAGTGCGTCATGGTGTTGGGGCACATCCGTTCACCACCTGCTTCGAGACTGATGGTGACTTGGTCTGCATCGCTGAAATTAGAGAGCATAAATGCAGCTAACTTCCTTTTTACTAGTACACATGCTCTGGGCTTACCTTGATTGTATACGTGACAGATTTTGTACTTGTTGTTCCTGAGCCCGCAAACAAGACCATCTACTACCCATGGTTCCTGTATCAGGATAATATGGTATCCGCTGCTTGCCAGATGGAGTAAAAGGTTGGCGGACGCAACTTTTGAGTGATGGAGGTTAATTTGGAGTATCCGGATCGTCATTTCCAGACTCCACCTCCACCAATGTTGATTCAGCATCCTCGTCTGATGCCAGTAGCTCCTCTTCATCTGTCAGAGTGGTTTTCGACACTCCTTCCAGAAGAGAGAAGATGCTGTTACCATCCGATGCCCTTCTTGGCGTTCCCGCTTCTGTTGCAGAACCTAGATGTTCTTTCGCAGTTGAGGATGTGCCCGGATCTATGTTGGTCGGAGGCATTCCATCCTTTTTGTAGATTCTCATCTTTATTGATGAGAATCCGTAACTAATGACCTCTTCCAATCTCGATAGAGGTTCCAGCGAGTCCTTACCGACCACGAAGGTTGCAGTACGGAACTCACCTTTTGGCTCCTCCATCTTGGTGATCTTCCAGGTCTTAGAACACACCCTGATCATTTCAAGTACCATCTTCGGGACTGATGGTTCGGCTGGGATCCATGCCTTTGCTCTTGGCAAACAAGGGATGTCCTCCCTTGATATAACCTCGAGGCCATACCTCACCAATCGTGGAGATGGCTATCTTGTAGAGATCAGTAGATCTCTGATCAGCACAGGTGATTAGTTTGACGTGGTTTTGGTGCCACGCCCCATCGCGGCAGAAGGGAGCTGGACCAGGATGCTCTTTCAATATTTGAAAGAACACGCTTTTTAGCTTGACCTCAACTTTCCTCCAGCTCTCTGGCGTGATCGTACCTTAGGAAGATCGTCCGATATCTGTCTTTTGTTTGGCGGATTCGGTTTAGGAACTTGTACAAGTCCCCCCGTTATCCGCGTGGCCCATAGGATAGAGGCCTTCTGCTTTTCCGATCTTTCAGCATCAGCAACGTTTCTCAGGCGTTCCAATAGACGTAACGCCGATCGCCTCTCCTTGTAGTTATGCTTAGCTACAGAGGAGGTGCCGACATTACTCCCTGCACCGGTACCTCCGATTACACCAGGTTTATTCCCGGTTTCAGCTGTACCCGTGCAGGTGGTATCCTTCTTAGGCAGTGTAGTGCTACTACTTCTGCTAGACTCGGTTGTCCCAGCTTCGGTAGTAGGCACGTGGACCTGGCTTGGGCCAGGTTGTGATTTTGCATTTAGGGACTGCATGTCCATACTTGTTTTTGGTTTCTTGTTTTTCATGTTCATAATTGACCGCCGCCTGCCTAGGCAGTTGGCAGTCCTTTGGTTGGGAGGGGATGTTACTGGTCCACCGTGGCAGCGCCCCATACCACGATAAGGTCATAGATACACCTCGAGGTGACCCGGTATCGAGGCAGCTCCGTTATAATACAGCCGGTTTGTTCCCTGGCTGCAAACCACCCAATAGGCACGGGACGCATAACACCTTGGGTTAGGGAAGATTTTATTTAACAGGGTTTACTCCCTCCGCCTGATATATCTTAGCCAGCTTGCCGCATGACCCAACTGAACATGTCTTAATGACACGTCCGGTTTGAAACATACTGCAGCTGTTTCCAGCCGTCACCATGGGAGGTGATAGACCAGACTTCCTTCAGCACACTCAATTACGCCTATATATATGTCTTGATTGGTGTTCGATTTTTTTAGTGCTCAAAGGTGTGTGTCTATTGCTCCTAATTGGAGTGACCATGAGGGATCTGTTCTAGTGCCTGTTTCAGGTGGGGGATATATTATTTCAAGGTTTAACCAGATATCGATGCATTTTTGCAAAGCGGATGTTCTGTATTTATATCTATTATTTTTCACTATGCTATTTATTATTATTCTGAGAGGGGAATCGTTTGAATGGGTTATTGTGTTGAATAGTTTAGCCTGGAGGTATTGGATTCTAGTATCGAGCATTGCTTCTGCGTATAAATTGTTTGCTGGTGTAAAACGGAATGCCCCTAATGCAGTTCGAAGCGAATTATTTATAGTAATTGGTTTTAATGTTGTTTTTGGAGCTAGACCATAAATTGGTAGTCCAAAATAAATGTTTGATAAGATGATGCTTTTGACTATTTGTATTAATGTGAAGGTGTGGCAGTTGAATTTTTGATTGGACAAGCACTTTATGATGTTAAGGGATTTGTATAGTGATAATTGGAGTGTTTTGATGTGAGTATACCATTTGTATTTGGAGCTGAGGGTAAGGCCGAGTAGTTTGAGTTGTTTAACATTTTCAATGTTCGTTAATTATGTTGCAACTTGGCATGAGCATCTAATTTTCCTGCAAACATGCAATTGTTTGCATTTAGTCACTGAAAGAGAAACTCAAAAATAATTGCACTAGTTTTTTATGTCGACAAAAAGATTCTCCAGATTAATTTGTTGGTTTTTTTGTTTTTATGTAGTTTAATATTGTAGTCACCGGAGTAGGCAATGAAGTTTAAGTTGTTGTGATTGGCTATTGTGTCTAATAGGCTATTGAAGGCGATTAGGAAAAGTATAACTGAGAGGGGTGAACCTTGGGGAATTCCGTTATGGAGGGGGAGTATTGTTAACGCGAACTCTGATTTTCCTGTTAGTCATAAAGTGTTTTATGTAATTGTGTATTATCGGGCCGCAGCCCCATTTGACTATTGTTCCGAATAGTATGCAGGCCAATTTTTTCAAAGGCTTTATCAAAGTCCAGAGATACAATATAATTGAGATATGTCTTTTTGATAGTATTGCTTTGTTTATAAATGTAAATATGTATGGCAAATAAAGCAAATTATTAATTAACTAAAGAATTATCAGTAAGGTAACGATTTCTACCATTTTGATCCGGATCAACGCCGCATCACTATTGATTGGACTCATGCCGAAGTGTGAAAAAGCTATAAATGAAACCAACACTTTGAGGAATTTTATATTATGTATTAGATAAAACATATGTAGTCATGGGAACTGTCACCAAAATGAAAATAAAACTATGAAATAACGGAAACATTTCCACTTATTTCTGCTTTGGCAATGACTATTCACAAATCGCAGGCAGGAGGGACATGTTGCGGTTTTTACACCATATTTACGTAAATTCCAATCAAACATTTTTGTTTCTTATTTCAGTTAGCATAAACTAATGTAGCCTGCTTAGACTATAATTGAAAATACAAATAATCGAAGAATTGTTGAAATTAATGGTGATAATGAAGTAAACAATGAAAATAATGTTGATAATTAAGTTCATTGAAATTTTTGTATAAATAGTAGTTGCTTCGATGGTCGGCACAAGACTGTTTTATTAAGTTCTCTTCACTTAACTCTAGGTACATAATTACTTATAATATAGCATACACTAATGATAGAGGCGTGCTTACGACAAGATTCCGTTCTGACGACATGGATCTCCTGCTCCTGACTCTTTTCACTTAACAATTTACCCATGCTACGAGTTACTCTATCACTTTTATCTATTGACGTTTTCTTTACAGATATGTGATTTCAATATTTATCACATTCGTTATCGCTAGTCGTGTTTATAACATTTTGTGATACATGGTTTTTGATTTAATTACATTTTGACTATTGTTAGTTACTTTACATTTGACTTCTTCAGCATTGTTTTCATTATGTATGTCAACTTGTACGTTTTCCATTGCTAAGTTTTGTGTATCATTCGCACCTGATATGTATGGTATGGTTGTGTCAATTTTATTTGCGTTTTCTATAATTAATTTTTCTTTCAACCATGGTTTAATGTTAGCGACTGCCCAAATACGCTTGTACGTGATTTGCGTTGGAACCCATTTATGTCTTCCAGTAGGTATTTATCGTTTTCTAACACTTTCGCAACTTTATAGGGACGTTCTATTTTGGAACGAGTTTGCTTCATACGCCTTGCTGTGAACTAAAGTTTTTCACTACTACATATTGTCCAATGCCGTATTTAGCTGGAGCTTGACGATGGCTATCTGCGTAGTTTTTGTTGTATTTTTGTACTTCCTTTTGATGTTTGTCGCAGTGGTCGATGTGAACCAATTCAAATATTGCCTTTAGGAAACATATGCAAAAATCCGTCTTCTTTTCCATATTTTGGGGAGAAAGCTATACATTTTAAGCAATTTTGTATATGTTCAGTTGCTTTATGTTTTGTATTGGGAAACCAGTAGCTTTTCGAAATTAATTCTATGACTTTATCGGCTCCTACCTGACCCATCTTATTGTGATATTTGTAAAGTACATACTCTTCGCATGTCAATTCGATGGTCGACACAAGATTGTTTTTATTAAGTTCTTAACTCTAGGTACATAATTACTTATAATTACATATAACATAGCTTACACTAATGATAGAGGCGTGCTTACGACAACTTAGCAAATTTGCCATAGTGAATTGCGTTCATTGATCCCTGATTCGTCACCTGTGTAGATGTTATACACACTCTTTGATGCACATTTCAACATTTCCTTGCACCAAAGACATGAGGTATCTTTTTATCGTTTGTCACATTGTGCGAGATCCAACGCGAATAAATCTTTTTTACGGCCAAATGATCATGTAATACCTTATTGATGCTTGTCATACTAATGCCCAAAGATGCCTCAATCTCATGGTATATCACATGACGATCTTGCATAGTCATTCCACGTACATCATCGATATTTTTTGGCAAAACAACCGCTTTTGGACGACCTTCACGGAATTCGTAATGAAAGGAACATCGACTACGATTAAATTCGGTATACAAGTTTTTTGCAGTGCTGTAGGATGGTTCTTTATCACTGTACCAAGAATTAAATTCATAGAAAATATTCACGTATTTAAATTTACTGTAAACAACACAATCATGTTGAAATATTATTACATTTCATTTCTACAATATATTGGAATTGATTAACCACACCATATTGGTTTATCAGATGCACTGCTTTCTGCTGACTACGACAGTATTGGTCATATAAACACAGTTCACTGCTTGAATTTTTCACTCTATTATTGAGAACGAGAGAAACAAATCAAAATATCAAGCGCAGTCGAATTTTCGTACTCATAAAATTTAACTTTTAATTAGAAATGTCTGCTTAACTTTTTTCAAAATTTTTTCATTGATAAAAAAAATAACGAACATAACGCTTAATGAATTGTGCAACAACAACCAAAAAAACATTCAATTCATTTTGGCTTCTACTACCGGCATTGTCGCATGTCAAAGGCAAACGAGCAAAACAACACACGAATACCTATCGAAAAGTTCTACTAAAAATAAAAATAAAAACAAAACAAGAAAAATAAAAATATATAAAAAAAATCAGCCAAGTGTGAGTCGGTCTCGCACATGGAGGGTTCCGTATCATCGTACAAGATTTTTTGCTTAAAATATTAAATTATGTGGATATTTAATAGCCTAAAAGTATACTACAATTACAGCTTAAAACTATGCTAAAAAAAAAATATTGTTAAACAAAAGGTTAAATTAATAGTAGCTTTACAGTGGCTCGAATCACGAAGATTCGGTTTTGTGGTTTACAGTGGTATTTTAGAATCACGAACAGCTGTTGTTTGTTTTGATTATACATACAAATGGAACGTTGTGGCTAATTGTGATAATTAAAATGGACATTTTGTGAAAAATATATGATTGAGAACAATTTGGAGTGTATGCAAATAATACTTGCAGCTTCCTTTTTCATTACTGCTACTCATTTTATTAATATTTGAAGAAAAAATTACAATTTAAAATTTTCTTCAAATTTTTTTGTGCAATGATCAGCTGTTTTATGTGCGGCGCGCAAAAAAACGAAGAAGAAGACACATGACAATCACAAAAAACGACGAAATTATGAAAATGCTGCCAACCTACATGGAAGAATTGCCCAGCCCTGTTAAGACTGACCATTCAAAAAAACCGAATCTTTGCGAATCTATTTGAGATTAGTATCTCGCAATCGAATCTCTCTACAACAACAACCCCTAATTTTTGTCATTTTCCCTGTTGTTGTTGTCAAATGAGACTCGAATCATTGTCGCATCTTCATAGATTCGAATCTTCGCTCACTGTAAAGCCA
This sequence comes from Amiota mariae, assembly GCA_035041805.1. NCBI lineage: Eukaryota > Metazoa > Arthropoda > Insecta > Diptera > Drosophilidae > Amiota > Amiota mariae. The sequence goes on from JAWNKV010000137.1 coordinate 10,060, forward strand.
CTATAAAGAACAATGCTTCAAAAAATGTGTATTTTTAGTATTTGTCGTTCTACATACAAGTGAATTACACAATCTGTGAAAATTTTAATTCTCTACCTATTACGATTCATGAGATAGAGCAGGAGATGGACGGACGGAAGGACATCGTAAGCTTAGTAATTGGGTCCCGTAAGCTCCCTATGGGTACGGAACCCTAAAAATTGTTCACAACGAGCTGACGAAATGAGATTTTGATTTTGTGTTTCTAAATATAAGTGGGTGTCTTGGCCTTCAATCTTAGCTTTTGTTTGTAGAAGTTATTACATGTAATTTTTTCGGATCCAAAAGCGAATACGTCGCTATATTCTGAACAAAGTTTTGTGAGTGTTTCTATGAATAATGGTGGGAAGTTGGGTTTTAATTTCCTTAATATTTCCTGTTTTCTACCTTCCTTTGTAATACTTGGACTAACTACGTAGTAATTTTGTAAACATTCAGAATTTATTTTATTTCCGTTGATTTTTACTGTTTCATTGGTGGTATTTAGAATTCTAATGTAAGCGTTTCTGCTATTTACTATGCTGTTGATTACGAAAGTTCTAGGTTGAAGTTCCTGGTTGAATACTAAGAGTTCTGTATCTTTTGATACGATCTATACTCGTCTTTTCACTTGTGATCTGGCTTATAAAACTATTGCCTTATCTGTTTCTGTATATTCTATTGGTATGGAGATATTATGAAAGTTTTAAATTTTTTATGAAATCCATGCCAAGTATACCATCGCAGGGAATGGGGAAATCTTCTGATATTGAATGGAATGCATGCGTTATCCGAATATTTCCAACTCGTAGGTCTATTGATGTACTTCCCAAAGTTTCAATATATCCTTGACCTATACCTGTGAGTTTAATTTGTTCATTATTTTTTGGTTCTATTTCTCCAAGGCTTACTATTTTATTTCCTGTGTGGTTGTTAATGAAATTAACGGAAATGCTAAGATTGAGGTTTAGTATATATATAGTTTCCCAGAGGCTGTTCCTGGTTTTCCGAACCAGTTGAATTGTTTACTACCCTAACATTTCTATTGTTATTGTTATTATTATTATTACTGCTGCGTGTATCATATTGTCTACCTCTTCTGTTGCCGTTGTTTCTGTTATGTGAACTATTTGTATTTTGGAATTGCTGATTATTACGATTGTTGTAATCTGACCTGTAGCTTCCGCGTCCTTTATTGGAAGCGCAAGAATGCCCTGTATTTGACTTATGGCCGAACCACAAGATAGTGTTGCTTTATCCAGTTACTTCTGTGCAACTGTGAACAAACTTGGATAAGGTATCGTTCATACTGTTGAACTGCCCTGCCTCAATAATAAGTTTAACCTTGTCGAACTTACAATTTTTAGTCATTGCCTTTACTGCGACCTGTGTGGTATATTTATTGGCCGATTCGTTTTCTAAGGATTTTGCTAAATCTTCTACCTCCTTAGTGTAGGTATTAGCTGATTTCTTGTTTTGTAATATATATTTTTTATTTTGGCGGTCAGTACATCAACTGATTCACGGTTAAACGTTGTTCTTAATAGTGTTATTATCGATTGAAGAGAGGTTTCATTTCCTATGAGGTTTCTGGCGGTTCCTTTGAGTTTGGTTTTTATCAAATTTCCCGCAACTGGGTCGTGTGTACCTTTGATACTATCTACCAAGGTGAGTGCGTCGAGAAAACTTCTCAAGTTTTATGCATGTCCGTCGAACTCTGGTATGAGTTTCGAAGCGGTGTTTAGGAATTCTACTACAGTTTGTGCCATTGTGGATGTTCTTCTTTGTTTGTATTCTTTTTTCGGGGTTTCTTGTAAGACTTCTGTTATGGTGAGAAAGGGATCACCTACTTGTTCATGTTGTGAGGGTGATATTTTCACCTAGTCTAGTCTTTCTAGTAGCTACCTTTACTATTAGTGATCGTACGTCCTCGAAAAATGCATTAGCGGCTGCCGCATGAGCAAATGTCAGCTGAGAGTAATGTTCGTTTAGAACAACTCTTATCTCTTCGAGACATTTGTAGAGTGTTTCTACATGTTTTTGGACCGTTTTATCTTTCGTTTCACGGTCTATGTTTAGTCATTTGTAAGATCTGTCGAAGTTTTCTTTTATTTCTCTAACTTTAGTGATGATCTGTTGCCAATCCATATGAAATGGTTAGATTTTGTCGAGTTCAGTTGAAGCTTTATTCCTCGGGTATGCAAATAATTCTATTCTTTCCTTTTTTTTTTATTTATTTATTTATCCTTATTCCATTTGCTTAGTTCTATATTTATATGTTTATACTCTTCACGGGAGTGGATAGAATTATAAGTTTGTCATGAAGTTTGTAACACACAGAAGGTGACATCGCAGACCACATAAAGTATATATATTTGTGATCAGTCTGTCCATCTGTTTGCACTCCTAGTCCTTCAGTTTTTGAGCTAGAGAGCTGAAATTTTATACATAGTTCGGGAATTTTTTAAATGAATGTTCTTATTAGAAACAGTTTTTCGTTTTTTGACGTATCGAACTAAAATTTGGACACTATAAGTTTCTGGTCTATATCCACCAACCATATCAATTTCATGATCCTTGGGTTACCAGGAGGGGTACCTCCCATACAAACCCGCTTTTATATTAAAGTACTTATTAGAAAAAGTTTTTTTTTTGACTTATTGAACTAAAATTTGGACACTATAACTTTCTGACCTATATCCACCGAAAATATAAATTCCAAGACACAATAAGTGTCTGACCCATAGCCACCAACCATATAAATTTCAAAACACTTGGACCACTAGCTGGGGCTAGAAGATTATTACAACTTCGGCATAGCCAAAGTTAGTTTTTTTTTATTAATATGTTTGTAAAGTCCTTCTTTTAAATTTTTTTAATTTAAAATCGAATATATTTGTTATAACAATTTTCCTTTTGTTTTTCTTTATTTTTCTTTTTTTATTGGTATGAAAATAAGATATTTTGATAAGTCACAAAGAATCGTGACTGCATATTCATTCCCATTTTCTGACTTCGGTAATGGACCGATTATATCTATCAAAACTTTAACAAAAATACCTGTTGGTGTGTCTGTTATTTTTTAGGGGGTCCTAGTATGTTTTGCTGTTTTCGATACTTGGCATTTTGGACAATTACGTACGTACTTTTTTATATGACGTGTCATATTTTTCCAGTAGTAATGTCTTTTAATTTTCGCTAGCATTCTTGTAATGTCTGTATGACCTCCTTGTATTGGATCATCATGGAATGTAGATAGTATTGCTTCATTTTCATTTTCTATTATGGTCACCGGCTTGAGTAGCGCTACTCCTAATTTCTTTAAATATTTATTACCCATATTTTTAAAATAATCTATTGAAATTTTTTCAAAGATTTTTTCACTTGGTTCCGTTGGCTGATCCCATTTATACCGGCTTCTGTTTCAAGCCTTTGGAACATCTGACCTAAGTCGATAGTTCCATTATTACAAAGGTCGGTAACATTAATTCTTGCTGTAACCTTCCTTTCGTGTTTAATTAAACATTTCATAGGTGTTACACGCAAGGTCTCTACTTTTCGTACATCATCATTTTTAATGATTTCATATACGTTGGGCTCAGAAGCTTTTAAAAGATTTTGCCTTGTCAAATTTTCTTTTTCTATTCCTGCGCAGAATTTTTTCTGTCTACTCTGGTTTCTTGTTGTGACTTTTAGTATTTGTGATTGAATGTCTTTTAATTCTTGGATGGTTATTCTAGATAACGCATCTGCTACATAAAGAAAGACTCCCCTTAAGATATTCTACTGTGAATTCATATTCCTCTAAATCTAGTCTCAAACGAGGTAGTTTTGAACTTGGGTTTACCATTGAAAATGAATATGTAAGGGTTCTATGATCTGTTTTGACAGTGAAGTGTCTACCTTATATATAGTCGAAAATGATTTATTGCACAATATATAACTGCTAATTCTTGTTCTGTCGTGTTTTTGTTACTTTCGCCTTTTGTAAAAGATCAAGATGCATATGCTACAGGGAGTTGAATTCCATCATAGTTTTGTGTTAAAACTGTTCCACATGCTTCTTTACTTGCATCCGTAATCATGCAAAATTCTTTGCCGAAATCAGGGTATTGTAACAATGTTGGTTTTATTAGTTGTGTTTTTAGGTATTCAAACTCTTTTTGACAATTAGGTGTCCATTCAAATTTAACATTCTATAGTAGTTGCAAAATGCAATGCATCGTCTAGCACTATCCGCGTCCGGTGGGACTGGGTATTTTTCAATGGCGTCGTATTTCTTGGTATCTGTCATACCTTTGTCAGTACATTTATGACCTAGAAAGTCATTTCATGCATGAAACGCAGCAATACAGCTTCAGACTACACAAACGACGTCGAGGTACACAAACAACTTCAACCTTATTGACTTCAGTAAACAAAAAACAGCTGTGAATTTGAAATTTTAAGAAAGTAATTATTGAGGAAAACTGTATTAAAAGTTGAATTAATAAAAAAAGGAATTATATATTTTTATTAACATGTAATAAATTTAATTGGGATAACTTTTTAAATAGATAGGAAAGTCTGCCATCAAATTTAACATAAATACTGAAAGAAATTGCAATTTATCAATTCACGGTCACCACCAATTCACCAAAAAAAGTTCACCACGCGATCAAGCAGTTCTTTTGGTTCACAAACAGCTGTTTTTGGTTCACAAACCAGTTCTTTTTCCATTCACCAATACTGTTTTCTGTTGAAGTTGAAGTTGTACAACTTTTTACGTTGCCGCGTTCGTGAGCAAGCTATGTAACTCGGTCCATACGATTTCATACAATTCAACTTTTTTTTTTGACGCACAAACGCAGCAAAAGCTGATTTGCATGAAAACATCGTTTGTGTATCTCCACCTTAAGAGCCATTGCTCGTTGAACAAGACGTTATGTCTTTTGAATTTTCTTCAAGTTCTATTTGGTGAAGTCCAGACATTAGATCTAGGTACGAGAAATATTGTGGAAGAGGGAATTTATCAGCTAACATTTTTTTATTAATTTGGCGATAATCTATTACAAGACGCCACCTTTTCTTTTTTGAATTTTGTAGTGATTTTTTCGGAACAAGTAATAATGGGCTGTTATACTCAGATACAGACGGTTCGATAATATTATCTTGAATTAACATGTGTACTTGCTTAACTATCTCGTCTTGTTGACTTTGTGGAGTTCTATAGTTTTTTACATAAATTGGTTCAATATCTTTCAATCTCAATTTTTGTTTATAAAAGTTATTTGTTGTTATTGCTTCGGACTCTAATCCGGTGCATAAGTCTGTTATAATTTTTTTAAATATCGTCGGACAATTTGCTTTTAGTTTTGATAAGATTTTTTCATCTCTGTTTTTACTCGTTTTATTTATGATCTCATAATCTTATTTAAATTAATCTGACGGACGACTTCGGAACGTGACGGTAATAGTGTTAAATTATTGTCAAGTGCATGTATTATGGTCTGAGAGTAAACAAATCTAGATTTTGATGGAAGTCTAGTTGACAATTAAATATTTTTTATGAAATCCATACTTATTATTCCATCACGAATGAATGACTAGGTGGAAATTATGTAGTATTGCATGTTTTCCTGTCGTTAATTCAACGAAAGCTAGTCCAATGGAATTGATTGAACCCTCGACAATTCCACTGATTTGTGTTATTACACCATAATCTATGTCCTGATAGTTATCTGACTTTTCTTTAAGTATTGATATATCTGCTCATGTATCTATTAACAGGGTAAGATTTTTACCTGTATATTCATTGATTACTTTTATATATATATTGTAATTGAGTATCAGTATGAACTTTTGTACTCATTGATTTTGAGTACTTAAGGGAATTTGTTGGTTTTCCGAATTACCTTGAGTAAGTACGTTACCATTATGTCTATTCTGGTTGCTATTATTAGTTCGACCTCGGTTATTTCCTCTGAAGTTTCCGCGTCCTCTGTTATTGTAATTATTGTGGTTATTGTAAGTGCCACGTCCGTATCCTCTACCTGTAGTGTTGTATCTTGTCTACCAGTTGATTCAGTACAACTGTTGACGAATTTGGATATGGCTTCATTCATATTATTAAATTGGCCAGCTTCAATGATAAGTTTTACCCTATCAATTATGCAATTCTTTATTATTGCTTTGACTGCTTGATCAGTCGATTATTTGGAAGCTATTTCCGGTGTTAACCCATCACCAATATAGACATTCTCAATTGATTTGTTTAAGGCTTCCACTTCTATAGAGTATTGGTTTGCGATTTTATTTTTCTGTTGTATGTTCATCAGTTTTGCTGATAGAACTTCTACAGACTCGCCTTTAACACTAGTTTTGATCTTTTCTATTACCTGATTTACCGACCTATTCTCAAAAATTCCACAAAAAAGTCATAATGTTAACGCCTAACATTATCTTGCGGTCGCTGTTAAGCTATTTTTCCATATGAAAAAAAACACTTATCATCAAAGCTTTTGAAATCGACTATCATTCAGCCAAGATGGTCTGTCGAGCATGTCTTTCGATAATTGGACAAAAATGTTAAATATTTGTGTGCACTGTTATTGCTCCGTAAAATGGATAATCTTGTGTTTTGTTGTTTGCTCGAGGAAATTTTGGAAGATGAAGAAAATTACGGAAAAAAAAAATTGTTAAGATCATTGCGTGATTATATTGATCCATTTTCAAGATCGGACAATAGTTTTGTGCAAACTTATCGATTTTAAAAAATATTGTGCCATCATTTGCATACATTCCCAAATAAATATGTATAAGACACAATCATGCTTGTCACCTTGAGGGAAAAAGTCAAATTCAGCAAAAAAATTTTAAATGTTCAGAATTACTCGGAGAACCACTAAAAATACCTGTTTTCATTTTTGTATAATATTTTTTTTTATAAAATATTTCATATTTCCAACATATTTCAATTTTCTTAACTTAATGTTGGCAAACCTGCTTAAACTGAAGTTGACAGACTGGTAACATACACTTTACCCTTTTTTTAACAGCGAATCTTTCAACGAGCTTTTTTTCCTAACTTTGTGATATTTTTTGAATAGATCGGTTAGCTTCTCGAAATTTACGTTAATTAAACTTCTTATTTTTTTCGCCTATGTGTAAATGTTTATCTAGTGTCTTTTTAGATTGGTATATTATGTGGTGAAAATGGTGCGTTGTAAGTTTCCATGTACTCACTCTCAAATTTATATATTGTTTTTTTTTTTTTTTTTTTAATTTTTTGTTAATTTATTGTCTCTCCTATATAAATTTATGAATAGGACTAACAATAATAGTTCAACTCTTATCAACTAATACACTTGAGTCCTTCCTTCACTTAGCACTGCGAGCCTCTAAGTAAGCAATCGGGCTGGTCTATCGTTACGATTCAGTCGAGATGAGCTCATTTTATAGATAAGAGCTCTGGCTAGGGGATTAACGTGTCGAGCTAGTTTGTACATATAAAGACCATTAATGCGCTTACATTTCCCCTCATTGACAGTTATTCTCCAGTTAGATAGCCACTCCGGCTGATAGTGCCAGTGTCATCGGCAAAAGACGATGTGCCAATTTGAGTAGATGTTGGAATGTCTACAGTAAATAAAACATATAAAGTTGGTTCCAGGGCACTGCCTTCTCTTCATCTCAACGTGCCCAACTACCAGATCGGCCTCTAATAGGTGAATCCAGTTCTACAGGAGTTTTAAGTGAATTTTTCACTTTCCAGAGTGATAATCTAGTGTTCGTAGGTGATAGATTATCAATATAGCACCTTTGTGCCTCGAGCTTGTCACTTTCAAGTGCTTTCCATAGTTTTTTTGTTACAGTTTTCAGCTTTTGTTTAGCGGCAGGAGATCTGTGCTGTTGCCATTCTCTTCTCAATCGTCGTTTAATAGCCACTAGTTCTTCGATTTCCCTATTTGAGAATGATTTTCTGCTGAACTTTTGCGCAACCATCGCAGGCGTTGATACCTCAGCTGCAGCTACCAATATCGAATTAAACTCATTCACTGATTGTCGATATCAATTTCAGAGTAGATCGCAGGTGCAATTCTAATGTGAGAACTTCTATATTTTTTTATATTCCAACCAATTTGTTTTGTTTGATATAAGTCTATATGGTCTATCCTCAGCTATTGGATAATCGAGTAAAAGAATACCAACGGGTGAATGATCGGATGAAAGTTCATAATGAGTAACTGCTGATATGCGGTTTCTAGGTATATTTCTTGTGATACCAAAGTCAATAATAACAGGAATTTTTCTTGTATCCTCCGGCCTACCCGGAGAAACGAAATCTAATTTGATTTTCAAATTTACAAGAGTATTGTAGAGTTGCCGACCTTTTGGATTTATTAAAACGAGAGCCCCAGCAGGTAAATTAAGCATTGTAGTCACCGGCCGCCAAAAATCGTTCTCCAAGACTAACAAAGAAATTTTTGAACGTATGTTGAGATATTGAGAAACGTGGATGACAATATATAGCAGATAACGTCAGATTACCGTGACGCATCTACATTACTGTCCTCTAGATACTTAATGATCTCTAGTTTGTGCTGCGAAACACCATTTGCGTTCCAGTGAGTTATTTTTATATGAGTCATTATAGTGAATTTCTCTTATCCAAAATTTTCATTTGGATTTTCATCATCTCTTGAAAAGAGTTTCGCAACATTAAAATTGATTGATTCAGAGTCTGTATCAAATTCACCATCATGGTTTCACTAGAATTTTGTAGTTGCATCACTGGCTCATTACACGCATTACGAATAGAAGTTGAATTGGTTTGTGTAATTGGTTCATTTCGTTGGGACATTTTTGCCTTAAGCTTCACATTCATTTTAGCACTTTGTTGTTGAGAGCCTAAGTGTAGGGCACTGGTTTAACATACATTTGAGGTTACAAGCATGTTAGATGGAGGACGTATATCTGTCGTTGTTCCTGTATGGATTGGCTCAGGTCTAACACGGGTTGGATTTTTTTGTGACTACAGTCGGTTCTTGAGCTCCTTACATACAGGACAGCCTATATAATTGGCAGTATGATTGCCCCCACAATTGCCACATTTTTTATGTTCCGAATTATCGCGACTTAAGTGACAATTTGCGGTTTCAAACAAGTCTCCGCATGCTACGCATACTGGACGAAGGGTGCAATATGATTTTTTGTGACCAAATTCCTGGCAGTTTGTATGCAGGATTTGCACATTTGTGTGGCTCCTCCACTGTTACCCTACGATGAAGCAAATGTTTAAGACTATAAATAGGATGCACCTCATTTCTTTAAATGTTGCGAATTTGGGTCCAATTCAATTTTGTACATTGGTTGTGGTATTCTGTTTTTATTAATGATATTGATCACTACTTTGACCTCAAACCCTTTTTCTTCTAGAGCACTCTTATGCCTTTAACTGCTTTTGAGCTGATAGGTGTAATAGTTTATCTAAGTTTCATTAAGATACTTGGTTACAGAAAGATAATTTTTTTCGGTGTAAATTTGGACAATATGGAAGTTATTGGTGCCAATTATTTTTTGTATACCATCCACAAGCTTATTAGTGCTTTTTTCTCGAATATATATTGAGGGAGGTTTTGCAGATTTAGGTTTTGTATGATCGTCGTCAGCATTTTTAACGGGTACAACCTTTTCTGCAAGTAGCTGGAATCTATTACTATCCAAGTGGGTTTTCTTTGCAGTATTGTTTTTTAGAGGGCTTAGTTTACGTTTTTTTTTGTAGTTGTATGTAGCGGTCAATGCCTGTCTGCACTGCAACTGGTGTTACAGTTGTCTGTTTGTTTGCTTCAGCTAGCATAGCAGAAATTTTATTGGTTGATTCCGTTACCATTTCTGATAAGACTATATTTTCGCTATTTGCTGCTGACTAACTGCATTATTACGCTGCCTGCTTGTTCTAACATTGAGTTGTTGTCCCGATTATAAGTTTGGGTGTTTGTTGTTGTTATAGTAACTGCATGCGATGATGCAATCGATGCAGTAGCTGAGTATACGTTGTTGTTGATGCTGTAATGGCTGTTGCTGTAAAAGATGTACTTTATGTTGTGTTTGTTGAGACAGTTGTTTTTGTGTTTGTGCAAAAAGGAATTTGAGGGGAAGGGCATTGGGCGCTCCAAGATAGTGGTTGTCCGGTACTTGGTACTTTATTAGAGCACATAGCAGGAGAGCAAGATCTTGCTCTACGCTCAGACGACTTTGTGATTGGTAAGGAAATTTTATTTTTGTTCCTATGATCAGTAGAGACGAACGAGAAATGTGTATTTCTCGTTGACATTGTGTGTGGTTGTTGGCTCTGTTGTCATGCAGAGCTCATCTTGGCACTTTAAATAACTGTATTATTGTAGTTATCTGAAGGAAGAGCAGTGGAACGCACGTCCTATCGCTTCAGAGTATCAAACAAGACTCCATATACTGTAATTGGGTATTTGTAAAGAGACATTAATCTTAATGTTCTTTGGACAAAGTTTGGGTCATTTTCAAGAGTTTGGCGTATAGCCGCTAAATTTGTTTGAGACATAACGAAAATATTATGGGAATCTATTTAAAGTTCTCATACTTTGTCAAGTGCATCTGCTCTACTCGTATAGCGTTTTTTCAAATTTTTGTTATGCATTTCATATAATTTTACAACCAACTTGATACTTGACAATATAACTAACACAAGCAAAAGAATCCGAATATTCTTTAAATCTTCTGTGTGGTCTATAACCTCAACCTTGTTTATAACATTTGTGGTTGAGTTTTCTATTTTTGACAATAATAAGATAATTTCAGAATTCAAATATTAATTTATGTTTCAAAATTCACAAAAAATTGTATTAAGGTTCACGTGTTTTATTCAATGTAAAGTTTTATAAAGAAAAAGAAACAATAGTGCTGCTAATTTGATCATAATAGATAAGAAACAAGTAGAAAGAATTACTTAATGAAACATAATGAAACTTAATGGAACATTCAAACTTATAACACTTCCAATTTTAATCATGTTATTCTTCTTTTACAATTTTATGAATATTTACATTTGCTTTTAAACTACTAAACATTTTTTTCTTAAGCGGTTTAGTGAGAATATCAGCGAATTGTTCATTTGTTGGTACATATCTCAGTATAAAACAACCCTCTTCATAAATTTGTCAATTTGATAGCACTTTGGTTATCTAAGTAAAGCTGCGGTGTCTGATCGCCAGATAATTCGCTTAACAAACGACGAACCCATATTAGTTCTTTGACTCCTTCACATACCGCAATGTACTCTGCCTCTGTTGTCGATAGTGCCACTGCTTGCTGAATCTTAGACGACCACGATATTGGGCCGCCACAAAACATTATAATGTATCCTCCTGTTGAGCGCCTGGTTTCTATATCTCCAGCAAAGTCTGAGTCGCTGTAGCTGATTAACGAAAGATCATTAGTATTATTGAAAGAAATACCGTCACCAGATGTTCCCCTTAGATATTTGAGAATCCTATACAGACAAGCGTTGGAAGAAAAAAAATTTTGTGGACGGCCTGCACACCCTTGTGAAGTTCTCGTGACGGGGCGAGTGGAAGCCGCCCTTCGTAATAAGCTTTCCCAAATCCAGAAGCGTCTGTTCCCATATTGGGCGGCTTCTTGGTCTGCGTCTGACAGGTCGGCAGTAATATAAGCCTGGCGGTAGGCCTAAAACGTGGAGAGGACCGAACCTCGTCACGTCGCGCTGGAAGTCTCCGAATCGTTGTTAGTTTTTCCACTAATGATGGTTAAGGGATGATGTGAGCCTGCTCTGCCGAGGTGGCAGGCTTGACGTGGATCAGAAACCAGCCACTTTGGACTCTGGTCAGGGAGTGTACATTGGACGCAGTTCAGTAAGCTACGTTGCCCCGGGCGAGCTCCAGTCCGTCCGCGTATTCCGGGACTGGTAAAGCGTAGGTCAGGCCTCAGGAACTGGTAGGGACTGTGTCCCAAGGGTAAACCCGTTCCTGACTATTACGGCCCGCCCCCCTGCACACTATGCGCTGGCAAACCGAATCAAGAAATGTCGAATTTTTCCGGGAAGAATACCACTACGGCAATGGCCAACTTGGTTGCCGCAGCGGACAAAGCTACAAGTTTATCTGGAGATTTGGCCTTCAGGCGGAGCAGCAAGATGTGCCACTCGCCTCCAAGAAAGGCCGAAGATCCACAAACGATCCCGTGGAAGGTATCCTGGGCAAATGAATTGCCCTCTCCTTTCAAAGTAGGATCAGAAATTGTGCCAGATGTGGTAATCACAAATGCCGCAGTAGAGAATACGCCGTCGGCACAAGCGAATGAGGATGCAGAAGTAAGGGAGAAAGAGGTGGGTGTTGCATTAGGTGAACCTATTTCAGTTTCTGCTAGTTCGTCTAAGTCGAAATCACCTCAGCCAAGAAAGACGACGGTGGATAACAGTAGGCAAGCGGACGAAGATTGTCCGGAGGAGTCGCATACATCAAGCGCAATGAGGAAATTGGAGCAGCTTGCTGTGATGATGGAGAAGCAGCGGCACGGTAACAACGAGATGAGAGAGCTATTAGCTACGGCAATAAATCATAACAGAGACGAGGTTAACAAAAAGTTGCATCCTGTCCGGCTAGCAGTGAGCGTCGCCACGGTCGGTGTATAGACAGATGGGAGAGCACAGGTGAAGCGTGCGGTTAACGTAAATATAGCGAAGGAGGATGCATCCTCTGTAAAGATATCAGGTATACATAACAATCCTGATAGCGGCACGTGTGCATTGAAGGTTGCAGATGAAAACCCTAAGCCAAAGGAAAATAAATGGCAAGTATCTGCGCATCGGAAGAAGTGGAAGAAGAAGACGGAAGCGCAGCGACCATCGGCCCGATGCTCTAGTCATTACTAAAGCGTCGAAGTTATCCTATGCGGACATCCTAAGGACGATAAAAAGGAAACCTGAGCTCCAGAAAGTTGGTGACACATTAGCAGGATACGCAGAACGGCCAAGGAAGAAATTCTTCTCCAACTTTCTAAGAAGGGTAGCGCACAGACAGAAGCCCTAAAGGAGGAGATTAAGGAAGTCCTGCAGAGCTGTGCAACGGTGAAATCGCTTTCCCAGCTAGAAGTTATAGAATGCCCTGATCTGGATGAAGTAACAGAGGAAGAAGAATTGAGAGCAGCCATTACCAGGCAATTTCCTGCAATCAAGCCCAGAAGCATTGCCATTAAAGCAATGAGAAACTCTGCTTAAGGCGGGATCGTTGAAGGTGGGTTGGGCTCGTTGCCATCTGAGACAACATATAAGTCCCACAAGGTGCTTCAAGTGCTTGGAGTATGGCCACATTGCGAGAGGATGCAAGAATAGTGTGGACCGCTCAAAATTATGCCTGAGATGCGGAGCTGAAGGACATGTTACAAAGACATGTCGGGAAAATCCCACGTGTCTTATTTGCCCGGAAGGGAAGAATGCACATGCTTCTAGGAGTTACAAGTGTGAAGCCTTTAAGAAGGCCATGCGTGATCTGAAAGCTAGGCATGATTAAGTGTCTGCAGCTTAATCTAAGTAGGTGCAGTGCGGCGCAGGACTTACTCTCTCAAACAGCCATAGACTGGAAGGCTGATGTACTACTGGTTAGTTAGTTCCATAGGCCGAAGGAAGACTTAAATGTGTGGACGCAGGATGCTAGTGGCAAAGCGGCTATCTGGTTACAAGGCAATGCTTCCTTTGAGCATAGAGACCCCTGCTCGTATGATGGTTTCACCTTTGGCAAAATATGGGGTATCCATTTTTGCAGCTGCTACACATAGCCAAACGTCAGTCATGATTCATTTGATGACTTCCTGTATAGACTGGTTAGTGCTGCGAGGTATAATCGTCGGTGATTTTAACGCATGGGCGGTGGAATGGGGTTGTACTAGCACCAATAGGCTCGGACGGGCTGTTTTGGAAGCATTTGCATCGCTGGATATGCTTCTACTCAATAGGGACAACTCAATCACGTTGGAAAACGGGAGAGGCAGTTCGGCAATAGATCTCACCTTCTGTAGCACATCGATTGCCAGTGCTATAAAATGGGAGATTGCAGATGTCTACACCCATAGTGATCACCTTGCGATACAAATTTGTATTTCCCCTCAGGCAAGGCTTACTATATCAAGATTGAGATTGAGGAAGCGGGCTCTGGGTATCGCTTGGAAAATTTGGAAGCTGGATAATGAAACTCTGGACTTGTTTATCTCCGAGCTTGAAGTAGCGCCTGGTAATGCGAGTCAGCAATCCGGGTAACTTATGCAGGGCCTCACAAGGATGTGCGATGGCTCTATGCCTAGGAAGACTAGAAGCAATGGTAGGAAACCTAAATACTGGTGCACTGATGAAATAGCGGAAGTTCGCTCGCAGTGCCATCAATTATGGAGAAGATTCCAGCACAGCAGAAGGAGAAATCCTGCTTCTCAGGATACTCTTCTCTTCCTCGACGAATTTAGGCACAAGAAGTCTCTACTAAGCAAGGAGATCTGCAGGAGCAAGCGAAATGCCTTTTGCAGACTGATAGGATAAGTGGATCAGAATTCTTGGGGCAGCGCTTACAAAATTGTAACGCGCAAGTTCAATGGCCTCAAGGCATTAGTCCCTTCCTCCGCCTCGCTAATGGAAAAAATAGTAGCCGCCCTCTTCTCACCAAGAGGATTGTTGAAGATACTTCGACCACTAGAGGTTGCTATGAGAATGTGCCCACTATCACCACTCTTGAGCTAGAAGCGGCTTTGAGTAGGGTGAAGGTAAGCAAATCGCCTAGTCTGGATGGCACCCCTAATGTAATCCTTAAGAGAGACATTGCAGTGAGAGAAGGACTCTTCCCTAAATTCTGGAAGAAGCTGGTTCTCATCCCGAAAGGAAACCTGACCCCAGAGCTACCATCTTCGTATAGGCCCCTGTGTCTACTGAGTACCACTGGGAAAATCTTAGAACGGATTTTTTGCGCCAGATTGCAGCAGTACACGGAGTCACCCAATGGAGCAGATTGGAGCTGCATCATAAACGCGCTAAGCATTTTGGACATACCATGTTGCCTAATCCGAATAGTAGTGTCCTATTTCAGAAAGAGAATCCTGGTCTGTGACTCGGAAGAAGGCACTAAGACATTTGACATTACTGGAGGAGTCCCACAAGGTTCGGTACTAGGTCCACTTCTGTGGAATGTCATATATGATGGCATTCTCAGGATTTGTAAACCTTATGGGGTGGAGATTGTTGGATATGCGGATGACATTGCTATTGTCGTGGTAGCAAAGACTCTGAGTGAGGTCACATCCGAAATAGAGAGGACAGTAACAGCGTCGAGGAGATGGCTAACACAGAATCACCTTGGTCTGGGGGAGCATAAGACCGAGTTGGTTCTTATGAGCTCCAGAAAAAGGTGGAAACACTCTCGGTGAGAATTTGAAGCCATTCTATTGGGTCGAGGCCTTGCATCAAATATATGGGTGTACTCTTGGACCATCGACTATGTTTCAAGTGGCACTTAAACGAGTCAGCCAAAAAAGCAGCTGCCATCACACAAAAACTGGCCAGGATTCTCCCAAACCTAGGGGACCCAGACAACAATCCCAGGTTCTGTTAGGTTCGGTGAGTAAATCCATAATGCTTTATGCGGCTCCAATCTGGGCCGGGGCACTTGCAACCAAGTCATACCTTCGTGGTATAAGGAGTGCTCACAGGGTTGCTAACCTCAGAATCTGTAGGGCGTAGCGCATAGTGGCAGACGATGCAGCAGGTGTACTTGCAGGCAGACTGCCAATCGATCTGGAAGCCCTGGCTGCCAGGGACAAGTACATCGCACGTGCATCCTCTCAGCAGACATGGAGGAGATGAAGTCCAGATACCTGAACATTTGGCAGCACAGGTGGAGTAGGGAAGAGTCGCGGAGGATACACCAGCTTATCCCAGATATTACGAATTGGCTAAAGCGTCGTTCTGGTGATGTGGAGTTCGACTTTACTCAATTCTCAACTGGCCATGACTATTTCAGACAGTATCTCCACAGGTTTGGGCTCGCTGCGGATCCGTTCTGTGGTCTGTGCAGAGATGTCGTGGAGGATCCGGAGCATCTTCTTCATGAGTGCCCCCGTTTTGAAGCGGAGCGACGAAGAGTGTATGCGCGCCTTGGATTTCCTTGCAGCTCACATGAGATTGTAAGGCGCATGGAAACATCGGTGGATGGATGGGCATACTTCTCTTCTGAAATTGCCAACATTATGAGGGGTGCTCGAATGTACGAGCGAACAATGGCGCCTGCTTAATTTTAAGCTTATTATCCCTCCCTACGAAGGAATGCTTCGGTGGTGCCGTAGGGATTGAATGGGGCTTGAGGCGATAGGGGGTTTTTTAAGTCGGTATTCTAATGAATCCGACATAACTTGTGGCACGGGTCATGGGTATCTTTGGAAGATTTTTAAATCCTTGTTTCGCACAAAAAAAAAAAAAAAAAATTCTGCGTGTGGTTTTCTGCTGTTTCTTTTTCTTTGACAGTCCCGCAGGCAATGTCCCTTCTGTTTGCAGATGAAACACTTGCCCTTTTTACCCTTAGAGATGGATTTACGCTCCTGTTTGGCCAAAAAGGCTTCTTGTTTCTTGTGCTGCACTCCCAAACGAGACTCTTCCATGCACAGTCATGAAGTCAATATTTTTAGAGTTCGCTGTTTCTTTGAGGTTGCCTCCCACGAAGCGAAAAAATGATTATATTTCTCCGGCAGAGTCATTAAAATCTTGTTTATAAACATATTTTCAAAAAAAAACTCCAACTGCTTGCCAACTTTCTTCATATATTGAAAAAACTGCTATTGCAATAAGTGTATAGAAGCTTCCGACTTCTGTTCGTATGCACTTTCCAGAGCTGAGTACATGTCTGCAGCGTTGTTACAGTTGATAACGTGGATTAGACCACCAACACCTTCTGTCCTTTGGCATCCCTTTCCTTCCATCTGATTAATTCTGCGTCACCTGCAGCGGGTCGTACTTCAGCTCCGTTAGCAATGTCCCAAAGGCCGCTTGCCCTAAGCATTACATTTATCTGGAACTTCCAAAGTGTCCATTCTTCCTCGCTGACAGGCTTGGCAATTTTATAATCTTCCATAATTTAAATCAGAATTTATATTTTGAAGTGAGCTGAGCCCATAACTTATTAAGGTTCACGTGATTTATTCAATGTAAAATTTTATGAAGAAAAAGAAACAATAGTGCTGCTAATTTCAACATAATAAATAGGAAACAATTAGAAAGAATAGCTTGATGAAAGAATGTTAAAAGAAAAATTCAAAGGTATTTTTTAGGGGTTCTCCGAGTAATTCTGGTTATTTATGATTATATTACATGGTACTTGCAGATTTGTTTCGGCGTCGCAAGTTTTTGAAGACAGCGACAAAGATGAGAACAAGAAAGATCTTGCAAAAAGCGCAGAATGTGGGAGTCAATCGCAGTGATCATGAATGTTTTTGTGAAAAACTATATTGCTATTTGAGGGAAGAAGCACCGTCCTTGCCTTGCAATCTTTTTGGGCATATCATATGAGCAGTTCCATCACCTACTTTCCCTGGTATCACCAGTGGGATGACTTGCCAACTTGGTGGAAATGAAAAGTCAGAATCAGAGAAATGGAAGTTATATTTGAAATATTAAATAAATTCATAAGAAGATATAGTGAAATAATACATTACATTGTTATTCTGCTTTATACATTCTAAGTTAAAAGATGTACATAAGATGAACTTGGCAAGCCTATATACAATATATGAGTCTCATATGTGGGTCATATCTGACTCAAAGTATATGAAAGTGTTTGTATGGTCCCAAAAAAGGGTTCACACTATATGAAGTAAGTCGTATTCATACGTATGTTTCTGACTCTGTGACTTTTATTAAATCTAGGATGCGAAAAGTCAAAAAAAAAGTTATCCGATCGCAATAATTTGTTGATTTGGAGTAGAGAAATGAATAACTGTTATGAATATGAACTGACTGCGACAATTACAGAAACTTATTTCACAATCTGCAATTTTTGGTGAAACTTGTGGTGACATAACTTTTTTTGCATAAATATTTTGACATAAATCTTTTTGATTTTATTTACTTGGACATTTTGTAACAACACTACTTAGTTGCTGAAGCTTAAGTATTACCTTCTACTTTTTATCTATTAATAGAAAAATTTAGTGATTTGAAATTTTTTTAATAGAGTAAAACCATACGTTAATTCTGTACAATCCCGTCTGATGTTTATAACCAAATTAATAGTGAATATGTCTAGTTTTTGGAATCAGTTTTTGCTTGATTTTTCTCGATTTTGTTTTATCTCCAATTGTTCGGGCACGTATTGCACTTTAGCCAACGTCCCGTTGTGTATTCATAGTGAGCATTTATTATTTTTTCTGATCTGAATTCATATTTTCAACAAAATCCTACCAAATATGAACATTATTCAAACATGGCAGATTATCGAAATGTACTCGTTGAAGTTTCGCTGAAAAGCATGAAAGAAGAACGATGAAAAAAAAGGTGCCGTACTTAATCACGTTTTGCGTTTAATTTGAAGATATGTGGGACACCTCAAATTAAAAAAATGTGTGATAAGGCTATGTTATAATTTCCACTCAAGACGGGAAAGTTGTAATCGAGTAAATAGCCGGTTCCTGAACTAAGCTCCGACTGGTTATCAAAAAAATATCGAACAGAATTTACTTTAGTTATTGAGCCATTTACACCTCGCCAGATGGGAAAGCAGAAAAAAAATGTTTGAATCTTCTTTGCGATCAAAAAAACGAAAAGCTAAGGAACTTATAAGGGATATCGATAATGACCACTTATTTATGGCAGCGAAAATGAAACTGAGATCGTGTGGAAAAAGAGATTCTGCAAAAATAATAGAGGAGTCACGACTTCCCAAGCACTTGCGATGTATGTATATGTATGTCGGTGAAATTTGTTCTCTAGTTGTATCAGCCATAGTTCAATATTATATCAAGTGAGCAGTGAGTCGCAATTGGTTTTGTTCACTCTGCGGTCCACAACTGAATATCTTTTTTCCTTTGCGCATCAGCTTCTCTTGTTGTGCTGTTTATTTCTCTTTTCTTATCTCTTTTTACTCAGAAGAAGCTCTCATATCAACCACATTGCGCTATACTCTCTATACGACTCTCTCGCTCTCGTGCCTCGCTCTTAACAAATATAATGTACCTATAATAAACAAACGGTAAATTCCTTTTGCGTGTTTTACTTTATTTTCCTTCATCAACTCATTACATAATACTTAGTTCTACTTAGTCTACCTTCTAATCTCCTACAGAGCAGGAGAGCAGGAACTTGCCCTGCGCTCAGGCGATTTGGCATTTCAAAATGAAGATTCTTTTTTGGGGCCAGTAGAGACAAATGAAAAATATGCATTTCTTGCTGCCTTTGTAGCTGTTTTTTGTATTTTTTGATGAGCAAAGCTCATCTTAATGTTTTGGTTTTAGTTTCCTTCTTAATTTTGTTATTCCAACAAGCTTGAGAGCGCTAAGTACAACTTCACTGTTCGAATGATCAAATAAGATTGACTGCAAAAATGTCATATGGCACACTCTCTAGTACTTCAACAATAACTCTTATATGGTCATCCTGTGGTTGCGCCTGCTTAAACCTTGCCGAAATTTCATCTCTTCTTATAATCATAACATTGCACGGGTATCGACTTAAAGCATCAACAAGTCTTAGTCTGTTACCAGCACGATGCTCAATTTTATAATTCCTGTAAATTTAAAATCCATTGCGTAACATCTCGTGGTATATCAATTTTCGTTGTTGTCTGCTTGAACGCTGCACAATCAGTCAGCAACTTAAATTCGATGCCCAACAAAATTCTCCAACGCCAGATAGGCAGCTTCTTCGGCAAGAATATAACTATGCTGAAGTGACTCTTGCGGCGACGTCTTCTTACTCCAGAAAAAAAGTCGGTTTTATTGTATTTAAAACATTGTAAAGAAGATCCAAACTTACAATGCGTTTTCAGGTTGCTTTTAAGCATTGCGACTCCTTTTTATACTCTTCACGCAGTGAATAGTATTATAAGTTTGTTATGAAGTTTGTAACACACAGAAGGAGACCCTTGATACACGGAGTTTGTCGAAAGAATGCACTATGTTCCACAACACAATCGATGGGCTGATCGGTGTCGCACCAGGGACTCTCTGCTCTGGAAGGATATGCGCAGCTCGGCACGCTTCGCTTAATATTCGGCTTACCGGTATAGAAATTTTCTATTCCCCTTGCCTTCTAGATCTGATGCAATCCGTTCTGAGCTGTGCAATCACAGTATTCCACCAATAATTTGGTGTGCGCCGATTGTTTCGAGCTTTCCTGGGCATCGAGGTATCGCATGCATCAGTCACAGCTTTCAATAAGCAGTTAACTTGCTGTTGCGCTTACCCAACAACTCCTTCTAGCATAGATGTATCTAGAATACCTACTTCCCATCTGTTCTTACGCTCTTGGGATTAGTAGAGCGGCGAAGGCAGGCATTCCTGGTATTAATTTCAATCGCATTGTGGCCACTGAGCGTGAGAATATCTAGCAATTCCCACATTAAGAGGAAGGCAAGAGACCTACTGGCAAAAGTGAGATCTATGAATGACTCTCCACGGCTATTCTGGAAAGTCGCCTTGTTCCTCGTATTAAGGATGGTGATATCCAGACTAGCAAATGCCTCTAAGATAGCTAGGCCCCTAGCATTGGCCCTAGTACTACCCCATTCAATCGCCCAAGCGTTGAAATCTCCTGCAATTATGCGTGGGGTTTTACCGCAAGCACTGGTTACGACATCATCAAGGAACGGATTGAAAGCTGTTAGGTCATCACTTGGTGGCACGTAGCAGCTAAGTGTTTGAATGCCTTTGATCCGTGCATGGAAGAAATCCCTGTGGTTTGATGGGCCACAGATCTCTACTGGCAGTTGGCAGCAGGCCCAGATTGCAGCCCCTCCCATCTGATTAGCTTTTTATGTGTTCTCCAACTTAAGCACACAGTAAGGTTCACTCACGACGTCAAGGTCTCTCTCACTGATGGTCTGACGCAACAGATCCTCGGCTACCTTGTAGTGGTTCCGGTTGATTTGGATCAGATTAACCATGTTTGTTTAGTTCCTCCATCGTGCTTTTGTACATGTGACACCGGAAACAGCATGTGGGGTAATTATTGTCCCCATCTGTACAGATTTAGCACTACGGTTCTGCTTCACAACCTCTGGCTAAGTGACCTTTCTTGTCGCAGCATAAACATTCGCCTGTCCGATCCACCTGACTTTTGCACTGGTGAGAAACGTGCCCATACTTGAGGCAGTAATAACATCTGATCGGCGTGTAGTTTTCACGTATTCTACACCGAACCAATCCCACTCACATATGTCCCACATCCATAATTTTCTTGTCTTCCGCTGCCGGGAGCTCGATAATGGCAGTTTGGGTCCCATATCTTTCCCTGCGCAAAGACTTTACAGCAGACGTATGTATACTTAGGGTTGATTTCACAAACGTCGTCTGGGGTGGTTACTTCGTCCAAGTCACAGGATTCCATCGTTGTTTGCTGACAAAGGGCTCTTTTTTCACGCTGCTGTATCGCCCTTTCGGTGGATGCTGTGTATCTGGTGCTGACTGCATGGCACGCTCCTGTTGAACAGGCATTACCAACTCCTTACTGGGAATGTTTCCGCTAGTTAACCCTTCTACATCATTCGTTTGCAATGATGTCAATAATCTCCTTTGAAGTCTGATTATAGTGGCAAATAGGTTCATTGCGCATTCACGTTTCTTTTGTACTCCATTAAGCTCGTCAGCTATTTAAGCTTCATTGTTAGGCAAGTAGTCTTTCGGTGGGCCTTCTTCAGTTTGCGGTTTAGAGGAGGTCCTCTTAACTGGCGCAGGTTTTCCTAACTCTAGCGACTTTTTTTGTGCAAAGGGAACACTGAAAATATCGCTTAAAACCAATGAAGCCTTCAAGGAAAATTGTGTAACCAACACAGATAAACACGGTGGAGGCTTAGTTATAGTTTAGGGATTAGGATTTTATCGAATCCGCAATGAACAAGATGGATTACTTGACCATTTTAAAGTACAATACCGCCCCCCGTGTCGAGAAATTAAGCATGTTTGGCAATTGGAATTTCCAACAGGATAACAATCCGAAATATACAGTGAAAATTATGGAGGAATGGCTACTGTACAGAACTGCTAAGACACTTGATTATCTGTTCCATTCTCCAATCCCCAATCCCATTGAGCATTAGTGGGATCACCTTGACAGGGCGATTGTAAGAAAAGAAGAGCTAAAGAATGCTTTACAGTTAGTATGGAGCCAGATTTTTTCTGATGTTACAAAAATGCTTGATCAATCGATGCCAAGGAGACTTAATGTGGTTATAAAATCCAAAGGAAAGCATACAAATTATTAAAGTTTACAAAAAGTTAAATTTTAAACTTAATAGGCTATTTACATTGAGCAGATCACGGTGTTCTCGAAAACTGAAGAAGAACACTGTGTTCTGATGACAACAACAACAGAGAAAATGAGTGAAATTTGTTGTTGTATTGAGAACTCTGTGTTTGTCATTCTCGACATTATGACTGATTGTGCACAAACAATTTAAAGATAATTTTAAATTGTAATTTTTATTAAAATATTAATAAAATAAGTAGCAGGAATAATGCAGATTAATCTCAATCATATATTTTTCACACAATTTCCATTTTAAATTCTCACAATTCTCAAAAAAAAAAAAACAGCTGTTCAGAACACAAAACGACAATGTAAATACTAACCCAAAACTCAGCGTGTTCTGCTCAATGTAAATTACATATAATATTGTATTTGTATCTTTGGGTTTGTTGTTCACTTTTCTTTGACGCGAAAAATTTAGTCATTTTTAACTGTGAATTTATTTATTTATTTATTGTTGATTAGCCCACCTATTCTCAGAAACATCACAAAAAAGAAATGATGCTGTTAACGACTAACATCATCATTTGCTCGCTGTTAAGCCATTTTTCCAAAAAAGCTCTTACGATCAAAGCTTTTGAAAAAAACATCATTCGGCAAAGATGGTCTGTCGAGCACGTCTTTCGAAAATTGCACAAAAATGTTAAATATTTGTGTGCACTGTTATCGCTCTGTAAAATGGATAATCTTGTGCTTTCTTGTTTGCTCGCAGAAATTTTGGAAAATAAAGAAAATTAGGGAAAAAGAAATGTGTTAAAATCATTGCGTGATCATATTGATCCATTTTCAATTTCCAAAAATATTGTGTAATCAATTGATAGATGAATTAATACATAATAAAATCAGGCTTGTCAACTTGGGGAAAAAATCAAATTTAGAAAAAAAAAATTTATAGTCAGAATTACTCGGAGAACCACTAAAACACACCTGTTTTCATTTTTGTTAAAGATTCTTTTCTTATAAAATATTTAATATTTCCAACATATTTTCATTTTCTTGCAAGTATGCAAACCTGCATAATCTGAAGTTTACAGAATGGTAATACACACTTTACAGATTATTACAAGAACAGTTTTTTTAACAGCGAAGCTTTCAACATGTGCGAGAATCGCTAGAAGCTCTTTTAATGATGTTTTTTTCCCAACTTTGTGATGTTTCTGAGAATAGATGGGTAGGACTTAATTCTTATTACAATATAAAGCTGAAGCAACTAGGGTTTTGGGAAACTGAGGTGTGTACTTTCTCTTAAGGATCAGGGTATGTGTAAATATGAGGAGGTACGGAATGAAGAACGGAAAGAGAAGGCCATGTGTCGCAGATTTAGTGATGACTTGCCACCATTTGAGAGTGTTCGCACTCTCTTTTTTCTTGTCAGTTGAGAGCGTTATACGTACGGACCGGCAGAGATGAATTGAGCCCTCTTATTCGCTGTGACATACAATATGTATGTAATTGTTTCTTGGAACGTTTAAGTCCTGTGGCTCCCTCTGGATAAATAATTATTGGAAAAAAAAATAGATAAAAGAGACCAAGTTGTAATCAAGCTGACACAGGTCAGAGATGGGAGGCCAGAACATAATTATTGGGCAGTCCAGGACCGCACAATAAGAGTCGTAAACCGATACGGTGACCGGAAGCAAATATTTTAATACTCATGACGCAGTGAATAGTATTAAAAAATTTGTCATGAAGTTTGTAACACACAGAAGGATACATCGGAGACCCCATAAAGTGTATATATTCTTTATCAGCGCAACGAGCCTCGTTGATCTAGCCATGCCCATATATCCGTTTGACTGGCTGTCCGTCTGTATGAATTCAAACTAGTCCCTCAATCTTGAGTTAGAGAGCTAAAATTTGCACGAATCTTTCTTTTTACCAGACGCAGTACATATGTCGGAATCAGCCGAATCGGCTCACTAGGGGGGTACCCCACATACAAACCCAAGATCCAAATTCATGTTCTTACTATTTTTTATACTAGCTTAGGTGTTCATCAGCTTTCCGCCTGTCTTGCAAGAAGTGTGGCCATCTCTCCTTAGTTTAGAAGAACTTTCAAAAACAGTTCTTCACAGATGTCATTTTGCACTTTTCTCTGCAGCTTCCCAAGCGCCTCCAAAGTATGGGGGACCAGTGCCATTGAATTCCCTTAGCTGACAGAGAGTCTGGAATAGAAGAAATTGAATTTGATGTAGTTATTAATTGGTGCAGGTTCCAGACGTCTAGCTGCACCTTGGAAATTGGTGCTGTTGTCACTATGAATATGAATACAAAGTCCACTTCGTGAAATAAATCGTTCTACAGCAGCCATAAATGCCTCTGTGCTTAGACTGCTTACTAATTCCAAATGAATTTCCTTCGTAACAAGGCAGATGAACACTGCTACATTTGCCTTTTTTGGTTGGTTAGTTACCGTGGTTGACTTGTATAGTCCACTTCAAGCCACAATTAGCACTTAAGTGCCTTTTTGAAATCACTTCCTCGCCGAATACAGTAAATATGGCTAAGCCCATCCCGTAGGGTTAAGGTATTTTAAAAGGTCACCCGGACATGTGACCCAGGAATTTATTTCTAGTACTTGCCAATCCTGGACATTGATATAGAAAGTGGGTGAGTAATTCCCTTTTCTCCACGTCACCACAACTTCTACAAAGGCTCCTGAAGGGAATACTCAGTCTCTCCGCGTGAGTCCCAACACACCTGTGACCAGTAAAAACCGCTGTGAGCCTTACGGTATCTCTGCGTCGTCTATTGATTAGTTTAAAAGACCTATTTTCGTTGTTGCTATCTTACGACATTCTGGTACGCTATTTTTCGCCCGCCGACATGCCTCTCTAATAACCAGAACCTCTGCCTGAAAGACCGTGGCCTCGTTAGGAAAGCGAAAATAGTGGTCTAAGTTTAATTGTGGTGAGTACACCACATTCCATCTTTGGACCATCCGTAAAAATTGGAAAGTCAAATCACTCTGAAAACTATTTTTTTTCCACTTCATCCTGGTAGGAAGTTTATCCTTAAAGTTGCTCTGAAAGCTATTATGTGGCACTATATAGTATGGTGTTTTCTTAAACATCGAAATTTTACCCACTCCTAGTATTTTACTACATCAATAGGGTAGTTCTGACCAGCAACCGGTCTCGTTCAACCTTACCGCGCAGTTGCAGACAATGTTCTTATTGTGGAGATCAATACGATTAAGATATATCAGTACGTTCAGCACTGCCGTGGGACTCCTGTAATTCCTACAAAGGTCGCCCTTTGTACACTGCTTAGTTTGTGCACTATATAGACCTTTCCTAGAGCTAGCCACCAAACAATTGAACCATATATCAGTATCGGAAGTACTATAGCTGTTACACCCATGCTGTTATGTTAGGGCGTGGACCCCATCTCTTGGCAAACAATCTTTTGCAAGAGTAAGAGGCCTACGAGGCTTTCCTTGCCCATAACTCTATATTGTATTTCCAATTTAGTTTTGCATCCAGCATAACTCTTAAGTTTTTGGCCTTGTCTGGAAGATTAAGCTGTTGTCCATTCAGAATAGGAAGACTGAATGTCGGTATTTTAATCTTTGTTGTTAAAAGTATCAGTTCCGTCTTGCTCGGGTTAACGTTTAGTCCACATCCTGTGGTCCACTTTAACAGTTTCCCAAGAGCTCCTTGTATGATGTTGCCTATCACGCTAGGGAACAACCCTGATACCATAATCACAACGTCGTATGCTTTCGCAACTACTCTTACAACCGTCTTCACTAGTATGTTGAGGATGTTATCTATGACTAAACGGCCACAGCAGTGGAGAGATTGCCCCACCCTGTGGTGTCCCTCTACTGACATATCTAGTTAGAGTCGAGTTATCTAACTCTGACCGTACTGTTTTGGTTTGTTAACACATTTATAATGTCTTCTTCTACGCCAATTCTATCTAGAGAATCATAGATAGCACACGTGATAACCTTGTTGAAAGCACCCTCTATATTTAAGAAGGCTGCCAGAGAATATTGTTTGTAGTAAATCGCTCTATCTGCCGTGCGAACTACCTCATGAAGAGCCGTTTCCGTGGATCTACTTTTGAGGTACGCGTGTTGGCAAGTCGAGATGGGAAATTTGTCAAAAGCAGATCGAAGATGGAGCTCCAACACTCTTTTCATGAAAGAGGAGCGACGTTAGGCAGATTGGCATGAAATCTTTTGCGGAAACATGGCAAATTTTCCCTGCCTTTAGTATGAAGATTATCTTGACTCTTCTCTAACTAATTGGTATATGGTTGAAAGAATGAACGCTCTTAAAATTGTT
The DNA here is from genome assembly GCA_035041805.1 of Amiota mariae. Classification (NCBI taxonomy): domain Eukaryota; kingdom Metazoa; phylum Arthropoda; class Insecta; order Diptera; family Drosophilidae; genus Amiota; species Amiota mariae. The sequence goes on from JAWNKV010000137.1 coordinate 36,889, forward strand.
ATTAGCCAAGGGACTACCTTGTCCTGAAACTTCTGTTATCGGGAGAACTCCATCAATGCCAAGCCATTTATAGGGTGAAAAAGTATTGATGCAGTAGAAAATCTTCTGACCTGTAAAGATCGAGTCAAGGTCTTGTGAAGATTGCCGTAACCGTACTGATACTTCAGATCCAGTTGCCACATCTTTGCAGTAAGGGAAGTGTGTTTTGTGTGCTTGCTACCTCTCCCCAGTACCAAACTTATCAAATCTATTGGCATTAACATTATGAATCCCAACGATATCCAGACTGCAGTTTATTGTTGCTACTTCCACGGAGGAATCGCTTTTCCAGATAAAAGACAACAGTTCAAAACCGATATTCGCAAATTTACCTGCATTAGTGTAAATTACGTAATAGGAGGCGATTTCAACTCTCTTCATCGAAGTTGGAGCTGTTGTCGAGCAAATTCATATACGTCATGAGATGATAGCCTAAAAAAAATAGTTTTTCACCCAACTGAGCATACGTACATCCCAGCGTGCAGTAGGAGCCTAAGTTCTACTCTCGATTTTTTCCTAAAAAAATTTCCGCAACTTCTATCAAATGCCAAAGTCATCAATGACTTAAGCTTTGATCACTTCCCGGTCCAAGTCACCGTACACACTTTTTATTGTTAACTCTTTCCATTACGACATAACAAATACTAACTGGGCGACATTTTCTAGATTAGTTAACTTATTATTACCCAGCACTGATCAGATTTCTGGCCATAACTCAGATGATATTGATAAGTTGCTCTTGACTTCAGTTATGCTATCCTTACTGCGAAGTAACACAGTGTCCCATTGAAAAGAGATATATCCACCACAAAGCCACTCCCTCGTTGTATACAAACTTTAATTAAGCTTTGAAACTTACACCGTCGAAACTGACAGATATAGAAACACAACTGACCGTGTCCGCTTCAAATGGATAACTCTACTCTTTTCCGACAAGATCTCCACATTCCGTAATAAATCATGGAACAATCTTTTATCCTCATTAGACAAAGCTTCCTCGCCCTTCTGGATAGTGACAAAAGTCATTAAAAAAAAGCAGGGCGATATCCCCATACTACACCTAAGACCTATTTTCGTTGTAACAAAGCCAGGTAGCACGTGCCGCTCTGCAAGATTCAAGATCTTTCCACCGTCTGTTAGCCAGCTGGTGGAAAAACAGGAAGTTACTCCTCTGTTCCATCAACGATACATCAAGAGAAGCACCAGAACGAGCCAACTCGTCAGCCTTCTCATTCCTCTCTATGTTCCTATGGTCGGGAACCCATAAGAGAGTGATATCAGCTTGACGACTTAGCTCGTTCATCGTCGACATGCATTCCTTAACGAGCTTTGACTTCACAGTGGTGGATTGCAGTGCTTTGAGTGCCGCATGACTATCAACAAAGATAGCTATCTTACGGCCTCGTCGGGTAGCAGGAAAGAGTGGTCTAAGCTTATTTATGGTGAGTGCACCCCTGCTCCTACACCGCATTCCATATTCGACCCATCCGTAAAGATTAAAATGTCAAAATCACACTGAAAACTGTTCTCTTTCCATTCCATCCTGGTAGGAAATTTTACCTTGAAGTCGCTCTCAAAGCTATTGTGCGCCACTGTATAGTCTGTCGTTCTCTTGAACATAGGATTATTAACCATTCCTAGTATTTTACTATGCCCATATGGTCGTTCTGCCCATTAGCCGGTTTCTTTTAACCTTATCGTGCTGTTGCAGACCATGTTTTTGATATGGAGGTCAATTGGGGCACGTGCGCATGGCTCCTGTGATTCCTATCTCTGCACACCGCTCAGTTTGTGCACTATATAGCTCTTTCCTAGAGCTAGCCACCAAACAATTGCCCTGTATGTAAGAATCGGAAGTACTATCGCTGTGTACATCCATGCTGTTATTTTAGGGCGTAAGCCCCATCTCTTACCAAGCAATCTTCTGCAAGAGTAATAGGCCACCGAGGCTTTTCTAGCCCGTAGCTCTATATTGGATTTTCCAATTGAGTTTTGCGTCCAGCATAACACCCAGGTACTTGGTACTTGTACTTGTTGGAAAGATGAAGCTGTTGTCCATTCAGAAGAGGAAGTGGAAAAGTCGGTATTTTGGTTTTCGTTGTGAAAAGCATCAGTTCTGTCTTGCTTGGGTTAACGTTATAGACCACTTCCTGTGGCCCATTTTAACAGTCTCCCCAGAGCTCCCTGCATGATGTTGCTTATCACACTAGGAAACATATCTGATACCATGATCACAACGTCGTCCGCATAGGTGACTACCCTCTAAAACCTTGAGAGTGTTATCTATGACTAACAGCCACAGCAGTGTCCCTCTACTGACATATCTGGTTAGAGTCGAGTTTCCTAACTGTGACTGCACTGTTCTTTTTTCAAGCATGTTAACTATCCATTCCCCATTGTCTTCCTCTACGCCAATCCTAGCTAGAGTATCCTGGATAGCACGTCTTCTAACGTTATTGAAAGCACCCTCTATATCTAAGAATGCTGCGAGATAGTATTATTTATAGTAAATCGCGCTCTCTGCCGTGCGGACAACCTTATGTAGAACCGTTTCCGTGGAACTAAACTTGAGGTATGCATGTTGGCAAGTTGAGATGGGATGTTTATCAAACGCAGATCGAAGATGGAGCTCCAATACCCTTTCCATCGTCTTCAAGAGGTACAATGTTAGGCTGATTGGCCTGAAATCTTTTGCGGACTCATGACCAATTTTCCCAGCCTTTGGTATGAAGACTACCTTGACTCTTCTCCAACTCATTTGTATGTGGTTTAGACGACTACATGCCCTAAAAATCAAAGAGCGAAAACGTATTAATTGAGTGCGTGATCTTGTCCTCTGTGAAGATCGAGTCAACGTCTCGTGAAATTTGCCATAACCGTACGGGTACTTTCGAATCAGTTGTCGCATCTTTGCAGTCGGGGAAATGTGTTTTGAGTAGGAGGTCAAGTGTATCAGCAGATGATTACGTCCATGTTCCATCTTCCTTTTTAAGGAAAGAGGGGTCAACCCGTTCCTTGGAGAGAACCTTACTAAGTCTCGCTGAGACAGAAGTAGACTCGATCGACTCACTAATTTCTTTCCATCCGTCATTTTTGGCGTTCCTGATGGCTTTTTTATAAGTCTTGAGACATTCCTTGTATGCTTTCCAGTTGTTATCCTTATAACACTGGTTGAAGGTCCTCCTAGTCTTCTCCCTGAGCTTAGAGAGATCCTCATTCCACCACTGTGGGAAACTTTTATGGCTCCTTTTAATTGGACAGGATATCTTGTACGCTTTGACGAAAGCTACCTCAAGATATTTAACCCTCCTTTCAATTTCGTCCCTGGAGCCAATGTTTGATCATGTAAAGGTATTCAGTTTCGATTTAGCTACCCTTGTAAAAACATCCCATTTTATATTTCTTGCGTTTCTGAATGGAACAGAATCCGTTATCCTCGGTGCTATCCCATAATGTATGGCGTGCTTTGGCGTCGCATCCCAGGAGTAGGGGAGTGTTGCTGGCTGTCGCACTGGCGGTCAACTGCGCAACCTCATCCGGAGGCACCTCATTGTTGTGCGCCATGTATACCGATGCTATAAACATGGCTTTCTCCTCCTTCATTTCGATTTTGACGGCTGTCAAATCAACTGTGCAGAATTGAGGACAAAGGAAAGAATTTACATTGATTTTGACTAAAATACATGTTCTTGGCTTGTCACATACCTTAACGTATAGTATCTTGTAGTTTTTGTTCCTGAGGCCCAGAATGTCAGTGCCTCTGACCTAGGGCTCTTGGACGATGCATATGTCAACATCCTCCTCGCCTAGGAGGACGGCTAGAGTATCCGAGGCATTCTTGGAATGCTTTAGGTTAATCTGCACGACCTTCAGGTAGTTGGTTTCTTTGGCGTGCTTGTTGCTTCGTCCTGACGCGTAAAGTCATCCATCAGCTTGTTTGCAGCCTGCAACTCATCTGATTCTTCTTCTGATGACGGGAAAATTTTTAGTTTGGCGTACCTCACGCCAAACCACATTTTGTGGTCCGTTTTCTCCAACTCCTTAACAGAATCTTCGTTAATGGAGAGGAGCAGAGACATGCTGCTTTTTTGTTGACCTTCATCCTTGATGACAATCCAGTCATTCATAGGGTAGGGTTCTGCCGCTGCAGAAGCTGTAGCACTTTGCCGTGCTCCACCTTCATAACAGGCAACCAAATGCGAGCTCTCGGCCGCCTTGGGATGTCCCGAGCTGGGATGAGCTTAAGCCTTAAGCCCTCCTAAGCATTGTTTATCTTAGCAATGCAATTGTCCAGAAACTCCAAATACGGACGATCGTTGCACTTGATCACCCTACAGCCGCGGAGAGCCGCAGAAGAGTCGAATCCTGGTGGAGATGAACACAGATTAGAGAGAAGGTGTTTCATCACCAACTCTGTTAACCTGGGCTCAATCTCCCCCCATTTCTCCAACACCTTCTTACCGCCGTTGGTGACTTCATCAACAAGTGCCACCGTCAGCTCATCCCGAGCAACGTCGCTGAAAAGCCTCTAGGCGCTAGTGGAGGGACCTTCTTTGTCGGTTGTTTTAGCAACTTTACTCTTACGAGTATTTGTAATGGTCTCATCCTGAGAGCGATTACGTTTAGTTGCTTTTACAGGTTTCACGTGAGTGGTCGTGTACTCCACGTACTCGTCCACCACGGTCTGGTATTTTACCTTTTCGGCTTGGTCGAACTCATGTACCGTCCCACTCTCCTCATTTTTGGCGATCTTGCCTAAGATGATGAGGGCTTTTTGGTACAGGTTCTTCCTGACCATCGCTTCCGACTTGCCTTTCTTCGGCTTTGGTGCACTATTACTTGCGCTTTTTGCCGTTTTTACCGATTCTGTCGGTTTGGCGCTATTTCCGATAGCCACCGACTTAGTTGTTGCTGCTGTTGTTGACGCCACAGCTTGCCCGCTGTCAGCGGTGACTAGTTCCTGGCTCGAGGCCAGTAACTCGCCTTCGGAGCTCATACCTAGCTCCATTTCGTCCTCTGTTATGTTGTTACTATTAATTTTTGTTGTATTATTTTTGTTCCTATTTTTGGTCCCACGAGTGTAGGGGAGAATAAGTCCACCGAGGCATAGCCCCCTGTACCCCGGCAAGGCTAAAGTTTAAACCGGAGGTCGCCAAGTATCCGGAGTCCACTGTTATCAGACACACTCACGCAGTGCCATTCATCCCATAGGCACGGTTGTTATACACCCGGGATTGCGGATTTTATCGAGTTTACCTCTCTAGATCCGCCATATTCCGTCAACAGCAGGGAAACCTCTAGCAGGATGTGGCTCTACCTCAATCTTTGCTGATGACACGGTGGTCCTATGTTCAGAGACCCTAGACGCCGACATTTCTGACAAGCTCCAGGTAGCTTTTGACTGTCTTGTTTTCTATTTCTCGCAGTGGAAAATCTTAGTAAGCTCCAAAAAAACGCAGGCTATATTTTTTACCAGAAAGCGGAAAGATATAAACCTCCCTAACAGTCACATAAAGCTAAACCATGTCGAAGTTAAATGGGAAAATAGTGTTAGATATTTAGTCTTAATTCTAGATAAAAACCTGACATTCAAAGAGCTCATCAACTTTACTATTGATAGAGTTAGCACTTTGATCGCACACTATACCCTTTTATCAACAGGAACAAACGCCTTAGCATAGAAAACAAAATGTATCTATTAAGGCCAATTTTTCAAGCAGTTATCCTTTATGGGGCCCCAGCTTGGTCTGATGTCGCAAATTGTCATGTTAATAAACTGCAAGTCACCCAAAATAAGATATTAAAAATAATTTGTAATCTGAACTGGCACCATTCCACCATTGACTTGCATCACAAAGCAAATATCGAGTTAATAGTACACAGACGTGCTCGACTTTGCTTGAACTTTAAAAATAAGTGTAACCAATCTAACTTTCCGCATATTAATAGCGCAGCACAAATACTTTAGTCTTTAGTGTAGATACGAGGTTTCTTCAAAAAATATCGCGATTTTTGAATTTCCGCAGGCTACGTGTATTCGATTTTAGATTTTTATGTGGCGTTATGTTGGTACTCAGTCCCTCACTTATGCTGACAAGGTCGGCCATTTCGAATGTTTAGTTAATTTTTTACAGCTGTTTTGCTTGTACATGTTTTGGCTCCTCTCTTTTAAGTAGGAGGTCAAGTGTTTCAGGAGTTGATTCCGTCCATGTTCCGTCTTCCTTTTTTAGGAAAGAGGAATCAACCCGTTCCTTGGAGAGAACCTTACTAAGTCTCGCAGAGACAGAAGTAGACTCGATCGACTCACTAATTTCTTTCCATCCGTCATTTTTGGCGTTCCTGATGGCTTTTTTTAAAATCTTGAGGCACTCTTTGTATACTTACCAGATGTTATCCCTATATGCTTGAAGATAATCTGCACGACTTTCAGCATTGGTAGGTCTTCTAGGCGTGCTTGTTGCTTCTTCCTGTAGCACCAGCTTATTTGCAACCTGCAACTCTTCGTTTGATTACCGAAAATCATCTCATGCTGAGACCGATTACGCTCAATCGCCTTTACAGGTTTCACGTGGTTTGTACTCCACCTACTCATAAACCACGGCCTGGTATTTGGCTTTGTACGAGTGGTCACACACATAAACCGTCCCACTCTCCTCATTCTTGGCAATCTTGCTTTAAATGAATAGAGCTTATTGGTACAGGTTCTTCCTAACCATCGCCTCCGACTTGTTCTTCATGAGCATAGAGCTCTTGGCTCGTTTATCAAAACCTTGCCCCAGAAGAACACTGTTACATATGCCTTAACCATCGCACTTTTCCTACCTGAATGCTGCTTAATTCACGTAAAATTTCGGCAAATCGCCCATTAGCTACTTATTGGCTCGTGCACTATAACGAATACAAACTTCACATTGATGAATGACAAATTTAATAATTTCTCGTGATCCAAAAATCCAGAACCTTTGTTGCCAGAAGTGGTGTAAATCCCTCATGAAGATTGGGTGAATGGTATTCACGAACAATTTTAATATTATAACAATGGACATATTCTTGTGGAAGATAACTTGGTGGTTGGTTTCGTAGGATAAATAAACTTGATTCAGCCTTCCGCCAACTCGTAGTACACCATCTGAGTCCAGGAACGAAGATTATTTAAAAATTTATTTATATAAAACGTCAGAAAATTAATTCTCTTGGTAGAATTTGTAAATTTTCGCCTGAGCATGCTGTACTTCAGTCACCGTCAATGCTAGATTACTACCACAACTACTACGCCATGTCTTGCCTCTTACAAATTTCTACCATATTGAAATACGCCACTCAGTTAGTGAAATGTCCGTAGTAGTAACATATGTCACAGTCGTAAGTCGGTAATGTATTAGGTTGGTGCAAAAATAATCTCCGTTTCCATATTGTTTATTTTTATGCATGAATTTCTGAATAAATTTTTTAATGAATGTGGTCATGCTATATGTCGTTTTAAAGCGCGTTTTTCGCTCTATCTTTTAGACTAATTATCTTTTTATTATCGTCATACGTTTCTGATTTCCGACCACTTTTTGTGATGCTATCAAAACAAGAAATTCGCTTTATTTTGCTTCACGAGTTCAAACTTGACCACAATGCTGCGGAGACGACACGAAATATCAATAAAGCATGGGGCGAGGATACTGCTTCCGAACATACCACACGTAGATGGTTTGAAAAATTTCGCGCAGGTGATACCAGCCTTGAAGATAAAGAGGGTCGCGGCGCCCATCTGAGGTTGACAATGACGATTTGAAAGACTTAATCGAAGCCGATCCTCGCAAAACCACACGAGAAGTCGCACAAGAACTCAACGTCAATCACTCAACAGTCGTACGCCATCTGAAGCAAATAGGGAAGTCAAAAAAATCGATAAATGGGTGCCGCATGAATTGAATGAAAATCAAAAAATTCGTCGTTTTCAGGTGTCATCGTCTCTTCTTCAGCGCAACAAAAATGACCCGTTTCTCGACCGAATCGTAACGTGCGATGAAAAATGGATCCTCTACGACAACCGGCGACGTTCCGCGCAGTGGTTGGACAGCGACGAGGCTCCACAACACTTCCCGAAGCCGAAACTGCACTAAAAGAAGATTATGGTTACTGTTCGGTGGTCAGCAGCCGGTCTCATCCATCACAGCTTTCTGAATCCAGGCGAAACGATCATGGCAGAGAAGTACTGCCAACAAATCGACGAAATGCACCAGAAGCTTCGACGTATGTGCCCGAGATTGGTCAATATGGAAAGGACCAACGCTCGACCGCACGTCGCACAACTGACCTTGCAGAAGTTGAACGAATTGGGTTACGAGACTCTACCTCCTCCGCCATATTCACCGGACCGCTCACCCACTGACTACCATTTTTTCAAACACCTCGACAATTTCCTGCGCGAGAAATGCTTCAAAAATCAAGACGACGCCAAAAACGCCTTCAACGCTTTCATCGCCTCCAGAACTCCGGACTTTTGTGCTACCGGCATAAATAAACTTGTTTCTCGTTGGCAAAAATGTATTGATTGTAATGGTTTTTATTTCGATTAATAAAGTTTATTCTGAGCTGAGTTACGTTCATTTAAAGTAGCTGTTTGAAAACGGCCATTATTTTTGCACCAACCTAATAGAAGTAGTAGTAGTATAATTTTTTTTATTCAATTTTTCGTTTATACATAGGAACAGATAAAATGAACTTAATTTATTAATTTTTTGGAAAGAATGAAAAAAAGAAACGAGGGGTGATTTTACTGCATGGCTGTTAGCCGTCAGCTGAATTCTGAAATTAAAATAAATAAAGCTTGCTAGAGTCATCCAACTGATTTCATGGTCACCGTTTAATATATTTATCGGCTCATTTTGCGCAATTTAAGTTTTCTTAAAATGTGACACCCTAAATTCATTTAACACAGGGCATCTTGATAAGAAGTGCGCCAGTGTTTCCTGCTCATTCATTTTGCATAGTGTACAAATGGTTGACAAATCTGGCGTAAAACGATTTGCATTCAGTAGTAGTATGTCATAGCGTGCTTTTATTATCATAGTTATTTCATGTTGAGTTAGGGTTGCTTTAAAAAACTTTTCTCCAGCTGCTGGTTGCAGGTTTTTATAAAAGCGGTTTGTGCTACCTGCTAATTTTTCCAGCATTGTACTCCACGAAGCCGCTTTTAATGCCTCAATGAGCTGATTGCAACGATTACACCAGTCTTCTTCTATCCCAACATTCCCTTGAAAACTTATGTTGTGTTCTGCTCCCAGCTGATTAAATTTATTTGCCCACATAACGTTTCTTCTTAGAGTAGCTTTGGACAACTTATGAGGCAATCTATCTGTGTTATATGACAGTAAAGTCTTTGTGACATATTTCATATGCAGATCTAATGTATAAAAGTTACTGTCTTCAGTACCAGTTTCCAATGACAATGCATAGTTTGGGACTGAGTCCGGTAGCCTCAGCACTCTTTTCAAGAAATACCGCTGGAACTTGTTTACCTGTTCCGGTATTGTGTATCCCCAAACTTGCGCCGCATTCGCTTGGATTGACCTGCAAACTGCCAAAAATAGCTTCCATTTTGACGCCAATGTGATTTCGCTTTTGCCTAGGAAGTTACGCCATGTCGAGTTAATGCTGTTTTTTGCTTGCTCAATTCAACTTATATATTATTGATTGCAATACATTCACATCATCAGCTAGTACTTTTATATCATCCGCGTACATTAACACCCATCAATATTTAAACCACCTGCCAAATTGTTGTGGATATCATTTAGATATAGAATAAACAGTATCGGCGATAGTAGACAACCTTGTTTTACCCCAGAAGAAGTATCAAAGACATTTGACATTTCATCACCCGTCCATACCGCGTACTTGGTGTCTTTGTAAATATCTTCTATTACTCTTAATATTTTTGTTGAAAGGCCAATCTCATGCAGCTTGTATATTAGAGGGTTTCTGGGCACCTAATCAAAAGCAGCCTTGAAGTCCACAAAGAAGGCGTAAACTTTTCTGTTTTTTGCTAATTTTATGTTCAGAATACTTGACAGGCTGTATATGTTATCCACCGTTGAGTATCCCATTCTAAAGCCTGCTTAGAATTCGTTAATGATGTTATACTGTTCTGACCATTTGTAGATTCGCTCATTTAGTACACCAATGAACACTTTTGCGATTGTATTCATAAACTCTATTCCGTAAACTTCCACCATCCATTAAAAACATCATTACTCTAAGAAACACAACCCTAAGGAAATGGATTAGAACCAGGCAACCCATCTTTAAAGCCAGAGTAAATTTATTAAATTATGAAATTCGGAAGAAGCTATTTGAACTAAATAATGTCTCTTGGAATCATAAATTGTCTAAATTAGGCAAAAGTACCAAACCTTTTTGGAAACTCACAAAAATCATCAAAAACAAAAATCAAGTTTCAGCTTCAATGACAGTGTTTACAATACTAGATTAGAAAAGGCTAACTTACTAGCCGTCTTATTTGAGTCTAAACATCATCAAACTGAGACGTACTCTGACTCGACCACATCTGAAACTACGAAATTATCTTTGTGACCTCACTGACCCGTAAGTACATTCATCTAGCCCTGAAATCACATCTGAGGAAGTTCAGGTTATCATAAAATCACTTAAAAATAAGAAATCTCCGGGTATCGACCAAATTCCTAATATTTGCCTTAAACAAATACCTTGTGAGACTCTGGCTTACTTCACAAAAATTTTAAATCATTGTGTTAAAATTGGATATTTTCCTTTAAAATGGAAAATCGCTAAAATCATCCCCATTCCAAAGCCAGGAAAACCTCCCGATTCTCCAGATAGTTACCGGCCAATAAGCTTACTATGCGGCTTCTCCAAAATCCTCGAACGTCTAATTAAGATCAGGTTAAACTTACACCTAGAAAAAAAATCTATTTTACCAACAGTCCAATTCTGATTTCAATCTTTTCTTAACAGTATTCACCCCCTTGACCTAATTTCTAAACATGTCAAGGAGAACTTGGCTTTTAAAAAGTCAGTTGGCATGGTAACACTTGTCATAGAAGCCGCTTTTGATACAGTTTGGCATAATGGCCTGATTTTTAAATTAATATCTTGTTATACCCCTACTTACATTACTAAATTAATACAAAGCTTTTTAACTTACAGGTACTTTTATGTCAGTCTAAACGGAACTGACTCCAGGAGGAAGCTAATAAGTGCTGGTGCCCCACAGGGTTCTGTGCTCGGACCCATACTTCTATGCAACAAATATTTTGCATATAAAAGCAAATGTTGAAACGATTGATGAGCTCATTCTCTCGTGCTTCAAGTAAGTTTAGGCAAAAAACATCTAATATTGCACAGCTACGTGCTGGCAGGTACTTCCCCTCCTAGGTTTCGACTAGCTTTCATGAAGTACCAGCATTTTTTTTTTTTTTTTTAGTCCAAGGTTTTTAATGACATCTTTCCTTAGGTAATTTAAACGTAACAACAATAAATGTTAATAATTAAATTAATTAAGCCAAAATTATAATATTTCAGCTGTACAGTAAGTCTAAACTCTGATAAATATTAGTTGCTAGCTTTAAGCAATATTACAAATGTAAATATATATGGCGAATACAGCAAATTATCAATCAATAAACGCTATTCCTCTATAGTTAATTACCATATTTGGATCTCTTTTTTAAATATCGGGAACAGAATTGTGTTTAAAAATGTTTTGTCCACTTTTCCTGTTTCGAGTATAACGTTGTAAGCTCTAGTTAACTTTTCTAAGGTATTCATAAGGTATCCTATCTACTCCAGGGGCCTTGTTATTTTTTGACTTTTTTAAAACCTGATGAATATCGGATATTTGTATAGTACTTTCTAGGATGTCATGCGATTGATACCGTTGGCAATAATGGATTTCACAGAATTCTTGGGTAGGATTTAAGAGGGTTGCAAAGTAATATTTAAACTGTTCCGCCGATAAATTTGCTCCAGTTTTAAAAGTTTGCCCTCTTATTTCATTTGCAACTCTCCACCAATCTGAGGAGTCTTTTATATGGCTTATCTTCTGTTCCATCCTTTTAAGATATTCAAGTTTGGCCTACCCACACACATCTCTATAGACTTGAATGACTCTTAAATAATAAGACTTGCCACTTTCATTATTTGATCTTTTAAATTTGTTTAGAGCTTCAAAGGATTTTATGCGTGCTTTATGACATTTAAAATTATACCACTACTGTTTAAAAATTACTTTTGTGCCACACTGTATCTCCACTGAGTTCCTAATAACTACAACCAGCTGGGGTAAGGTCGGTGTGTTATTTTCTTCCCGTCTGTAGGTTCTCATTTAATTTTTGTTGGTATGTGCTACGCTTCGACTCTATCCAGCGCAGTTTCGGTATTAAATTCTGTTTTATTGTTTGGCTGTTAATATTTTCAAACTCCATAGTAAGCTTGATTGGCATGTGATCTGGCCATATTTGATGACCGACTTCGAAATTTTTGACCAAATGAAGGCACTCCACTGATATTGCGCATAGGTCATATACAGAGCTTCCGATCGCATTTACAAAAGTAAAATCACCAGTTTGATCACCTTGCGTCCTTCCATTCATTATCAATAATCCATAGTCTTTGCAGAATTCCATATGAATTTGTTACCATGTCTTTTGAGTTTTTATTTTCGTAAACTGCATTAAAACTTAGTCTATTTAGATCCATTTGTTATTGTAATTGTCCGATTCATACATTAAAGTCGCCCATAATTATTAAATTTCTTTCAGTTGTTTCTTTGAAGAAATCTTTGAGCAATGAGAACTCGCCTTGCCAGTTAGATTCTCTTATGTATATTGGAATCAAAGTTATTTCTTTATCGTGAGCGTATAATATCCAATTCCATTTACAGTACGGTACACATGCCTTATTCTCCTTTTGCTTAAGTCCTTTTTAATTCCAATGACCATTCCACCGCTAGCTCTTCCGTATTAGCTATTTCTTGTTGCTGGTTTCCAATACGTATCAAATCCATTAACATATTTAATTGCCTGTACTACTCTATCATCAGTTATGTGTGTTTCAATTAATACGAATACATCATTTTGCCGCAAATATTGAAAAAAGTAGGGTATATACAAATTTACTTTGCAGCCTATGAACATTGTAGGAGTTTAATTTTTGTATTTTGGCAGGGCGTTTTTATTAGTTTTTTGGTAGCTTGTTGAACCAGAACTTATAGTCTATTGAAATTAATTTAGCGTCGTTTCCATACAGCTCCATGAGAACATTTCCACCTTCCTGCTGGTCTTGCATCAACTTTTTTTCGCAGTTCCACTTAAACCATTTATTCCCGATTTTAATGTTGTCATCCCTCACCATAATCGGTTGTTTTTTCATGCTACAACGGTGCGTATTCACATCACCAGGTACTCTGTGCGGTTATTGTTTGGATCTCAGGAACCTGACTTACGAAATTTGTACTCCACAGCATTAAAACGACTATATTCAATGGAACGAAAACCTTACACTTGGACTTATGGAGCGTGTGCCTGAAGATGAGATTCAACGGTCGATGTCAAGAGCATTCAATAATACTCGTATTTATGTTAGAAAGTGGCAATATAACTATGAAATTGCTTGTTGATTTTGATGGTTCTTGTAAGATGTCGAAAGGAAAATCTCTGAACGACAGCCTATCGAAAGGCCGGGTATTGCAGCAGGATTTGCTGGTGTTCTATCAACGTTTCGCAGAAAAAAGTATTGTTTTTCAGTAGATATAAAACAGATGTTTCGAATGATCGAGGTTCAGCCGTGTGATCGCGTCTACCAACGCTTTTTATGGTGAGATAGTCGTAATGTTCACTTTCAACATTACCGGCTTACGACTGTGACATATGTTACTACTCCGGCTCCGCATGTGGCATTGACGATGACTGAAGTACAGCATGCTCAGGCGAAAATTTACAAATTCTACCAAGAGAATTAATTTTCTGACGTTTTAAGCTATCTGCGACCATGCCGACCTGTGGTGTTAAATAATCTTCGTTCCTGGACTCAGATGGTGTACTACGAGTTGGCGGAAGGCTGAATCAAGTTTATTTATCCTACGAAACCAACCACCAAGTTATCTTCCACAAGAATATGCCCATTGTTATAATATTAAAATTGTTCGTGAATACCATTCACCCAATCAACATGAGGGAGTTACACCACTTCTGGCAACAAAGGTCCTGGATCGTTAGATCACGAGGAATTATTATGTTTGTCATTCATCAATGTGAAGTTTGTATTCGTTATAGTGCACGAGCCAATAAGTAGCTAATGGGCGATTTGCCGAAATTTCGCGTAAATGCTGACTACCAATTTTATAAAGTTGGATGTGTTAATTAAGCAGCATTCAGGTAGGAAAAGTCCATACGCTCGAGTACTTTCAAATATGAATGCAGACAATGTGGTCGTTCCGACCATGCATAATTTGACACAACATGCTCGGACCGTGACGCGAGCAAGCGTAAAACGTACTAATATACGCCTAGTAGATGATGGAGCCCGGGGATATGGTTTAAGATCACAAGTGACGAAGAAATCGAGGATACAGTAAGTTGCCTAATTGGTGGTTGTGACATCCCGTTGATAAATGACTCGGGATCGAGATTTAACCTTCTAAGTCAAATAGATTAGGGAAACGATTTTTAATGTTCACTCGGAGTTAGCCAACTAGTTTAGAGCCTATGCTTCGTACCAATTACTTAACGAAATTCGTGTTTTTAAGGCTCCGATCTCCATAAAAGGAAATACCGAAATGGTTGCTACATTCTTTGTTGTGAACGAGTTGAACGTAGTGAGGCTGGGGATAGGAGTGAACCAAGTTGATCACTTCAAAGAATTTCCGAAATGGAAAGGCATAGCCGCTAATTTATTTAAAGATGCTATTACGGTAGAAAATAAGGTCGTAGATAAGCTAGAGAAAGCACTGGCTAAAGATATCATTGAACCGGTGGTAGATCAAAGTGCCTGTATTTCACCAATAGTTGAGTCATTTAAGTATAATGGGGAGATCAGGTTGTGCGTGGACATGGACATGTCGCAGAGCGAATAAGTCAATAAAAAGGGGGAAATAACCTTTACCAAAGTTTGAATAATTTTTGACTAAATTAAAATTGATCGTTCCGAACGGCATTTACCAAACACAAATCCAAAATTTGTCAGGGATACGGCTTTTGAAAATGTAAAATAACAACTAGCCGAAATTTCGAAGTTGTCCTATTTCGATCCAAATCGTAGAACACCCCTTATAGCTGCTAGCCCTGTGGAGTTAAGTGTCGTACTAGTTTAATTCGGAGAGGACGAAGAATTTCATGTCATATCTTTTGCCAGCAAAAGTTTATCAGAGGTGGAGAGACAATATTCTCAAACCG
Organism: Amiota mariae; assembly: GCA_035041805.1. Classification (NCBI taxonomy): domain Eukaryota; kingdom Metazoa; phylum Arthropoda; class Insecta; order Diptera; family Drosophilidae; genus Amiota; species Amiota mariae. The sequence continues at coordinate 52,353 of JAWNKV010000137.1, forward strand.
GTCTGTCATTCGAACTTGTAACCGACCATAAACCATTGGAGGCGATGTTGAAACTGACATCGAAATCACCAGCTCGCATGGAACGATGGCTTTTTCGACTGTAGGCGTGTAAATTCATGGTAGTTTACAAGGTTTGTAAAGAGAATATAGCAGACTTGTTATCTATTCATAGTTAAATAGTAAATGAAGGTTGTTTCGACTCGAAATGCGAACAGAATATTTTCCATGTGGTTATGAATGCGATTCCATCTTCACTGAGCATATTAGAGATTGTTGAGCACAGTGGCAAGGACAAAGAAATAATTGTTGCTCTAACATGTTTGAACAATAACTCTTGGAATACGGCGATGTCGATAAGTTTCTATCCTTATGATTGGCAGAATACTTCTGCGGGGTATTCGACTAATTATCCCACGATCTTTTTGTATTAATATATAACGTCACGCCACACAGCACTACTGGTTTCGCACTATCGGAATTGATGTTCAACATACTTAACAGGTGATTTCACTGATTCAATAGAAAAAGATAGGGAAAAGGACACCTGACAAAAACAAAGGGATAAGGAGGTAGATGAGACTGTGGGATAAGGTGCTCTTAAAGAATGTGGTTGTATTTATTACATATTTATAACATTGACAAATTACAGGCACGAATGCACTCTCTTTGTGAACAGTCGTGTCTATAAATTGTACTTATTCATCTTCAAAACAATAAAAACAATTAAAAACAAAAAAACCGTAACAAGTCTTCGACCCTCTGTTTGATAATAAAAGAAGGAAAAAGAGAAACAACTAAACAAATACAGTAACCACTGTCTGCTGCTACAGCAGTAGATACAACAACAATCATGCCTGATCCACCTGATAAGAACAAAAGCAACATAAACCACCTTAAATTCGACATCGACAAAAGCAAAAAACTGACCAACAATACAACGGGACTAAAATATTTAATACTCTGCAGGAAAAACAGCAATGACACTTTGTCAAATGTTTTACCATTCTTGCTAAAAAAAAGTGATTGACAATGTCTGTTATGGAGAAATTGAGGAATGTAAGCCACTGCGAAATGGAACAAATCTACTAAAAACAAAAAACCTAACGCAAGCTACTAAACTAATTATGCTTACTTCCTTAAACAACTCAATCCAAGTCGAAGTATCTGAACATAATTCGCTTAACAGCTCAAAAGATGTAATTTACTGTAACAACTTTAGGGACATTCCAGTAGAGGAAATCACAAATGAACTTAAAAGTCAATATGTAACCGAAACCAGAAAAATTTTAAAAAATATAATGATACACTAAGAGAAACCGGACTCATTATCATCACCTTCTCCACTCCAAACTTACCTACGGATATCAACATTGGTTATCAAAAAGTCCCTATTCGCCCAGACATACCTCTTCCAGTCAGATGCAATAATTGTAGGAGACTTGGGCACCCAACCACGGCTTGCAAAAGTGACAAGCTTTGCTTGAACTGTGCTATCCCGGACCACATTGACAAAGGAAAAAACGAATCATGCACCAACCTACACCGTTGCATCAATTGCAGAGAAAATAAAACATCTCCAACTACCACCACAATTGATTCCCTCACTACGTTGAGTTTTGGGCGTGAATTTCCATTTGCTGTCATGCCCAACATCTCAGCGCCAGTAATTGATCAAACCCAACTAATAACTTACATTCTCCATACTCCCTTTCTTTATATCAATCAAAAACCATGAGGGTTTTGAAGGTTTTACAATGGCACTGCAATGGTTATTTTAATAACTATGATCAATTACAAGTCCTGATTAAAAAGTACAACCCAAATATCATCACCACGCAAGGAACCCATTTTAAAATTCCGGCGAATATCCCAACACCTCTTAACTATAAAATTTACGTTCATAGCTCCTCATACGGGTCATCAGGTGGCGTCGCTATCCTCATTCATGACTCTATACAACACAAAAAATTTAGCCTCCCACTGGACTTTGACTCGATTGGCGTAACAATCAATAATAACCTCCCTACCATTTTAATAGCTGGCACTCCTTATGGGGCTCACCTACAAACAACCGCAGAGGCAATATAATATTCAAATTTTAAGCCCAATCACCTTTCTCTATCATAAGCGACGTATCACCCACTCACTTCAGCACCCACCACACATTTTCCCACATAGATCTTACCTTAGCAACATCATCCCTTGCATTAGATACAACCTGGCAGATAGAATCTGACAGATTTTGAAGCTACCACTTCCCAATAATTATTAAACTTTTTGAAACCTTCCCCCAACCTCTTTCTATTACTCCGAAATTCAAAACCGAAAACGCAAGTTGGTCGCTATATAAAAACGCCCCACACATCTTTCACCTTCAACGCCCTGTGAGCAACATTTTAAACAAAGAATCATCAAATATCATAAAAATAATCCGTGAAAGCTCAAACGTCTCAATTCCCCAAACTGTATTCGTCCCCCACCATAAACTCCTAGTCTCTTGGTGGAATACAAACCTCCAAAGACTAAAACGGGAGAAAAATCAACATTGGTATGCCCTCAGACCTAATATCTGCACAGAGAATATTTTAAAATACAAAAAAGCGAACGCACTCTAAAAGCGGGAAGTAAAAATAGCTAAACACCTCTCACTAGAATCATACACATCAGCAATTAACCCAAATACGCCTACATCAAAAAATTTGGAGTACCATCCGTACATTTTGTTGTTTAAAACCGCATCACCCAATACATGTCTTACATAAAGCCAATTCACAAACCCTAATCACAGAAAACCACTTAATCGCAGAAGAATTTTGCATAAATTGGTCGAATGATTAAATGACATCAATTTTTCAAGTCCCTTCCGTTTACGCAAACAAAACCTACTTCCTACCCCAATTGCATATTCTCCCTCACCTTCAGCAAAACAAATTAAAACCCCAAAAAACTCACTTGAGCTAACATCCGCGCTATCAAAGTTAAAAGGTAATTCCTGGGGTCTTGACAGAATCTCTTACCCCATGTTAAAAAATCTTCGCCCAACAGTCACTTTACGTGTACTAGACCATTACAATAACATATTCAACAACTTTCTACCATAAAAATATAAAACGAGTAAGTCCCTATATACAAATCCAATTCCGATAAAACTAAAGTCAATAGCTACCGACCCATCTCACTAAATTCTTACTGTTTCAAAACCCTAAATAAAATTATTGCAAATCGACTATGGCGGTTTGTGACTCAAAAGAATCCAATCAACAGTCGGCAAACTAGCTTTAAGAGGGGAAAATCAGTATCGGATAGCCTCCTGACGCTAGATTTTCTGATCACGTCAGCCGTTTCCTCCAGAAATCAACTTTCTATCACCAAAGCCTTTGACAAAATAGGAATTCACTCCATCAAAGACGAGTTACATTCCTAGAAAATTGGCCCCAAAATCATTAATTATCAGGTTGGTGCAAAAATAATGGCCGTTTTCAAACAGCTTCTTTAAATGAACGTAACTCAGCTCAGAATAAACTTTATTAATCGAAATAGAAACCATTACAATCAATACATTTTTGCCAACGAGAAACAAGTTTATTTATGCCGGTAGCACAAAAATCCGGAGTTCTGGAGGCGATGAAAGCGTTGAAGGCGTTTTTGGCGTCGTCTTGATTTTTGAAGCATTTCTCGCGCAGGAAATTGTCGAGGTGTTTGAAAAAATGGTAGTCAGTGGGTGAGCGGTCCGGTGAATATGGCGGAGGAGGTAGAGTCTCGTAACCCAATTCGTTCAACTTCTGCAAGGTCAGTTGTGCGACGTGCGGTCGAGCGTTGGTCCTTTCATATTGACCAATCTCGGGCACATACGTCGAAGCTTCTGGTGCATTTCGTCGATTTGTTGGCAGTACTTCTCTGCCGTGATCGTTTCGCCTGGATTCAGAAAGCTGTGATGGATGAGACCGGCTGCTGGCCACCAAACAGTAACCATAATCTTCTTTTGGTGCAGTTTCGGCTTCGGGAAGTGTTGTGGAGCCTCGTCGCTGTCCAACCACTGCGCGGAACGTCGCCGGTTGTCGTAGAGGATCCATTTTTCATCGCACGTTACGATTCTTTCGAGAAACGGGTCATTTTTTTGCGCTGAAGAAGAGACGATGACACCTCAAAACGACGAATTTTTTGATTTTCATTCAATTCATGCGGCACCCATTTATCGAGTTTTGTGACTTCCCTATTTGCTTCAGATGGCGTACGAATTTTGAGTGATCGACGTTGAGTTCTTGTGCGACTTCTCGTGTGGTTTTGCGAGGATCGGCTTCGATTAAGTCTTTAAATTCGTCATTGTCAACCTCAGATAGGCGGCCGCGACCCTCTTTATCTTCAAGGCTGGTATCACCTGCGCGAATTTTTCAAACCATCTACGTGTAGTACGTTCGGAAGCAGTATCCTCGCCCCATGCTTTATTGATATTTCGTGTCGTCTCCGCAGCATTGTGGTCAAGTTTGAACTCGTGAAGCAAAATAAAGCGAATTTCTTGTTTTGATAGCATCACAAAAATTGGTCGGAAATCAGAAACGTATGACGATAATAAAAAGATAATTAGTCTAAAAGATAGAGCCAAAAACGCGCTTTAAAACGACATATTGCATGACCACATTCATTAAAAAATTTATTCAGAAATTCATGTATAAAAATAAACAATATGGAAACGGCCATTATTTTTGTACCAGCCTTATATGTCACTAGTTTCATGACTAATAGAAGAATAGTTGTATACGCCAACAATAATTTCTCCTCAGTTCTCCCACAACATACCTGCATCCCCTAAGGCTCCCCTCTATCGGTCATCTTATTCCTTATTGCATAAACAAACTAAATAAAATAATTCTCAAACACAAACAGTTTGATTTCTACGCCTACGCTAATTATTAAAAAAATAAGCAAGAGGTCCTCAATAGACATAAATCTCCTAATAACAGATCAGATCCTCTCCTGGTGTGATTATTCTGATGCAATACTTTCCGTTTCAAAATGAAAACATTTACATATCTGTAGAAAGCATCACTGCCATTGCACAATCTCTCCTACCCTTGTTCCGATTTTAAACGTAAAAACCCTAAAAATCCTTGGAATCACCTTCAATCAAAGATACAATTGGCACGATCACATTTTGAACATTTTAATCTCCCTAAACTCCAGATTAAACATTATAAAATGTCTCTCAAACAACAAATTCAATCGCAACCAACTATCTCTTATATCTGTCATAAACCTTATGATTATGTCAAAAATAGGTTACGGTCTATACCTGTACGGAAACTCATCAATCTCTCACTTAAACAAAATCAAAGTCATTTACCATTCAGCTATTAGATTTGCCCTAGGAGCATTCAGATCAACTCCTATAAATAACATGCTATTCGAAATCCAAATAATGCCAATTGAACTTCAAATTAAAAAAAAAAAAACTGCCATGCTGACCTTCACAAAGTCTTCCACTCCACCGGTTATCTTCCAACAAGAATTCCTGCTCCTCAAACAATCTTTCCATCCTATAAATTCATACATTATACAGACGGTTCGAATTTGGATTGCGGCTCATCATTCAGTATTGTAAAAACTTGAATAATGAGAAATTTCTCCTACTTCACTACAGCTCAACTTTTTCAACCGAAATCATCGCCATCCATAATGTAGTACAGAGGGCTGTAGCAACGCAAACGTGCTTTGCCTTTTGCTCCGACTCTCTTTCTTCATTGCAAGCTATAGCCAACACTTCCAATCAATCATATTACCGACTAAACATCAGATGGTCAATTGTAAGAAACTCACCAAGACTTAAAATTATTTGGATCCCTGGTCATTGTAATATTGCCGGCAATGAAGAAGCCGACAAAGCTGCAAAAGACGTATTTAAATTCCCACTCATCTTTCACGAAAACTATAATATCTGTGATATCACCAAATACATCAAAACACATTATAAAAAATCAGCCAAGTGTGAGTCGGACTCGCACACGGTTTAACACAACGTGTAAAAATTTGCTTTTGTCGCAAAAGTGAAATATTCAACAGCCTAAAAGTAAACTACAAAAAAAAAACCGTCCACACGTTTCTTGTATGGGGACCTTTCTATTTTTATACTATTTACGTTATCCACAAACCATGAAAATTCCAAGACCCTCGGACTACCAGGAGTGGTACCCCCCATATAAACCGGGATACAAATGAAAGATCTTATTAGAAAAACTTTTTTGTCTTTTGTACTATCGACTTAAAATTTTGACACTAGAAGTGTCTAACCCATAGCCACTCGCTCGGGCGTGAAGAGTATTACAACTTCGCCATAGCCAAAGTTATTTTTTTTTTTGTTGATATTTTTACTTTATTTTATTTTTAGTATTTGTCGCTCTACACACAATTGAATTACACACTCTGTGAAAATTTCAACTCTCTACCTATTACGGTTCATGAGATTGAGGAGTCCCGTTAGATAAAAAGAGAAACATACAAAAATAGGAAAAAAAAATTAAAATAATACATAATAATAATATGAAATACCAGCCTCTGACCCGATAGTGGAAATATATTTGCAATATTATTTATTATGCCCCTACTCACAGCCACGTGTGGTCAGAAACATATAAACTACAATACTACAGACGGTATAGATGGCCCAAATCAGCGACATCCAGTTCATCTAGCCTGCACTGTGATCATGATCGACGAGGGTGATAGCTCAGGCGAGAGAACGTGATAAAGAAAAGCGCCAAATATATAACTACATGATATGCTTAAATAAATAAAAATAAATACATATTATATTGAACTATCGGTGAACTTTCATAAGAGTTCTTATGCATCTGTTGTGCGGCAGAAATAGCGCCTACTAGCTCAAACGCTCGAGGTTCAATTGGCCCTAAGCAGCTTGTCGCTATTTCCCCTTCTAAATCTATTTTTGTGTCTAGGTTAGCTGAAAATAGTTCGGAAGCCGATGGTAATCACTACCTTCTATCTAAACTGCCAACAATTACAAATGTGAATATCACTAAGTTTAAATTTTCTTTTAAAAGGACAATTTCGTCTTTTAAAATATCCGTTCCCCCTGAATACTGTAGTGAACTGTTAGGTCCTAACTTTTGGCCGGCCGGCTGTGTTGTTCATATATAATATAACTTTAAAAAACGTGCAAGCACTGGTGTCATTGCCAAACTCCCCCCAACAAATTCTACAAAAAACTGATTTCTAGTCGCCCTTAAGCAGCTTTTCCTATGGATCCATCTAACCTCAGTTTGATCATACATTTTCAGAATGTCAGAGGTTTAAACTCTAAACTGAATAGACTATTCACTAATAGTTTCTCTTTTCATTCAGATATAATTGTGTTTGTAGAAACATGGCTTCGTCCAGATGTTCTGAATTCCGAATTGTTTAACAATAATTGCTTAACGTTTAGGAAAGATCGATTTGATCGCGTTGGTGGTGGAGTTCTGATTTCTGTTAGTGCTTCTTCTGACTTGGTGTCTATTGATAATATTGAAGACATTAAGTTTATTTGCGTAAAGATTTCATTTTCCAATTCCAATTTATTTCTTACACCTGCTTCTGATGACTCTGTTTACTTATCACATCTGATAGCTATTAAACAAGTTTTGTCTTTTAAAGAAAGATACTAATAAGGTCTTAATCATGGGAGATTTTAATCTTCCAAATATTTCTTGGACGATCTCGGATACTTGTAACTCTGTAATATCATCAGTAAGCTGTGAGTTTGTCGAATCATTGCTGGATCTTTCCCTTCAGCAAGTAAACTACAAAGCTAATAACATAAGCCGAATTTTAGATTTGGTCTTTACCGACAGCATAAATGATGTTTCCTTGTTTCGAAATGATCCTCTTTCCACTCCAGAGCATGCTTATCATCCGACTTTGGAATTAAATATCATTCTGAATGGGTTTGGATTTCGTTCCAATAATCCTTCTAATTTGCTTCCTACATCAAGACGTGTTTTCTGTTTTAAACAAACTGACTTCTTTAAGATGAATTCTCTACTTATAGCCAATGACTGGTCTTATTTGTATTCCTGTGATAATGTTGAACTAGCTGCAAAATTTTTGTATACAACTATGAAAAATCTTTTCAAAATATGTGTTCCCAAAATTAAACTTATTCCACATACGCCATCTTGGTTTTCTCATGATTTAATTAAAGTAAAAAAAATTGAAAATTGATTACAATATTTAAAAAATTTAAAAGGTCCGGTTTGTCTGCTGATTATACTAAATACACTATATCCCGCTATAATTTTCAATACTTAAACAATCAATCCTTAAAAATTGTATAACTTTATCAATACGAAGCGCAAGTTGGATATATTCCCATCCTGAATGAAATTAAATGGTGTTGAATGTTGCAGCGATGGAGAAATTTCCAATCTTTTTCCGAACTTTTTCCAAAGCACTTACACGAATTTTAATAATGATTGTGATAGTCCATACCCATATCGCATTCCTCAATTTAATCAATTTGACATGCAGTTATTGATTGTGATTGAATTAAAGTTTTTACCAGGACCAGATGATGTACCTAGTTATATTCTAAAGCGATTTGCTGATGCTTTGCATAGAAAAATTTGCAAATTGTTTGACTTATCTCTGAATACCTCTGTCTTATCTAATATTTGGAAGCATTCCTATATAATCCCACTCCACAAAAAATGCAGTAAAGCTAATATATCAAATTGCCGAGGAATAGCAAAACTCTGCGCTACGATATTCCGAAGTTGTTTGAACATATTATCTCCGATCAGGTGCAGCATTGCGTTCTTTCTTTATTACAACACGGTTTCACCAAGAAGCGTTCAACTACAACCAATTTATTAGAATTTACTTCGTTGGGCAATTGTAGTTTTCACAACAACATTAAATGGATGTCATTTACACAGTTTTTAGTAAAGCTTTTGACAGTGTTTGCCACTTTGTACTCTTCAATAAACTGAATACTTTAGGTTTTCCTCCCAAGTTAGTTAGCTGGATTATATCCTACCTAACTTCCAGAACCCAAAGAGTTATTTTTAAAACAGCTATATCTAAGACTATTCGTATAACTTCTGGTATCCCTCAGGGTAGCCACCTTGTCCCATTATTATTCAATACTTTTATAATCGATTTGTCATCTGCCATAAAACATTCTCACGTCTTAATGTACGCTGATGATGTTAAGTTATGCTTATCTATTTTATCTCCTGTCCAACAAATGTTTCTTCAAGAAGATCTTGATTCCTTATCTCAGTGGTGCGCCAAAAATGATCTTTCGCTTAATAGTAACAAATGTAAAATTATGTCCTTTTACCGTAAAAATTTAATTGTAAAAAGCTACCACATTAATGATCACACTCTAGAACGTTTCACACAATTCAGTGATCTGGGTGTGTTGATGGATCCAAAGCTGCATTTTGGGTCGCATATCTCTAGTATCATCTGTAAAGCTAGAGGTGTTTTAGGATACATTAAACGTTGGTCTAAAGAGTTTAATGATCCTTATGTTTTATGTCAATCTTACAATCTATACTATGACCTTGTATTTAATTCTATTTCTTCTGATCAGCTAAAATATAATCTCTAAACTCTCCTTAACACATAGCATTCTATTAACCATTTAGCTGAATTTCGCACACTTTATTTAAAATTATCTTTATAGTGCTTGATGATTTGTATAAATGGCTGATGACATTAGGTAGTAATCAATTAATTTGTATTGCATGTCTACTAATCTCCAGTAGTTCAGTACCGAAGTGACTTGTGGTCGATACCCAGTCTTGTTCGGTTTTTAATGGACCCATGCTCGCACGGGCTCTGGGGGGGAAACTGGCGTGGGATAGAAAGTAGTTGGATTAAAAACAATATCAATCGGAATCAAAATATTCGTCAATAACTTAGACTGCCACTACACTATTTGCAAACATATCAAAAACGACAATTGTGAGTTTTTCTCTTATGAGAACAGAGAAACAAAGCCTTATAAAGCTAATACCTAATGATAAGATTAAAACAAACTTAATTTCTAATGGACTACAATGCACTGATGTTGAAACAATTGAAAAAACAACGAAAGTTGGGTGTAAAATTATTCGATATGTAGTTTATTTTGCAAACAAATCCACTATACAGAAAATCTTCTTTGTGCTAACTGCAGAGGTGCTTATTCCTCGACCCTGCTTGCCCTTGTCGTGCATCGCATCTTGCGATGATTCAATAGAGATCGCCAATTTCTGTACGTTATTCTAACCAAAACAAACCTGCCCAACGCAATTACAGTTACCAACGCAATATCAGCACTACTAGCGCTAATAGTAACGCAACAAATATTCAAGTTTCGCCGAGTTTGAGTGCAACTAACTGCAATCAAGCGGCGATACTTTCAGCCAAAGTCCCATGCCTGCTCTGATCTATAGGAAAGCTCTTATCGGCGAAAGAGTATCAACACCATACAACATGGTAACATCGGAATTCAATTCATCTGCTGATCTATTCACGTTAGAAGAAATAAGCTATATTACCTCAGGCCTAATGGACAAACTTCAAAGATGTACAAATACGAGTGAGCAGTTTAATGTAATCACTAATCAAAAAGATTAGAACGTATAGATTTTTTAACTAAAAACACTATGAGGCCTATCCCCACTATCCCCAATTATATGTTATATAGAAATAACCGGACCACCAATAGAGGTGATGGAGAAGCAATGATTGTCAAGAAAACCATTAAACACATATTACTAATATAAACACCCACTTAATCGAAAACGTAGCTATAGAAATAAGTATTGACCTGGAAAATTCCTTTAAAATTTTCTCGTTCTACTTTCCTGGTCCATCGGCTAAATATTTATCTTGCGTATGTAGTTCTTCATACTCCAATATAAAATCATTGATACAACGTCGAAATAATCACCGCCGTAACTGGCAACGTCACAGAGATACTGCCGATCAAGTTGTAGTCAAATGGTTTAACCACTGCATTAGAAATGAGATCACCAAATTTCGCAATAAATTTTGGAGCGACCTCCTATCTTCTCTGGACAAAGGATCTTCTCCCTTTTGGAAGATCACAAAAGTAATAAAGAAGAAAACCAAAAATATCCCTACTCTGACCGTTGGAACAGTGCACCACTTTACTGCGGAGAAAAAATGTGAGGCTCTCGCTCAATCATTTCAAGTCAGTGATTGCGTAAGTGCTCTCAATTCTACACTCATTAGCCTTAAAAGTTCCTATCTTATTAAGACTGGGACAGTCTCGAAAATAATAAAAAATCAGCCAAGTGTGAGTCGGACTCACACACGGAGGTTTCCGTACTTTCGTACAAGATTTTTTGCTTAAAATATTAAATTATGTTTATATATAATAGCCTAAAAGTATACTACAATTACAACTTAAAAGTATACTACAAAAAAAAGGTAAATAGAAGGTTAAATTAAAGAACAATGCTTCTAAAAATGTGCATTATTACACACTCTGTGAATATTTCAACTCTCTACCTATTACGGTTCATGCTATAGAGCAGGAGACGGACGGACATCGTAAGCTTGTAATAGGGTCCCGTTAGCTCCCTATGGGTACGGAACCCTAAAAAGATGAATCGAAAAATACCCCTTGCCTTGACGTAGTGGGATCCGTTTTCTAACTGTCATTATAGACGCCTGTCTCCGTTTTGATTATTTTCCTCATGTCTACAAAACTTCTAAAGTAGTGCCAATAAAAAAACCCCAGAAACCTGCTGAATCTTCATCCTCTTATCGGCCAATAAGTCTACTTTCCTCTGTAAGCAAAATATTAGAAAAAGTCATCAAAGACAAGCTCAACAGATTTGTAAGTGATAGCGATATTCTACCAAATCAGCAGTTCGGACTTCGCAAGGAACAGCAGTGCATCCGCTTGTCCGTATTAAGAAGATCGTTAGACAGAACTTTCAATGTGCGAACTCCACTGGCATGATTCTTCTGGATATCGAAGCTGCATTCGACAAATTGAATTGAATTAAACTTAAAAAGGACATGTTTAAATTTAACCTTCTAACACTCTCTTGTACTAAGGGAAACTATGTCGTAGGAGGTGATCTTAACGGTAGGAACAGGCTATGGAACTGTGAAACGGCAAACTGTTGGGGAAACATTCTTCATGAGTTATTTTCCTATGGCAGATTTTCCATCTTATATTCTAGAGACCCAACGTATATACCTGCTAGCTACCAATGTAACCCGTCAACACTTGACTTATTTATTACGAACTCACCAATTTTCTAAACCTATTGCCCACACGGACCTTTCTTCAGATCATCTCCCAAATGTATATAAATTTACTGCTGTAACTAATATTGAATCATATTTAGAATATTCTATCTATCTATCTATCTAATCTATCTAATCTATCTAATCTATCTAATCTATCTAATCTATCTAATCTATCTAATCTATCTAATCTATCTAATCTATCTAATCTATCTAATCTATCTAATCTATCTAATCTATCTAATCTATCTAATCTATCTAATCTATCTAATCTATCTAATCTATCTAATCTATCTAATCTATCTAATCTATCTAATCTATCTAATCTATCTAATCTATCTAATCTATCTAATCTATCTAATCTATCTAATCTATCTAATCTATCTAATCTATCTAATCTATCTAATCTATCTAATCTATCTAATCTATCTAATCTATCTAATCTATCTAATCTATCTAATCTATCTAATCTATCTAATCTATCTAATCTATCTAATCTATCTAATCTATCTAATCTATCTAATCTATCTAATCTATCTAATCTATCTAATCTATCTAATCTATCTAATCTATCTAATCTATCTAATCTATCTAATCTATCTAATCTATCTAATCTATCTAATCTATCTAATCTATCTAATCTATCTAATCTATCTAATCTATCTAATCTATCTAATCTATCTAATCTATCTAATCTATCTAATCTATCTAATCTATCTAATCCATCTAATCCATCTAATCTATCTAATCCATCTAATCTATCTAATCCATCTAATCTATCTAATCTATCTAATCTATCTAATCTATCTAATCTATCTAATCTATCTAATCTATCTAATCTATCTAATCTATCTAATCTATCTAATCTATCTAATCTATCTAATCTATCTAATCTATCTAATCTATCTAATCTATCTAATCTATCTAATCTATCTAATCTATCTAATCTATCTAATCTATCTAATCTATCTAATCTATCTAATCTATCTAATCTATCTAATCTATCTAATCTATCTAATCTATCTAATCTATCTAATCTATCTAATCTATCTAATCTATCTAATCTATCTAATCTATCTAATCTATCTAATCTATCTAATCTATCTAATCTATCTATCTAATCTAATCTAATCTAATCTAATCTAATCTATCTAATCTATTTAATCTATTTAATCTGTCTTAGCAGATAGATTATCTATCTAACTAAGTATAACTGACTCGTGCTTTCCGTTCGTTCATAAACGAAGATCGCAACTACCGACAAAAACCAAGATTGGTAACAGTAACTTTTTCAGCATTGCAATGCATAAAATCTGTTTCAGTGTATCAACTACTTTCAGTGAGGTAATTTCTTGTTCGTCGTTGCAAGTCGTCGCAAACAAAAATTAGCTAATAACAAATGTGTGTGCGTGTACGAGGATACACTACGTATAAGTAAATTAATGTGTAAAGTTAATTTGAAAACATAAAAAGTTTTAAAACATTTGAAAAGATCAAATCATAATAAATTATTTACATGTGTATAAAATAATATTTGTTAATTTATTTTAACTAAAGGTAAGTATTTTACCTGACGTGGTAAGGTGGGTCCCATATTGTCCATATTGTTTTGAACAACTTCGAAGTGAAGATTTTCTGCAATATTGGAATGCATTTCGTTCACACCAGAGCATTCTCTGAATTCTCCGTTATCTTCCTCAAAATACAATTCCAAGATCCCTTATAGTTCGTGCTTAGTGAAACAAAAATCTTTTCCAATCTTAAGTCGCGCATGCTCATTAGTGAAGTTTTCCATACAAAAACCACAAAAAACTCAGACAACCTTTTAAGTTTTAATGAATTTTCTGGTAACCTCCGTAAATTTAAAAATCAGATATTTGCAGCTATGAAGGCATCACATATTCCTCCGAATTCCCCTGTCTTGAACCCCATGTAAATAGTACATGATATTTTAAAACTAAAAATACTGCTTTGAACAGGATATACATCTTGTGAGATGCTTTTTCATATTCAAATGATATAAAGATATTAAAAACCCGTTCAAATCATATACCACACATTCTAGTGTTCCATCACTCTTTCAATCCCTTTTCGTGTTTCATAACTAAATGGATTTTTTAAGAAAAATGTAATACTTCAAATTTTCATTTTAAAAACTAAATTTGTTGCAAATTTTATAACGAAATAAAAAAAATCTTTGAGAATTTTTTTTCATTATACTTTTTATGGAGTCGGCAATAAAAATACACACACTGTGAAATTTTTAACTGTCTACCTATTACGGTTCATGAGATAGAGCTCTGTGATGGTCGGACGCTCCACCGCAACAAATGTTAAACGTTTTTGAGAATAGAGAATATATATTCTTGAGCAGCGCGACGAGATGATATAGCCAAATTTCAAGTCGATAGTACAAAAAAAAAAGTTTTTCTAATAAAAACTTTCATTTGGATCCCTGTTTGTATGGGGGTACCCCTCCTAGTGGTCCCATTCGGTTGATCCCGGCAAATGAACTGCGTATGGTGAAAAGAAAGCTCCATGCAAAATTTCAGCTCTCTAGCTAAAAAAAACTGTGGGGCTAGTGTGCATACATACAGACGGATAGACAGACGGACGGACTGACGGATAGACGGACATGGCTAGATCAACTCTTTTCATCTCGCTGGTCAAGAATATATATTCTTTATGGGGTCTCCGATGTCTCCTTCTGTGTGTTACAAACTTCATGACAAACTTATAATACTATTCCCTGCGTGAAGAGTATAAAAACAAGACATTTATCATCACTTTATAGACTCTTAACTTTTTGTAAACTGGATTAAATAACACCTTGCAAACCCGTTTCATTTCAAGCAAGAATACAATCGCAACTAATATACCAGCTGTGCTCAAAAAGTATTAGAAATTTCGTCATTTCACTAGCTATTAAAGAGGTCATATATACTTTGGTATCATTGTAAATTTTTTATCCCAAAAAAAATTGCATTCGAAATAGAAATTCTATCAAAATAATATAGTTCTATGAGTGTTACGTCGATTGAAAGATGCGCATAAAAGACCTCTAGGAGGGGTACCTACCATACAAAACATGAACTCAGAACAATAATCAGAAAGTAGGGTGCGTGAAGAGTGTTACAACTTCGGCACAGCCAAAGCCAATAATCATTTTACTTTTTGAAAACACTAGTTGCTTATTCAAATTATATGTACTCGTATATTTGTTTTTTCTTTCATTTTGTTTTCATATTTACAGTTTGTGCGCTATTGTTATACTCTTCACGCAGTGAATAGTATTATAAGTTCGTCATGAAGTTTGTAACACACAGAAGGAGACATCGGAGACCCCATAAATAATATATATTCTTGATCAGCGCGATGAGACGAGTTGATCTAGCCATGTCCGTCTGTCTGTGTGTCTGTCCATCTGTCTGTATGTATGCAAACTAGCCCCACAGTTTTTTTAGCTAGAGAGCTGAAATTTTGCACGGAGCTTTCTTTTAACCATATGCAGTAGATTTATCGGAATCAGCCGAATCCACCAACCATAAAAATTTCAAGACCCTCGAACCACCAGGAGTGGTACCCCCCATACAAACCGGGATCCAAATTTATGTTCTTATTAGAAAAACTTTTTTGGGAATACATACTTTCGTAAAATTCTGGAAGATGCTATTGACCATTTTCTGACAAATTAACTAGATGATGAAGTTCTAAAGTTGACACACGGAATTTATCAGAACGGCAACGAATATCCTTCTTTTCTACACCTAAGTAATAAAAAGATTTCCATAACAACTTCAATAATTTAAAAAAAATAATACATACGTAGTACATGTCTTTATTGTTGAACATTATCTCAAAAATATTTAAAGTTTGGCGGACGTAGTTCGAAAATTACATACAAAATATGGAATAGGGTTTTGAAAATCCAGGAACATCAATTCGGTGTCGTGGACAAGAATTGCAAATTAGAGAGCTTCTACGTCCGCCAAACTTTCATTATTTTGAAATAATGTTCGGCAATAAGGGCACGTTGTTCTACCATGTGACGCTCCATTTTTACTAATCCTGAACTGTCAGCTGTTACACTTTATTTATGCTTGTTTTTTTTCGCAAGCTTTCTGCACAAATAGTAGCAAATTCAAATCTTGCGTTAATTCTGGGACACCCTTTAGTTCATTTGTTAAGGAAATCGTATCAAAAAACATCTAACACTTTTGAGAAACATTATTGTTAAAAATTTTCAGATAGTTTTTGATGTGAAACATCTTTGGTTTCGGTAGGGTAAAATTGGACATTTGCGTCATCGTCATAGGCAATTTTGGTTAACGTTTTTTTTGTCGATCAAAAATTAAGCAACACGTGGCTTGGGTACTGTTTGATGAGTGCCCGATTACAAAAAGTTGTCGACAACGTGATTTTTAAATTTTCCTTTGTTTTTTTTAGTTTTTATATTTTTATAAACGCTTTGTAACTACAACAAATAAGTGGCAATACAACAACTCATTTTGGGCTAATATAAAATTATTAAAGTTTAATAATAAATAAAAATTAATAAATAAAAAATCGAATTAAATAAAACGAGAGTGAAACACTTTAAGTATGCACTTTCCTGATGCGAACATAAATGGTTCATTAGCCTAGTGAGTAAAGGTCCGGCTCGGCAGATGACACAAAACGACATAGAGTAGGTTCGTGCCCCCTCCAGAAATCAGGCTAATAGATTTTTTTGTTTTTTCTTTTTCTTTTTAAATTTTGTAAGTACAGCAAAAAAGTGGCATTCAAACAAAACTCATTTTGGGCTAATATCAAATTATTAAAGTTTAATAATAAAGATTTATAAATCGAAAAATTGCAAGGGAAGGAAGATAGAAGAATGAAAGAATGAATAGTCAAAACAAACATAATTTGAGGTGTATGTGTGAGTATGTGTATTGGCCAGCATCGTCTGCCTGTGATGTAGTGAAACGGGTGGGTTAGAGAGAGAGAGAGAGAGAGAGAAGAATCAATGCAATATGAAATAAAATGTAATTGAAACTGTTTGACTTGCGAGCGAGATGAAATGAGCTTGCGATTAGTCGTTGTTATTGATTCTCATTACAATTTAAATTGTTCATTTCAATGCGTAAGCCTTTGGAATCTATGAATATGCAAGTAGAGTGTGAGCAACGTATTTTGTGATTTCTATTTCTCTTTCAGTGAGAACATAAGCAAAGCCAATCGCTGTGGCTTATATGTACTACTTTTACACCTACACGCTCTTGGAGCAAGCAAATTTGGGAACATTCCTCACTCCCGCTCACATTCCTCACTAAACAAAAGTGCAACGCTAAACAAGAAAAATACGCTAGTTGTAAAGTGTAGTTATATACATATAACTTAATAATTAATATAAAATTCAAGTGACCACAAAAGTCGTTGATTGTAATTGTTTTATTTTATATTATATTTTAAATAAATTGAAATTTTATACTGAAATTTTGCATCAAACTTTCATTAATTCATTTAGTAACATAGTCAACGTGTTTCACATCAAAGGCTCGTGAGTGTTAAGCACACTCACAAATTTTTTTTTTTATATATCTACCAATATAAAAATTAAATAATCAAGTATATTATTGATGACTTAAGAGAGAGTAAACAAAAAACCCATATCCATCTCTTTGTTGGAAGCTACATGTGATATGATATTTTAATTTGGTCTGCAACCAAGTTTATTTCAAATTTTTGATTTTTAAAATTAACAAAATTTTTTGTTTAGCTATCTGTTACTCCCATTTTGGAAAAAATCTACTTTTGCGTAAAAAGTATAAGGACTAAGTCTATTTTTATACTCCTCACTCAGTGAATAGTATTGTATTGGTTTGTCGGAAAGTAATTTCGTTTTTTCGCAACAGACGACTTAATTGTATTTTCCATAGCCAAGACAGATACTTAAGTCGAAAATCATTACATATATTTTGACAGCTCATCTGGCAACACGTGCGTGAAAAACCCTTTTGCTTAAACGCAATAGTTTTTGGTTGGTGCCCTATCAAATATGGAAGGTGAAAAGCAGCATTTTCGGCATATTTTACTTTTTTACTAACAAAAAGGTAAAAATGCTGTTCAAACAAGAAAAAAATTATACGATGTGTATGGAGAGGATTTGTTGACAGTACGCCAATGTCAAAACTGGTTTCGAAAACTTCAATCCAGTAATTTTCATGTTGAAGATGCATCACGTTCTGGAAGGCCAGTTAAAGCTGATGAAGACGAAATAAAGGTATTAATTGATGCAAACCGGCGAATAACAACTTGTGAGGTCGCCTAGAGATTAAATTTATCGAATTTAACCGTTCATGATCATTTGAAACGCTTAGGTCTTATCTCAAAACTGGACATATGAGTTCCCCATGTTCTTACGGAAAGAAATTTGTGCCGTAGCGTTGACATCTGCAATTTGCTTCTCAAACGGCAAGAAAATGATCAGTTTATGAAGCGCATCATCACTGTGGATGAAAAATGGTTTGACTATGAAGACCCCATAAAGTATTGTATATCTAGTATTCTTGAATAGCTCGACGAGATGAGTTCGTTCGTCTGTATGTATGCAAACTAGTCCCTCAGTTTTTGAGCTGGGAGCACGAAGCTTTTTTTATCAAATGCAATACCTTTGTCGGAATCAGCCGAATCGGAGCACTAGGAGATACTTCCCATACAAACCCAGATCCAAATCCTTATTCTGATTAGAAAAAATTGTTTGGACTATCAACTTGAATTTTGGACACTACATGCGCCCATATCCATCAACTCTGAAAATCTCAAGACCGTCGGACCACTAGAAGAGGTTACGAACTTATAACAATAATCAGAAGATATAAAAGTACGTGAAGAGTATTACAAGTTCGGCATAGCCAAAGTTAATCTTCTTTTACTTGTTTGTTTATGTATAGGTTCGTATAACAATCTCCTAAAAGCGATGTTATACGAATATTTCACTGATTCAAAGCCTCACAATAGACTGCTTAAGATATCTGCTTTATGAATATTGATTTGAAATGTTCAGTATTACTTGAAGGACTTTCTATCACCAAAATTTACATACACTTTACAAAAGGTATTCTTACACAATATGTGCTTTATAATGCTAATAAACGGTTTCTAATTTTGTCATAGTAACCTTTAATTAATATCATATGTTTTTAGAGTAATCTTTTCAACATGCTTTATAAACTCAAATTTTTAAAACCCTTGTGAAGTATTATTCTTAAGTTTTAATAATTATATATTATTGCATTATTTAGTGATTATTGTTTGATTTAAAGTCTTCGTTTTAAAATTCACTTGAATATTAATAGGAATTTAAAGTGATAAGCTTAAATACGAATTTCCTAAAAATATTCTGTTGTACGTGTATTAAAAGCAAAGGTGTTGAAACCTGTTAGCAAATTTATTTTGCGGATTAAAAAACAACACAACATAAGTCGCATTTGAATAATTTGCATAGATATTTTTAAACTGGTTCATCGCAATGAAATTATCATATGTATATAATTTCCGGAATTGTTATTTTCGCCTATTCGCGAAATTATCATATGTTTTATTTTCTAAGAATATAATATTTGATGCAAATATAAAAAAAAGCAGAAAAACATGTTTCGTAGCCGATATCTGGCCTGATGTTCATGTTTGAACATAGTTACTACCTGACCAAAATTGTAATGGCTAAAAGAATAGATAAAAAGTATAAATAGAAAAGAGTTGTATACATAAGTACAATAAAATAGTCTTGTTTGTTTGTACGTGCATCACGTAGATCTAAAATCGAATTACTGAAAGGCAAGAATCTTTATTGTGAGTAGCATATTGCGTTTATTATATCATAATCGACTTAGAGAATCAAAAGATATTGCATTTTTATGCAAAGTGTTAAGTCTTCGAATGCTAAAATATTAAATTTATGTTCGACATTTCGGGAACGACACGATTTTATGTTAACACATGTTAAATCAGCTGTTGTTGAAAACAAAATGGTGGTTGAATGCAAACAAAAATTTAAAGAAACTTGAACTTAAAAAAACATTCACTGTTTGAAGAAGAATATCCACTATTCTTGGCATTGCTGCCAAGATGTCCAAAATTTCTTCTCTTTAGACTTCGATGTCTCTATGGATATTGAGAAGAGCCAAACCGTTCAATCTCTCCTCGTCAGTGGCATTTCGTATATAAGATTTCAACATACGAAGAGTTGAAAACGATGGTTCACTGGGATCTGCAGATATCGGTAGAGTTGCAGCTATTTGCAGGAATCAGTGAAAGTTTTAGGCTCCTTTCCATCTGGTATTCTCAAGCAGTATTTGTAAATAACAGTTTTTTCAACCATGCAATGAAATTTTTTATTTAATGAGCAATCGAAAACTCTTTGGTAACTGTGACATCGTTCGGTCACTGGGTTTCAAAAAATTCCACGGTCTTTTTCAATTGTTTTACATCCAGCTCTGCTTTTTTGGTTGGTAGAAGGTATTGAATATTTGATAAAATATAACGGTGTTGAAAACATCTAGAATCCAATTCTTCTAAATAGTGATCTAAGATAGGAAACATGATCTATCGGTGATAATATGACTCTGGATCTCCATCATAGTTGTCTCGATTTTCTTACCTTCCAACAACTCGAGGAACTTTTATTTCGAAGCCTCTTTCTTCGGAAATTTTTGAATTTGTATGTGCAAATCGTTTGCGTATTGAACGCATAGAGTCAAATCACAGCCTTCTTTTTGCAAGATTTTACTCAGCGTTTTCGACAAGCTAAAAACAAGCATCAGATCTGCTAAAGCGATAACGAACCTAGACGTTTGGATTGAAGCCAGCAATGCATGAAACTGAACTCCTTCGACATTGGTCATTATTTGTTCGCATTCTTCCAAAGCCAAACAAATACTTTTATACACTTCAGAAAATAGATACAAAGAGTTAAGATGCTCCACCCACCACGTTAGGATTGAACCCTCAAAAACCCCCTGCGTTCGCCCATGCTATGTTTAGACGATATTTAAACATGGTAGACACACAAACGTGTTATATAATATTAAAAAAAACAACGTTCCATTTGTATATTTAATCAAAATTGTGTATGCAGTGTGAATCGGGCATTATGCTAAAAAATGCAAACTTGTAGCTCACCCATTTTAAGCTTGACTATTCTATTATAACTTATGATCTTAAAAGCCTGTGCGAATCGAACAATTTAGATATACAAGCAATTTTAGTTTTGCATATAATTAATAATCTAAATAATTTGGGCAAATAACGTATTTATTTATTGTTTTGTATCTGACATATAACAGCAATGCCTCAGCAACATGCACACACATTAAAAGCATAAATGAAATTCTATCTTTCCTTGACCACAAATATGATTCAAGAGAAGATCGAAAACTCAAACAGTTGTAATTGCGGGTAGTTGTCTTGTTGTTGTCGATATATTCTGCAAAAAACCATAAAGCAGCAACAAAGTAGCAACGACACAAGCAAAGTCATAGGCTTTGGTAAACGCGAGTAAAGTAAACAAACATAAGTAAAGTTATAATCTTCGGTAAACGCGAATAAAGTAACAAACATACGTTACGTCGCTATTGCTCATATTGATAACTAAATTATAATTTGTAATTATAATCTTAGTTCCATATACATACATAAAAAAATTAAGCACCTTTTTCTCTCTATCTCACGCACAAACACTCATTATCTACGCTACAGACGCAAAAGCCAATGCTTATCCCCTCTACGTCTCTGAAACGTCATCATCGTGAATTTCGTAACACTTTTTTTGGACTTACACCTCGTAAAGAAGTTTCACTTCAACAAACCAATTTACATTTTGTAATATTCTTTATTTATAAATTATTAATATTTCAAATAAAATTGTGTTTTCTCTGATTCTGTCTTTTGAAAATACCCATAAGTTGGCAAGCCTGATGAGCAGGTAGACGATCTAGAAGATGAGACTGCCAGGTGATTATTTTAAAACAAAAGAGTGAAACTCAACCAATGAAGGAAAATTTCCAAATTTTATTTGCTGAAAATAAAAGACTTCAAACGACGATTTTGGTATCGGAACATTCAAAAAGGGCTACGTAAGATCAATAGTAAAACCATCGTTGATGTTACACAGCAGGAATGTTTGGTTGTCTTAATGGATGAGACAATAAAGAAATATGTACAACGAAAAGTTATCTCATCAAAAGGTGCAACTACAAAGCGTTGGAAATTGAAGATAGATTAGACTTTAGAACCTTTACCAATATCGCCATCTTTTGATAGTGATACTTTGAAAGTGGCTTCATTACCTATCTTGTCGGTAGTGGCCCCTCGGAAACATATTTTCCTATCAAGACTTTCATTTGATACTACCTGTGACGACATTGATAGGTATATTGATTACAAGACTAATCTAAAGGTTAGTGTGCAAGAATTCAAATTTTCTCAAACAAAGGAGATGTCGTCGATTATGATTAGTGTGCCTTCCGAATCATTTAACGAAGTTTGTAATCCGAAATTCTGGTCTTCAAATATGGTTTTTCATGAATTTAATGACTTTACTCTGGTATTCTTAGTAACGAAATTTTCTGTTAAAATTTCGTCACATATAGGACAGATCGCCCTATTCGCCGAGGAGTTGGTGTCCAATGAGGGCTGTTGTTAGCTCCTTTACAAAAGTAGTCAACTATGCCTTTCTTAACACAAAAGTATATCATGTACAAAGCTTGAGCTTCCAAAGCATATATCTGAATTGTTTAAAATAAGGAACATTATTCAAAGGCAGTGGACCAGGTCACGGGCACCACTTTTAAAAGCAAGATGTAATCATTCAAATCATATTATACGTATAGAATTATTTGTTCATAATAATAAACAATGGAACAAAAAACTTCAAAAACTAAACAAATGTAATAAACCATTTTTGAATACAACCAAAGCAATTAAAAAGAAAAAACAAACACAGCAAGAATTTATACCTGGCCTTTACAATGCTGATGTAGCTTTCGCTTCTGGAAAAGAAAAAGCAAATATTCTTGCAGATGTCTTTGAACAGAAACATAATCTATCATCTTCTTACTCAAACTCAGAAACGACAGACCAAGTTAATGTATCCATGGAATCTGCTGCCGCAAACCACAATAGTAACCTACAAATTAGTAATGTGTCTCATACTGTATTCATTTGTATAATCAAAGCTCTCCTAACAAAAAAATCTCCGGGAAATACGCAATATTTGCCTGAAAAATCTACCCCCTAACGCTATTAATTATCTAGTGGATCTATTTAATCATTGCAGCCAAAATAGTACCAATTGCCAAGACCGGGAAGCATGCTATGCGGTTTGTCTAAAATACTTGAAAAAGTAATCAAAACTCGCCTGGTCAGTTATTTAGAAACGCACAACATACTGCCCACTGTACAATATGGCTTCAGAGCTGGACTCAACTCCTTATCTCCATCCCTAAATCTTAAGAATTTTATTGAGGATAGTCTTCGAAACAGGAAATCCGTGGGATTAGTTACGTCAGACATTGAAGCCGCATTTGACACTGTCTGGCATGATCGATTAGTACACAAATTGAGCGTTATTGGAACACCCACTTACCTTATTAAAATAATACATAATTTCTTAACCTCTTTTATATTGATTTGGATGGTACTCAATCTTCGCAGCGACACATAAGTGCCGGTGTCCCACTCTGTTTTAGGACCAATACTATTCAATATTTATACGCATGACATCCCACAAGTAATCAATTGTGTGCTTTCATTATTTGCTGACGATGCAACTGTGTTTAGTGCAAGGTCTACTATATAGTGACATTAAAAATGACTTGCAAAGTTATCTGAACGAATTAAAGGTATACTATACTATCACAAATGGAAAGTTAAAGTTAATCCTAACAAAACTGACGCTATCCTTTTTATCAAAAGAAGGAAATCATTCTATCTTCCTGATGGATTATTAAAATTTTATGATACACCCATACAATGGGCTGACAACATACGTTATTTAGGAATACATTTTGACAAGAAACTGACTTATAACTTTCATTTTGGAATTACCACAAACAAAATCAATAAAACTATTTGTATCATATACCAACTTATAAATAGAAAGTCAAAGTTATCAACCTCCAACAAAATGATGATCTTTAAAACCATCTTTAGTCTAATTTTAATGTATGAATCTTCTGTTTGGGGTAGTTGTGCATCAACACATACTACTATATATGTATAAAGATACTTCAAGTATGCCAGAATAAAATTTTAAGACTATTATTAAACCTACCCTAAGAAGAAAATCGTAAATCGAAAATCAAAAATCGCGATAATTTTTGAACAAACCACGTAAATTCATAAAATCTCTCGTTCTAGTTATTTAGTTATAAGTTAGGATTTAAGTCAATATTAAGGTTTTCTTCTCCCTTGATTTTCCTTACAAAATTAAACAATATTGTTAAAACACACATTTTACTTATATAAAATCAGTAATGACATATTATGTACATATTTCAGTTGAAAGCAACTGCTAAACTCTTCATATATAATTAAATTATGTATCATCAGCTTTAGTGAAAAATGTATATATAAGCAAAAGGAAATAAAGCACAAATAAAATAAAAAAGAAAAAAATCTACCAAGTGTGAGTCGGACTCGGGTTCCGTACCATCGTACAAGATTTTTTGTTTAAAATATTATATTATGTGCATATTTAACAGCCTAAAAGTATACTACAATTAACAACTTAAGAGTATACTACAAAAAAAAAATTGTTAAACAAAAGATTAAATTAAAGAACAATGCTCCTAAAAATGTGTATTTTTAGTATTGAGTCATGCTAGAGCCATTAACTCTTTCAATGCCATTCTTCGGTGTTGTGACTCTTTTATCGTGCTAGGTGATTTCAATCTCCCATTCATTTCATGGTCCTTTTTTGGTATCTCGAATTATCTAGTTCCTTCAGCTCAACAAGATTTCTTGGACATACTGTTTGAAAATTCCTTGTTTCAAATGAACTCTGTAGTAAATCATTAAAATAGATCACTTGTTCTTGTGTTTAGTAATGATTCTGCTGGTATTTCTGTGTCTAGATACTTACCATCCAACATTGGAAATACCTATTCTGTAACCAATTTGGAAACTTATATGTGTCATGCAAGATCCATTAACTCTGTTAATAACATTCTTCGGGACCGTGACTCTTTCATCGCGCTAGGTGATTTTAATCTCCCATTCATTTCATGGTCCTTTTTTGGAATCTCGAAGTATCTAGTTCCTTCAGCACAACATGATTTCATGGACACATTGGTTGAATTTTCCTTGTTTCCAACTTTGGAAATATCCCATTCTGTAACCCGTCCTGTTTCAGACTCCATATTTTCTTCTATGCGTCGATTCTGTTTTCACAAAGTGAACTTTGTCCAACTAAATGAAGTCTTTCTCGGAATTGATTGTTTTTTTTTGTACAGTTGCAGTGATATGACTACTGCTATTAATTTTTTCTATGAAGTGATATACAATATATTTGATGCCTATATTCCCTATAACGCTGTTTCGAAAGTGTCATATAAACCACCTTGGTTTACAAGAAGACTTTCTAACCTGAAGAACATTAAGTCGAGGCAATATAAAAAATTTAAGAGTTCTGGCTCTTCTATCGCTTTTGCTAACTTTTGTGTGGCCCGGGCTAATTTTCTTTCATTAAATTATAGCTATCCCATTTTCCATTGTAACCTCATTGTTATTCCTGTAATAAGATCATTCTTTCTCCTGTTATTATGGAGGAATGTCTTCATACAAATTTAAAATCGTTGAAATCCACTTTCTCACCCGGCCCAGACAAAATACCTAATTGTCTGCTTAAGTACTGTTCTGAGTCTCTGTGTAAGCCACTTTTGAAACTTTTCAATTTATCACTTCAGAGCGCATCTTTCCCTCCTATCTGAAAGGAATCCTTTATTATTCCCCTTCATAAAAAAGGTCACAAAACTGAGATATCCAATTACTGGGGTATTGCTTAACTTTCTGCAATCCCAAAATTGTTTGAAAAAATGCTTACTTCAACCATTAACACTACAAACTTGCTTGAGTTCACATATGTTGTAAATCTTTGTTTTAGGGACAAACGTCAAACTGATATCATTTACACTGACTTCAGTAAAGCGTATGATTCTGTTAATCATGATCTGCTTGTACATAAACTTGACCTTTTAGATTTTCCACAACATCTTTTTTGTTGAATTGCATCTTTTTTAAGAAATAGGGTTCAACGAGTGTTATTTAAGTCCACTCTTTCTGGTCCAGTCTTTGTCACTTCTGGAGTTCCTCAAGGGAGCCATCTAGGCCCATTATTGTTTTGCCTTTTTGTACATGATATCCCTTTCTCCATCTCACATTCTTGCGTGCTCATGTACGCTGATGATGTAAAATTGTGCCTTTCATTTAATGATGGTGCCTCCCATCTCAGACTCCTAAAGGATCTTGATTTTTTACATTCTTGATTACTTATATCTAAATATCTCCAAATTTAAGTTCATGACGAAGTATAGCTCTCGCATTTGGTCACCGCAATACATAAATAATCAAGTTCGAATTAAGTCTGTACAGAAATAATTCCTTCTGTTTGCCCATCGTGGCCTAAACTGGAATCCTAATCCTGAGCTATTAAATCAGTTAAACTTTTGTATCCCTAGTCATCCTACCAAAAATTTTGTCCCTTTAGCATTGAATAGATACACTACTAACTATACCTTACACGATCCATTTCGAGTTTTATGCACGTCATATAATGAATTCTATTACGTTCTCTCGCCCGAAATATCCCCATCATCGATTAATACCATCGTCATTCGCTGCCTATGGGACTCATGATCACACTGGAAGCTAGATGAATTGGATGTCGCTAATTTGGGTCATCTATACCGTCTGCATTATTCTAGTTTATATGTCTCTGACCACACATGGCAGGCATAGCTCGCTATGTTTACTGCATGTGTTTAAGCTTGCGCCTGCACATAGGCCACATATATTGCGACTTTTGTTTATTTACATCAAGACAGAGTTGCCATATGTATAAAATATAATATGAAAATAATTTTTGTTTTAAATTTGTATTACATCTTGATTCCTAATAACGTTTCACAATGATTTTTCAGTATACAATTCACAAAATCATTAAGAAAAGGAAAATAAAGCAAAATAATTCTACTATATTGCAACTCCGCTCGAAACAACATTTTGGGAAGAGTTGATTTTAACGCGCACTAAAAGTGCTTTGTGTTTATGCGACATTTTAGTTCGACATAACAAAATAACATCGCATTAACAACACGAGCTTCTATAAATCGCTTAGTGTGTTAAAATTGCATAATAAAAGTGTTTATCCATGCGGTCTTACTTAGTTCGAACGAAGAAAGACCGACTTAGCTGTCACATAAACGGGGTATTTTTGCTTTATTAATAGTCATTCAAACAACCTTAATCACAAGCGCAGGTTTACGGGTACAATGCAAAGTCAGAAACGGAAGTAAGTTGGCAAGCCTGGAGATATACAATAACGCATATGACATATAAAGACTGTGACTAAACACAGGATGTCTCAACAAAATTTCAACTTTTTGAAACTTTTGACCTTGGGGTTTATTTATAATCATAGCAAAATATGACTGGAAATTGAGTTCTTTGAAATTTGAACGGTAAAAGAGTTCCCGAAAAAGTCAAATATATACGGGGAAATAAAATTCGGATATTACGCGCTACACCCATATACAAATATACACCCACAATATAGTTTTCTTTTAAAATCAATTTATGGGGAGGCAGACCACTAACTGATACAGTATTCAAAAATTCAATAAGAAAATTATTATATTCGCGTGCATCATCGCTGACAATTTTATCAATATTTCCAAATATAGCATCAATGATATTTAAAGGCTCACAAATTAAATGATTCGGTATTTCAACGATATCCGAACCAAACTGAGGAAAGCTTCAATTTCACCGTTACCAAGTGATGTAAGAAACTAAACAAATTGAATGTCATGAGGAAGGGCTCTCATATTTCGAGTTAAAATGATATAATGGAATTTTCGAAATTCAGAACTCGATGATATACAATTTTTGATGAGGGTAACACGTGCACCATGAGGAACAACTGGCAGGATTTGTCTAAAACAGAAACATCATGAAGTTCTCGTGAAAATTTCGAAAAAACAACTATACCTCTCTCACGGTTCACCGTCATCGCTTCTAAAAATAGCTACTACATCCGTCTTAATAGCATTGTTATATCGACGAAGTTCACAATCTTTATTCACCTTAATCATCATACAAACATTAGAAGATGTATTTTCAGGTTGGTGACAATATTCAGCCATTGACCAAAAAGGAACGGGCAAAAACATTTACATTAGCTAATTCACGCATAATAGACACAATACATTCATTATTTGCTCTAGCATTCAGTCAGTTTCTAAGTCGTAAAAATAAAGCTGTGCATATGCCGGATCACTACCATAACCCGGAGTAATTGAACCAGATCGGTGGTAAAATACGTCATGAATGATAAATTCCATTCAAAACTCTTTCATCCAATTTAAATTCAGAACTTATCATTGCAAATGAAGCTTTATTAGAACGGATAAGTAATTCTTGGGGCGTTGTTTAATGACATTGTCATTGACAAATGAAATAAATTCATAAAAACAACATTCTAAATGAGGGGTGGTAATGCAACTTTTCCCTTATGACAACACGAAGTAAAAGCTCTAGTGTTACGTAAAGTAACTTCAGATTGAAAATGTTTTGCTGAACAGAAATCACAACGTAATATGAAAGACCCACAACTAAAAAACTCGAAATTACGGGGTAATTTCAATGCAATTTTATATGTTCCATTCAATGAATCAATATCCTGTTTGAATTACTTGCGATTAATTTTCTAACTGATCACATGTAATTTCTGTGGCATGTAGGCTGAAATCTACAATTTAAAATATGTCGGGGAGGCATATTGAAATAATAGCAGGATGTTAGGTGAAGTGCACCGAACAATATCGTAAAGCAGAAATAAATATATATCAGTCAATAATTGGCGAACTGATGTATCTTGCTATTACGATAAGGCCCGATATTATGCATTCTGTGTCAAAACTTGCACAATGCAATACTAATCCACATACAGAACACATGTCAGTAGCAAAGCATATTCTACGATACTTAGCAGGCAGTATAGACCTAAGTTTGACTTATACTGCAGGAAAAATCGAAGTAGAAGGATATGTCGACGCAGATTGGGGTAACGACCTCAATGATCGATCAATCGTACACAGGCTTTGTATTCTTCTATAAAAGCTGCGCAATATCATGAGAATCAAAGAAACAAACTACTGTTGCACTTACTCGTAGTAGTACAGAGGCAGAATATATGGCGGCTATTTATTTGCAACGCTTGCTGAAAGATATTGGTTTTTGGAAAGATTCTCCGATTACACTTAACGATCAAATCAGCTCTAAAACTGGCAAGCAATCCTATTTCCCACAATCGCACAAAACATATCGACGTTCTATATCACCAAATACGTGACGCAGTGAAGAGCAAGGAAGTCAAACTGAAGTACTGTCCTACACTAGAATTGACAGCTGATGTTTGACGAAGAATTTACCCAAAACAAAGCACAGAAAAATTGTTGGTCAAATTAATATTATTTACTTTAAATGGGCACAAACGTTGAGGAGGAGTGTTGAAAGTACATTGTTACCCTATACAACGCATATGCTCCTTTTATTTATTAACACTCTTCTAGTGTCTAAAGATCACTAATATTACACAGTAAGAGTTCTTTTGCGAGTTCGCAGGTAACCATTCACACTGGCCTTTTGCGAGTTTTCGAGTTCTGAAAGCTGTTTTTTGTTTTGGAATAGAACGTTGTGGCCAATTGTGAGAAATTAAAATGAAAATTGTGCGAGAAATACATGATTAAGAACAATTTGGATTGTATGCAAATAATTCTTGCAGCAGCCTTTTTTATTCCTGCTACTTATTTTATTAATATTTGAAACAAAAATTACAATTTAAAATTTTCTTCAAATTGTTTTGTTCATAATCAGCTGTTTAATGTCGAGAATGACCAAAAAAAAGGCGGATATTACCAAAAACTTGCCAGCACTGCCGCAGAGTGACCAATATCACTACCGAGTTCGTCGAGTTCAAATTTACTACAACAACAAAATTCAGTCATTTTCCCTGTGGTTGTTGTAGATTTGAACTCGAGTTCGTGCGAGTTCGTCGATGAACTCAAGTTCAGCTCAGTGTGAATACATTATAACACTTTTTTTCCGGTTTTGTTACTTACATTCTATAAGCATAAGACAACACACGTTTATATATTTTTGTAACCTTACATTATCATACTTAATTTTTTCAATAAATAAAATAAAAACTGAATCAGGTTATGGACCCAGGATGTCGGCACTGTATTCAATTGATAAACTAGATGAGACCAACTACGGACACTGGTCTGTAAAAATGCGCATTGTGCTCGTGCATGGCGGATTTTGGAAAGTGGTTCAGGACAAAGCGTAACCCACATATCCAGAATTACCCTCGCTATGGATCATTAATGATGAAAAGGCATTAGCAACCATAATGCTGAGTGTAAAGTCGACATAACTGCAGCATATAAAAGACTGTAAGAATGCATCAGATGCATGGATAAAGTTACAGGATCTATATAGGAACGGATGACGAAGGCATTGTGGGCTTCATAAGTACGTTTAACGTGACCACGGGACGATTGGCAGAGGCAGGAGTTTACGTTCAAGATGAATTACTCAGCATAATTCTCTTATCAAGTTTACCAAAGTCGTTCCAAAGTTTCGTTATTGCAATGAAAACGCGTCAGCAGATGCCATCGTTAAGTGCAATAAAACAGAAAATATTAAATGAGTCGGAAAGACGTAAAGCACTAGAACTGTTAGAATATGACACCCAACAACAAACGTTCAATGTTCCTTCGTCGAACAATGGGAACAAGAAAAGGAAATGAAGAAATTCTACGGAAGTGTTACACATACGGAAGCAGACGAACAAAAGCAAAGAGGAAGCCCTCAGTATCATCTGTTCGATGAGTCAAACCAACAATAAAAACATTTCATGTTTTTACATCGACAGGGGAGCTACGTCAGACATATGCAATAATCGTAATATGCTTGTGAACTTGAAAGAGCATGAAGAGGAAATTTGGTTTGCAACTGATTTATCAGTACTTCGCCAGGGAGAGTTATGTTAGACTACTCTTCTGTTTATTTCCTCGTCTCTGCGGACCTGTTGCATTATTGCAACGATTATCCTACAAGCTTTATTCCATGAGTCTTCATCCTTTAACATGAAGCTAATCACGCCATTTGGTGCACGGTTCCCACCTAGCTCTGACGTGATTAGCTCTCTGAGAAGTACAAGCAATGCGTGTCATCTGCATATTTGAGTCAGTGCAGGTACTCCCGGAAACAGCCATGCCCTATGAGGAACTGCGTGAGATGATAATTCAGTGTTCCATGTTTTCAGGCCACCCAGACACTGATGCTGGGTATTAACTTGAACGTCCAACGCCCCTTTGTTGAGGTACCCCAACGCTGCTGCCAGGAGTCGGCTAGTGTGACTCCCTGATCATGTATAACAAGCCCTGCCAATCTCATAGCATATATTGCCGCCAGCTCGTTTACATCTGTGTCCACCGGTTTACAATTTGCAACAATGCTTATTGCGTCATCTGAAACTGTTCGGAACGCGCAAAATACCCTTATCTAGTTGAGTTGATACAAAGAGACAGCTCCTTTTATGTATGACTTGTATTTGGTTGCACAGAACCACACACAGTGGTGCAGCGTATCGAATGATAGATTTGCTGACTGCCGCAAGCAGCTCGCGTTCAAGTTGTCTGGGCCCTCCAACATTCGTCATAAGCGTTGTTAGGGCTGCGTAGGTCCTCGACGCTTTCTCGCTTGAAAACTTGAGTTGACCTAAAGTTAAGACGACAATCCATTAGGACCCCTCAATATTTAATGAACGGTGCGGACGATATGTCTTGTGTCCCGACTCGAATGTTTAGGGTTTCAAGCTTCTTCCTGCTGCTGATTAGAACCACCTTGGTTTTATGTGTCCGCTAGCTCTAGACCAGTCTGCAATAACCAGTTTTTGATGTTTATAAAAGAGGAGATGCATTTCGCTTGGAGGTCCGGAAGTGTTTTTGCCACTGCAACAACTGCTATGTCATCGCGTAGCCAATTATCTCTACTTCATCCGGTAGAGGCACACTAAAAACTCCATCGTACATCACATTCCATAAGATTGGGCCGATCACTGATCCCTGCGACACGCTAGCAGTAGTGTTGTACATTTGTGGGCCTATTTCTGTGTCATATAAAAGGTTTCTAAGATATGACATCACCATTCCGAGAAGGTACTTTGGTACTCGGAGATTCTCCAAGGAGCGTACTATCTTGCAACATCTTGCCAAGTTGAACGCATTTTTAATATCCAGAGTAACTACAGGACAATACCGTTTGGTGTCCCAGAGCCATCGTTCGCCAGCTATATATATTGCATTCAGAGCAATGTCATGGACTCTACTTGTTCCATCGATGGTAAACCTATTCTTCTTGAAACCATACTGGTTGTTATATAGTCCATTTGGACTTTCTGTGACCATTTCCAGGCGCCGACATATGATACGCTCCAGTATTTTACCCACTGTGTCAAGCATACACAGTGGCCTGTATGATGATGGCTGATCAGGGGGGTGTTACCTATCGGTATCAGCACCAATCTCTACCGCTTCCAGCAAGAGGGAAAGACAGGGTGTCCAGGCAAGTATTTAACACTCCATGGAAGACGTCTGTTTTCTTCTGTATATCATATTTTAGGACATTGTTGGGGTTTCCATCCAGACCAGGGGTCCTCTTGCTACCTGTTTTTTTGAAGGCGTCTAGAAGCTCATCTGCAGTTATGGTGGGAATGGGTTCCAAGACAACCTGCCTTGCCCAATGTATACGTTCATGTTGCGGAAGAGGTTTCTAACATAACCGCTGGACTGATTGGCGCTGGACCGGCGATTCCTCCCAAGCTTATTGAGGTCTTCTCCTGAAAGTGTATGCTTTTGCTCCTTTGGATGGATTTCCGCAACTCAGCACGTTTTACCTTGTATTCGGCCTGCCGATGTATAAAATGTTCTGTTCCCCTTGATCTTTGTGCTTGCCTTCTAGATCTGCTGCACTCCCTTCTAAGCTGCGCTATCTCAGCATTCCACCAATAATTTAGTGTAAGCCGATTATTTTTTTCTTTTCTGGGCATCGAGGCATCGCATGCATCAGTAACAGCCTTCATTAGGTCATTAACTTGTTGCTGTGCAGATAGTGGAATCGATTACAATGAAACGTTCTCATCAGTGGTTCGATATGCAACAATTAGGATGCTCTTGGCTTTAGCAGTAGGAGAGAAGATGCATTTACATCAGATGGATGTGAGTACAGCATACCTACACATTTATATGCAGCAACCAGAAAACTTTGTCAACGAAGACAACCCAATAAAAGTGCTGAAGTTACAAAGAGCAATACAAGTATACGGCCTGAAGCAGTCTGGACGTCAATAGAAAATAAAACTTGATGAGGTCCTGAAACGCATCAGATTTGTAGCATGCGAAAACGAACCGTGCAAGTATAAGCCAGCATTGTTTAAGGTAAAAGCACTCATCGCTAATGAATTTGAAGTTGTAGACAAAGGTCAGTTACATCATTTCCTAGGTATCGAAGTCGATCGCACTGGAGAAACTGGAGACATCAAATTGCATCAAGAACCATACATCAATAAGATGCTTAAAAGACATGACATGGAAGATTATAAGCACGTTGAACCAGGATATCCGGTGAAGTGCATCGAACAATGTCGTAAAGCAGAAATGAACATGTATCAGTCAATAATTGGCGAACTGGTGTATCTTGCGATTACGATATGGCCCGATTTTATGCATTCTGTGTCAAAACTTGCACAATGCAATACTAATCCACATACAGAACACATGTCAGCAGCAAAACATATTCTACGATACTTAGCAGGCAATATAGACCTAAGTTTGACTTATACTGCAGGAAAAAACGAAGTAGAAGGATATGTCAACGCAGATTGGGGTAACGACCTCAATGATCGAAAATCGAACACAGGCTTTGTATTCTTCTATGGAAGCTGCGCAGGGTTCCAAACCTAAAGTAAGGCAATTATCGTACCTACAGCATAAAATTATCGTAAATGGACCGTACTTATTTTGATAATGTATATACATATAATGAAAAATATGTCTTATTTAACGTATAATAATATTGATATTTTGTGCATCGTTTTTGTTACTGCTAGCGTTACTGTTGTTATATTGTTGTTGTGCTGCTGTCACTGATAACGCTGATGTTCCAACCATCAGCACTATGTGAAGTACGCATTGCGAACTCGACGAAATGCTAACAGAAACTAACTAAAATATTATATAAAAAATCAGCCAAGTGTGAGTCGGAGTCGCACACGGAGGGTTCGCTACCATCGTACAAGATTTTTTTGCTTAAAATATTAAATTATGTCCCGGATTGTATGGGGGTATCCCCCCTAGTGTTCCGATTCGGCTGATTCCGACAAATGTACTGAGTATAGTAAAAATAAAGCTCAGTGCTCAGCTCTCTAGATCAAAAACTGAGGGACTAGTTTGCATACATACAGACGGATAGACAGACGGACGGACTGACGGACAGACGGACATGGCTAGATCAACTCGTCTCGTTTCACTGATCAAGAATATATTACTTTATGGGGTTTCCGATGTCTTCTTCTGTGTGTTACAAACTTCATGACAAACTTATAATACTATTCACTGCGTGAAGAGTATAAAAATCACTGAACATAGCATGGAAAGCACCAGAAGCCGCAGTAAATGATTCAACATAACAGGACCTTATTTGTACGATCAAGACCTGCTATGATGACCACTCCTATGTTTACAAATATTTGGTTTGCCAAACAATTACTTTTGTGCCACTCTGTATCTCCACTGAGTTCCTGATAACTTCAACCAGCTGAGGTAGGGTCGGCGTGTTATTTTCTTCCTTTAGGATCTGTTGGTTCTCATTCAGTTTTTGTTGTTAAGTGCTACGCATCGACTCTATCCAGCGCAGTTGCGGTATTAAATTCTGTTTTTTTGTTTGTTTGGCTATTAATATTTTCAAACTCCATTGTAAGCTTGATTGGCATATGATCTGACCATATTTTATGACCGACTTCGAAATTTGTGACCATATGGAGGCACTCCACTGATATTGCGCATTTACAGAACTTCCGATTGCGTTCACAAAAGGAAAATCACCACTTTGATCTTGCGTCCTTCCATTCAGTATCAATAATCCATAGTCTGTACACAACTCAGTGAGTACCTTTACATTTGCATTCGTTATCACGTCTTTTGAATTCATGTTTTCGTAACATGCATTAAAATTTAGTCTATTTAGATCCGTTTGTTGTTGTAGTTATCCAATTCGTATATTAAAATCGCCCATAATAATTAAATTTCTTTCTGTTGTTTCTTTGAAGAAGTCTTTAAGAAATGAGAAGTATATGACTATTTATACTCTGCACGCAGTGAATATTATTCAAAATTTCTCTTGAAGTTTGAAACACACGGAATAAGACATCAGAGACCCCATAAAGTACATATATTCTTGATCAGCGCTACGAGACAAATTGATCTAGCCATGTCCGTTTGTCTGTCTGTATGTATGCAAACTAGTCCCCCAGTTTTTGAGCTAGAAAGCTGAAACGGAGTTTTATTTTCACCATACGCAGTACATTTGTCGGAATCAGCCGAATCGGGCCACTTGGGGGGTTTTTGTACTATTGACTTAAAATTTAGACATTATAATAGACTGAGCCATATCCACGAACCATGAAAGTTTCAAGATCCTCGGACCACCAGGAGGGGTACCCCCATACAAACCTGGATCCAAATTCAGGTTCTTATTAGAAAAACTTTTTTGGTTTTTGTACTTTCGACTTGAAATTTGGACACTGTAAGTGTCTGACCCATATCCACCAACCTTCTATATTTCAAGACTCTCGGACTACTAGAAGGGGCGTGAAGAGTATTACAACTTCGACAAAGTTAGTTTTTTTTATATTTTTCTAATAAATTTACTGGAAGACTATGCAATTTAACCTCATTAAATTTACTAAAAATCTGTTAAATAGGCAATGTCTAGTTTCAAGCTGATATAATTTTGCTTTAAAATATTCTCAAAAAAACAAATAATCTTGTTTAACATAAGCCTTTCAATAGCCAGCGTACTTCAGTTTGAAGGAGCATTTGTTGAAAGTTCTCATCATTTTCTTCGGACAATTGCGGAAATAATCGCGTATTCAATGCATTGCTTCGGACTCGGTTTACTGTGTTAATAACTAATTGAAGAGATTGATGCAATCTATCGCTCAGATTTTTAACAACTAAAAGTATGTTCACAGTGCCAGCTCTGTTGCAAGTTTCGGTGAACCGTTCACAGTTACCTTTTGCGAGTTTTAAGAACAGCTGTTTTTTGTTGTAGTCAATTTTGAGGAATTAAAATGGAAATTGTGCGAAAAATACATGATTGAGAACAATTTGCATTGTATGTAAATAAATCTTGCAGCTTCCTTCTTTATTCTTGATAGTTATTTTATTAATATTTAAAATAAAAATTACAATTTAAAATTTTCTTTAAATTGTTTTGTGCGTAATCAGCTGTTTAATGTCGAGAATGACCAAAAGGTTATAATGTCTACATTTTAAATTGATAGTACAAAAAATAGGAGACTGAATTTGGATCCCAGTTTGTATGGGGGGTACCCCTCCTAGAGAACCGATTCGGCTGATTCCGACAAAAGTACTGCGTATGGTAAAAAGAAAGCTCCGTGCTCTTTAGCTCAAAACGAAGGGACTAGTTTGCATACATAGACAGACAGAGAGACAGAGAGACAGATAGACGGACAGACAAGCAATCAGACAGACAGGCGGACACACGGACAGACGGACATGGCTAGATCAAATTAAATCAATTCTTAATTTATTGTCCTTTTAAAAATATCTAAGTTTAATTCTCCGCGTTTAATGTTTCCATCATAAAAGTGCGCTGCAAATAAAAATGTTTTAGTTTAACTGTGGTGTATAATATACACTGTATATGTTACCCACTTTCAATAATTTATAATTGTAACTAACGAGTGTTTTTGTTATCCCTTCAAAAAGTCACATTGAGATATTAAGCTGAAAATACACCGAAGCGAACAAACATATTTTTTCGTCTGGTAGAAATACACGTAAAACAATAACAATTAAATTATGTTCATATTTAACAGCCTAAAAGTATACTACAATTAACAGCTTAAAAGTATAATACAAAAACAGAAAATTGTTAAACAAAAGATTAAATTAAAGAACAATGCTTCTAAAAATGTGTATTTTTAGTACTTGTCGTTCTACACACAAGTGAATTACACACTCTGTGAAAATTTCAACTCTCTACGTATTACGGTTCATGAGATAGAGCAGGAGACGGACGGATATCGTAAGCTTAGTAATAGGGACCCGTTAGCTCCCTATGGGTACGGAACCCTAAAAAAAGACTAACTTGGGC
Organism: Amiota mariae; assembly: GCA_035041805.1. Classification (NCBI taxonomy): domain Eukaryota; kingdom Metazoa; phylum Arthropoda; class Insecta; order Diptera; family Drosophilidae; genus Amiota; species Amiota mariae. The sequence goes on from JAWNKV010000137.1 coordinate 90,351, forward strand.
TATGCCGAAGTTGTAATACTCTTCACGGCACAAACTTTCATGGTTCGTGGATATGGCTCAGTCTATTATAATGTCTAAATTTTAAGTCAATAGTACAAAAACCCCCAAACCAAAACCAAACGGACATGGCTAGATCAATTTGTCTCGTAGCGCTGATCAAGAATATATGTACTTTATGGGGTCTCTGATGTCTTATTCCGTGTGTTCCAGTATTGGTTGAATTCTGTCAAGCAAAAGTCGTTCAAATACTTTTGATAATGAAGGGAGAATGCTTATTGGCCTAAAAGACGACGTCAAAGTTGGATCATTGCCCGATTTCGGTATAGGTATTATTTCAGCTATTTTCCATAATGTCGGGTAGTGCCTTAATCGTAGTACTGCGTTAAACAAGTTTCTTATGTATATAATTGCATTTGGAGGAAGCTCTTTTAGTAATTTTCCAGTTATTTGGTCATATTCTGGAGATTTTTTGTGACTAATACGCTTTTCAATGCATATTTATTTCATTAGCTGTGAATTTTCTTAATTTGTATTGCGGTGGAGAAGTCCTGTAAGATTAGTAAGATTAGCGTTGCTGTTAGTTTGGTTATCAGTAAAAACCTTTTCATAATAGTCAGCAAGTTGGGAAGCTTTGTCAGAGTTGGTTCTAGCCCATGACTCATCCGACTTTTTTAATGGTGGCTGGTGAATGGTGCGATTCGTTAAGTCTTTAGCTGCTTTCCACAAAGAGTAATTAGTATCAGACGTTTGAGTTAGTGATTTTAGATATTTTTCAAATTGTTCATTTTTCCAAATTTTAAGTCTGGCTTTCAGGTCTTTAATCGCTTTGTTAACTTTTGCTTTATCATTTGGAGCTCTCGTCCTTTGCCAAGTCTTACGCAGTTTGTTCTTGCTCACAATAAGGCTTTTAATTGAGTGTGGGATGTTATAGTTGTCCTCTGTTGGTTTTAGTTCGGGTGTTGCTCTATCAGCTGCTTCATTTATAATGTCATTTAAGTGTATGATTGTTTTTTCAATATCGTCTGATTCCTTAAGAGGTACTTTTATTGCCAGGTTTATTATACATCTTGCATGGGGGCAAAACATTTTTTATTGAGCAATTATAATTAATTTGGATCGAAGAATGGTCTGAAGAAAGTTCCATTCGACAGTCAATTTCAAAATGTGCCATATTCATATTTTGTATTACACAAAAGTCAAATATCTTACCTTTGTTCGATCAGTTGGCCAATATGTGGGCTCTCCAATACTCAAATGCGTTCCTCCAATCATTTGAATTGCACATTGTAAATTTTTTCCTTTAGTATTTGTCCACCTTGATCCCCAGTTTACATGTTTGGCATTATAGTCTCTTGCAGCGATGAACCTTTGGCCAAGCTCAATAAAATAGTCCTTAAATTGAGCTGTTGTGATTATGTGTCTAGGTGGAGAATAGATAGCTGCTACTGTAAAAGATCCATATATATCTTGCAACATCAATTTGGTCGACTGTATGTGTGCTTGTTGATAGCTTTCCAGTCAAACGTGTCGTATATTATTTTTGATAATAATCCGGATGACTTGTTCCATATATTTTATAGCCGGGAATGTTTAGGTGGTTATTTGTAAAGTGAGTTTCCGAGATTAGTGCAAAGTGTCCGTTCGCATTCCAAGCAATTATTCTTAACTTATTGTCCACTTTGTTTGTCAAACTTTGTTACTAAAATTGTTATAATGTTCATCATGAAAGCCATTTTTTGGATTAATTCTTTCACCATGTTTTTAAGTTCTGAGATATATAAATAAGAATAATATGAAATACCAGCCTCTGACCCGATGATGGAAATTTATTTGCAATAGTAGCAAGCTATGCCCCTACTCACAGCCATGTGTGGTCAGACAAATATAAACTACAATAATACAGACGGTATAGATGACCCGAATCAGCGACATCCAGTGCATCCAGCCTGCAGTGTGATCATGAGTCCCGTAGGCAGCGAAGGACGATGGTATACTCGTATATGAAATGACGTGCATTAAACTCGGAAAGGATCGTATAGGGCATAGTTAGTAATGCATCTATTAAAGGCTAAAGGGACAAAATTTCTGGTAGGACGACTAAGGACACAAAAGTTTAACTGATTTAATAGCACAGTAGAATCAATTTCCCAGACTCTGAGTTTATGAAGAAAGCTAATCCCAAGAGCTATTCCACGATGCAACAAAGATGGAAGGCTGATAAGAAGGAGTCTATCAGAGTAAGATGACAAACGGAAATTAGGATTCCAGTTTAGGCCACGAACGGCAAATAGAAGGAATTGCTTCTGTACAGACTCAATTCGATCTTGATTCTTTATATATTGCGGTTGCCAAATGCAAGAACAATACTCGAGGAGTGGACGCGCAAGGGATATGTAAAGAATATTTACAGTAAAACGGTCATTAAATTCAATAGACCAACGTTTAATGAAACCAGAAACACCCTTCGCTTGGGATTAAAGAGGTCACAATAAGTGAAGTGAAGTGAATAGTTTTAAAAGTGGCTTATACAGAGACTCAGCACAGTGCTTTAGCAGACAACTAGATATTTTCTCTGGACCGAGATTTCAACGATTTTAAATTTATAAGAAATTCTTGTTGAGTTTCCAGGAATTGTTTTATTTAAATTAATATTGTTTACAAGTAATATCGATCGCGTGTTCTTTCGAGTAAAGGTAATTAGCGACTGAAATATAACACAAAGCAAAACGATCATACATGTTGCATTGTGTTGTTCAAACACGTTCTAACATGTTTTTTTCAACACCCTTCCTCAATGCAAGCATGTTTACAATATCATTTTAGTTAAGAGTTAACAACTTTACAAACTCGATGTGTTTATTCTTACATAAATTTTTAGTTAACACATCGGCTATCATTGTGTCTCTTGATAAATACTTCAAAATAACATGACCTTCATTTACGATTTGACGCACAAAATGATACCTTATATCGATATGCTTTGTTCTCGCATGATGCACTGGATTCTTCGCCAGTTGTTGTACGCTCAGATTGTCTCAATACACAATCGTTCCGGTAATGCCATCTCCGCATCCAATCTCAATAATGAGTCGTCGCATGGCAACTGCTTCCTTACATGCAATCGACAATGCCATGTATTCGGCCTCAGTACTACTGAGTGCCACACTATGCTGCTTCTCCGATTTCCATGAAAAGTGACCACCAGCTAAGAAAAACACATAGCCAGTATATGACTTGCGGTCGACCTTGTCACCACCCCAGTCAGCGTCCACGTAACCAGCAAATGCTTGCCCGCACTTCTTGTAGTGCAACTTCAGGTTGCTTATAGCTGCAAGATACCTGTGGACGTGCTTCACACCCGCAAGATGCTCAATGTGCGGATCCTGATTCCGTTGAGCTAATTTCGCAACTGAATGCAAAATATCTGGCCTAGTAGTTAACGCCAACCACATCAACTCGCCAATTGTTGATTGAGATGCCGTCGCATCTACATTTTGACATTGACTGTTGTCACATGCTACTTGATGACCAACTTCTAACGGTGTGGCTACAGGTCTCCAATTTTCAATGCCATGGCGCTGATGTATTGCGTCTGGGCCAAAGTAATCTCACCTAGTTCTCCTTCACGTTGAATCTCCATACCAAGAAACAGTTCCAACGGACCTTTGTCAACACATTCAAAAGCTTTTGAAAGCAACGTCTTTATGTTGATCACATCTTGTTTCGACTCGCATGCTATAATGATGTCATCTATATATATCAGGATAAGTGACAATATAACACGCTGCTTGTATAGACATGGTTCGTTTTCGCATGGTATAAAACCGATTCCACGTAAAACACTATCTAGTTTAGTGTTCCACTCCCTTCCTGACTGTTTCAAACCGTAGATTACCCTTTTCAGCAGCAAGATCTTGCCAGTTGTGCTGTTATCCGCATATCCCTCCGGTTGCCTCATATAGATTGTATCAGTAAAGTCACTATTCAGGTATGCCGTACATATGTCAATTTGGTGTAGATGCAACTGTAACTCTGCTGCCAGCGCTAGCACTAATCGTATGCTCTCCAATCGGTATACTGGAGAAAAAGTCTCATGGTAGTATACGCCGAATTGCTGTGTACAACCTTTTGCCACAAGCCGTGCCTTGAACCTCTCCGTCTGCTCCGTCACACTGTACACCCATTTACAGCCAATAGCTTGCTGGGTTTTAGGTAAATCTGCTTCCACCCACGTTGTATTCTTCATCAAAGCAGTGTATTCCTTTTGCATGACTTCACGCCATATCGGTGCGTTTTCGCTGTTTAGTGCCTCACTGTACGTCGTTGGTATTCGTACGTCACCAGTGACTAAAGCACCCAGAATGTTGAAATGCTTCTTCGGATGACCAGGTTTACCTGTACGAATCAATCTTGTTCTCTGGTCCTACCCGAACCGCGTCTTCGTCTTCTACGCTTTCAAAATCGTCGTTGCTGCTGCTCAAGCTGAATTCGTTTGTGTCATCTGGATCGTTTGTGTCGTCTGGATCATTTGTGTCATCTGGATCGTTTGTGCCTGTGACACTGTCGCTGTCCTTCAGTAACGTTATATTTGTAATCTCTGGCGCATTAAATGTTACCTTGTTGACTGAAGAACTCTGATCTTTGCTAGTCTCATCAAATAGGACATCTCTTTTTTCAATCACCTGTCGTTTCTCAGCATCAAACAGCCTGTAACCTTTGGCCGTACTTGAATACCCGACCATCCGGAATTCCTTCCCATTGGCTTGAAATTTGCTCTTATGATGTCCTTTGTCGAGTGCAACTGCAACAGAACCAAAAACTTTTAGATGGCTTATACATGGCTTCTTACCTGTCCATGATTCCATTGGTGTCATATTCGGCAACGCATTCATGGGAGATCGATTTCGAATATATACTGCAGTATTGATTGCTTCAGCCCACAAATACTCGCCAAGTCCCGACTGCACCAGCATACATCTCGCCATCTCAACCAATGTCCTGTTTGCTCTCTCTGCGACGCCGTTCTGTTGTGGTGAATACGCAACTGTTAGTTGCCTACCAATACCATTTTCCTTGAAGAATGCAGTGAATGTCTTATTAATATATTCACCCCCGTTGTCACTACGAACACATTTTATTTTCCTTCCGGTTTGGCGCTCCACAAGTCTTTTGTATTCGACAAATTTCTCAAACACCTCGTCTTTGTTTTTCAAAAAATATACGAAAATACGCCTTGACTTATCATCGATAAACGTTAAGAAATACTTTGATCCTCTAAGCGATCCGGTTTCAAAAGGACCACACACATCCGTGTGCACCAGCTCAAGCAAGTCATTCGCCATGTTTTTGGGTATATTTGGAAAAGGCTGTACGTGTATTTTACTCACCATACACGTCTTGCATACCATCTTCGCTGGAAAAACAATATTCTCCATCCCGCGGACGATTTGTTTCTTGACCATGTTCGCCAAACTGCCGTAGTTTAGATGACCATATCTTTGATGCCATACTCTTTCATTCACAGCACCCGCAGCACAACATTTGTTTGATTTGCTTTCGAACATGTATAAATTTCCAAGTTTTGATACTTTCAAAATACACTCGTTCTTTTGTACGACTTTTTCATATTTGTCCCCAAAATGCACAACACAATCATTTTCTACAGCTCTACTTAGTGACATGAAATTTCCTTTTAGTTGTGGCACATACAGTACGTTTACCAATTTCAGCGCGCACAACTCTGTCTGTAGCGTAACTTCGCCTTTCCCTTCTGCAAGTAAATGTCCGTCGCCTGCTAATCCAATTAGCTCTGAATGTTCTTCAAATTTAGTGAACAACTCTTTCTCACAGCACATGTCTCGTGTCTCGATGTCGACAACAAGTTTTTGGCAGACTTGAAAGTAAAATAATAGCTCGTAGCTCATCGCTAATGTCGATTCCAACACCATTAAGTTGGTCAAGAATTTCACCAAACGCATTTAAGTAGTTGGAGATACTCTGATCTTCTGCCAGGCTCATACCAAGAAGCTTTTTATATAAAGACTTTGAGCACTAGTCCAGTGGGTCGATGGGCATCCTTCAATTTTTACCATGCTTCGAGCGACGTTTCACAATCCTTGACGTGGCATAATTCAGAGGACTTAACGCTCAACATGATCATAGCTAACGCTTTCTGATCTTTACTTGACCAATTAAATGTTGCAGGCGCTGTCTCTCTTTTAACCTCTCCCGACGTGACAGCCCAAAGATCCGCGTGCACCAGAACACTTTTCATCTGGATGCACCAGCAATCATAATTGCTCTCCTCCAGCTTATCAATTTGATACAGGCTGCTCATTTTTGCGTCTGTCCGTCCGACTCGTAAAAAGGTCAAAAAACAACACGACTACGATAAAGCGCGAGTTCGTAACCCGACAAAATATTTTTTATCTTCGATATCTCTCACTTCTACTAATTTATTAAAACACCGCGACCTGGGCCTATAACCTGTTGAGTTTCCAGGAATTGTTTTATTTAAATTAATATTGTTTACAAGTAATATCGATCGCGTGTTCTTTCGAGTAAAGGTAATTAGCGACTGAAATATAACACAAAGCAAAACGATCATACATGTTGCATTGTATTGTTCAAACACGTTCTAACATGTTTTTTTCAACAATTCCTCCTTAATTACAGGAATAACAATGAGCTTACAATGGGAAATGGGATAAACATACCGGTTTTGCATATAGGATTCAGAGGAACGAGTTGATTAAAAGAATTTTGAAAACAGGTCTGCAATACCCAAATCACTGTGGCTCATTAACTAGATACAATGATGAGGGAAATAAAGAAGATTTGCGCTTTGAGTTCACAAAGTTATAGAGCTGCTTAGGGTCACGTTAAAATTGATACTGATAAAGTCTTAATCATGGGAGATTTTAATCTTCCACATATTTCTTGGACGGCCTCGAATAATTGTAGCTCTGTAATATCATCAGTATGCTGTGAGTTTGTCAACTCATTTCTGGATCTTTCCTTTCAGCAAGTAAACTACAAAGCTAATAACATTAACCGAATTTTAGATTTGGTCTTTACCGACAGCATAAAGATGTTTCCTTGTTTCGAAGTAAATCTCTTTCCACTCCAGGTTTGGATTTTGTTGCAATAATCCTTCTAATTTGCTTCCTACATCAAGACGTGTTTTCTGCTTTAAACAAACTGACTTCTTGAAGATGAATTCTCTACTTATAGCCACTGACTGGTCTTATTCGTATTCCTGTGATAATGTTGAACTAGCTGCAAAGTTTTTGTATACAACTATGAAAAATCTTTTCAAAATATGGGTTCCCAAAATTAAACTTATTCCACATACGCCATCTTGGTTTTCTCATGATTTAATTAAAGTAAAAAAAATTGAAAATAGACTACAATATTAAAAAAATTTAATTTTAAATTTTGCCGCTATAATTTTCTATACCTAAACAATCAATCCTTAAAAATTGTATAACTTTATTAATACGAAGCGCAGGTTGGATATATTCCCATCCTGAATGAAATTAAATGGTGTTGAATGTTGCAGCGATGGAGAAATTTCCAATCTTTTTCCGAACTTTTTCCAAAGCACTTACACGAATTTTAATAATGATTGTGATAGTCCATACCCATATCGCATTCCTCAATTTAATCAATTTGACATGCAGTTATTGATTGTGATTGAATTAACCTTTTTACCAGGACCAGGTGATGTACCTAGTTATATTCTAAAGCGATTTGCTAATGCTTTGCATAGAAAAATCTGCAAATTGTTTGACTTATCTCTGAATACCTCTGTGTTACCTAATATTTGGAAGCAGTCCTATAAAATCCCACTCCACAAAAAAGCCAGTAAAGCTAATATATCAAATTTCCGAGGAATAGCTAAACTCTGCGCTACGATACTCCGAAGTTGTTTGAACATATTATCTCCGATCAGGTGCAGCATTTCGTTCTTTCTTTATTACAACACGGTTTCACCAAGAAGCGTTCAACTACAACCAATTTATTAGAATTTAATTTAATTTAATTTCATTTACGCTCAAAACCAAATCTTGCTTTTTGCACTGCGTCACTTACACTGGGATCCTAATATAAATTTCCATCTTACCAAATCATGATTATTTTGGGCTGAAGGAATAAGATACTTCGAGATACCAAAAAAGGACCACGAAATGAGTGGGAGATTAAAATCATCAAGGTTCCGAAGAATGTTATTAACAGAGTTAATAGCTCTAGCATGACTTATATAAGAACTCGATGTGTAAACAGATTCATGGGGTCAAAAAACCTCACACAATAAACTCTATATTGGCTAAACAGATTAGATCAACAAACTCTGATCAAAGGTGAGAGACAACTGCAATGAGGACACCGCCTCCGCGACGAATAGGCTGATCTGTCCTATATGTGACGAAATTTGAACAGAAAATTTCATTACTAAGAATACCAGAGTAAAGCCATATCTCGGAAAACGCTATAACATCTGCTTCAAGAAACTATCCCTATACCAATTATTAAGCTTGGACAATAAACCTCTAACAATTGATACATTATAGAGATTTGCTGAAGGCAAGAAGCTAGTTTTTTTTTTTTTTAGTCGAGCTTGGAGCCGAAGGTTAAATAGTTTGCTCTGGAAGCCTAACAGTACTAGGTTTATTCCTCCTCTTATGTTTAAATTCATGAAAAACCATATTTGGAAGACAGAATTTCGAAACTTTGTCCAACGATTCGGAAGGCACACTAATCTTAAATGACGAAATATCCCTATGTTGTGACGAATTGAGTTTTTGCACACTAACCTTCACATTATTCTTGGAAGCAATATACCTATTAATATCGTCACAGGTTGTTTGATAAAAAAGTCTAGATAGGGAAATATGTTTCCGAGGGTCCACTACCGATAAGATAGGTGGTGAAATCACATTCAAAGTATCGCTATCAAAAGATGGTGATGTTGGTAAAATTTCTAAAGTTGTTGCAAGTGATTTTGATGAATGAGCTGCCTGGTTGGACTCGTCGGGTAGAGGTACAATTGTGGTAGGGGGTATACCACCGTACGGCACCATTCCTTAAATTATCCACAATTGAGCTACACGGGCGAGGAGCAGCAGGTCTTGACTGGAATTCCCAGTATTACAGGGAGCACAGGAGTTGAGGTATGATCGGCTGGAGTGGCGATTGTGGCAGAAACAAGAGGAGTGGTGGGAGATAGTTGGGGGGAAGCATGGTTGCACACAAGAAAAGGTGATTATAAAATGAATGAGGTTATTCGAATTGATATGTAGTGAGTAAATCAAGGCCCGATCAACTTAATAACATTGTCGCGTATACTAAGATACATTGACGTAAAATCAACCTGCCATTTAAAACAGGATGGGAAATCCGTCAAACTGTCACAACTGTTTTAGATCTATTGATTATCCTATCATGGTCCCTTTAAGAGGGAAAAATTATCGCACTGGCAACAACGATAATTATGCATAGTTGTCGTTTATATTTGTAGGGTTGTCAACTATTTACAATTGTTCATATTAACTAATTATTATTAACTATTATTATTATTAATTATTACTGCCACAGTTCGGCCATCCTGACTAACAATTGACCCGATCTTTCCATTACATACTAAAGTTTTTATCCGAGGTCTAATATTTACCGCTTCCCATATTCTCTCGTACATTATTTGTGTTAATTGAAAATGTTCGATATCTTTGATAAGGTATCTATCATTTGGTAGTGCCTTTTCTATTTTGTATGGGCCTTTCAATTTAGGTATGACATTTTTGCTTGCTCCTGGTATGCTAGCAAAATTTTTAATTACTACATAGTCACTAACCTTATAGTTGCTTACTACTCTATTTTTATTTTTCATATTCTTGTTATAATCTTCGTTTTTTGATATCCTTTTGAAGTAATTTATTTAGATGACGTTCGTTTTGGTTATAGGTTTGTTCTAGGTTTTCTTTCAGAAAGTCAATTACTCTACCTTTCTGCTGAATACCAAACAACAATTCACTTGGGGTTGTTCCTGTACTTCTTTGCATTGTGCTATTTAATGCAAATTCAATTTCTATTTTGTAAAAATGATTCGAATTCGTTTGCAAATGCAGTGCCCCTGTCTGAAACTAAGAATTTTGGGCGACTCTAAGTATTGAAATAGTTTTTAAGGCATCTTATTGCTTCCTGAGCACATATGGATTTTTTTTTTATTTTACACCTTATGCAGTCTGCTATGTGTCCTTTGACTTTCTTCGTCTTCGGGAAACCAGTATGACTTGGTTATATTGTCTATAACTTTGTCGCTCCCTCGGTGGCCCATGTTATCATGGTATAATCGTATAACATTTGTTTTCATACTACTTGGGACATAAAATAACACTGTATCTTTTCGTTTCTTGTATATCAACCCGTTGCGCATTTCAAAAGCACGACTTTCTTTTTTCTCTAAATCTTCACAAATTTTACGGATTGTTTCGTCTTTGTGTTGATAGATCGATAGGTTTTACTCAAATGTATTTATTATTATTAGGGGATGTTGCACTGCGACCTATGAGATCTATTGTGCCCCCTTCACGGACTTACAGTGTTTCGCCTAGCCCAATTCCCTCGATGAATTGTAGTATAGGTCCTAACTCACAGAATCTGAGTTCGTCCTCAGTTAAGGTGAATTCACCAAGGTGCTTCCCTCTATTGCCCAACAGGGCAGAGCAAGTACCTATCACATGTAGTGCGGTCTCGTCCTCTTCCCTGCAGAACCTGCAATGGAAGAAAATGAAAAATTGAATGAGAAAATTACCAGTGTTGTTAGGTGATAATTCAGCCTACAATGTCCTGTTAATAATCCCGTAATGATTCTCAAGTTGTCCTTCGTGAGATTCATACAATCCTTGTAGCGTTTTAGGTTGTATGTCCCTAGCGCTAATTTGGAATGTGATACTAATATTTTGGGAATTTTGCTTAGTGCATCGACATGTTTCATTTTTTCTCCACTACGATGTTGTAACTTGTAGTCATAGTTCTCTAGTTCTAACGCCCATCTAGAAATTCGGGCGTTTACATTTTTTTGCTAAGTGATAGAGCAAGTGAATTACAATCTGTTACAATTTTGAATGTTCTTCCGTGTAGATAAATTCTGAATCTGCGAAGTGCATATATTATAGCCAGTGTTTCAAGTTCGAAACTATGATATTTTGCTTCGTGCTCCGTAGTTCGTTTCGAAAAGTAAAATATGGGATGGAAATTTCCATCTGACTTCTTTTGTAATAAGATAGCGACGAATCTTATCGCACTAACATCACAGCATAATTCTGTTTCATCACGTGGATCAAAAATTGATAAAATTGGTGCGTCACATAATTTTTATTTCAAACTTTCGAAACAACTGTTTGCTCCTTCGTAAAATTGAAAGTTAGCATTCTTTTTAAATAATTTATATAAAGGTGAAGCTAAAACAGAAAAACCTTTGATAAATTTCCTAAAGTACGAACATAAACCTAGAAAACTATGCACATGCTTTGAGTTTTTTACCGATTCTATATTTTTCTTATCTGGTCTTATCCCTTCCTTTGAAACAGAGTACCCTAAATACTGTACCTCAGATACCATGAACTTACATTTGTCTAGTCTTAGTTCTAATTTATTTTGTACAAGCCTTTAGAAAATTTCTTCTAATATCAGTAAATATTCTTCTACTGACTTTGATGCCATCATAATGTCATCCAAATATATTGCTTCCTGTATTTTCCTAATCATATCATTAAAAATTTCGTTTACAAAGCGCTGAAATGTGGACGGAGCATTTTTTAGTCCAAATGGCATTTTTACGAATTCCTATTGACCGAGCGGAGTAATAAATGATGTATACTTTACAGATTCTTCATTCATTCTTACTTGGTAAAACACACTTTTTACATCAGTGTAAATATTGATTTATCTGCCAAGTTGTCTAATAAGTCTTCAATCAACGGTAATGGATAATTGTCTTATTGCGTTATTTTGTTGAGTGTTCTATAATCTACACAGAGTCTAGTGTCGCCCATTTTTTTCTTGACTAGTATTATAGGTGATGTATATTCTGATTTGCTTGGTCTAATTATTCCTTTTAGGAGTAAATCATCTAGGATATTATGTACATTTTCTTTTTCACTGTAAGACAGGCGTCGTGTGTGGAATGGCTTTTCATTGTTTAAAGATAGCCTCATATTATATTGTGTTACTGGCATCTCAGAACGATTGTTATTCAGATATTGTTTATTAAATATGTACAGTAAACTGTTTTTTTCGTTAAAACTAAGGTTATAATTATCTGTATCTCTTTTTCTTCCATTTGAATAGTAAGGATTTTCGACATTTCTTTTTCTATTTGTGTGATTAATTATTTTATTTTCTTTGTAAACATTTTTTATCTCGTTGCTTAGCTCTTCATGTTCTTTGTTATCGATACTTTCTACTGCCTTTACTAATTGTACTATAGGTTGGCTTTCTTTAGGAAGTCTTTACATAAAATTGCATGATAATTCATTGTTATATTTGGAACCACAAACATTTCTAACAAAAGGTTTTTATTTTCAAATCGATATTACATTTCACTTTTCCGATAATAATAATCTGGCTTTGATTTATTCCATGGTACCATTTTTGCTCGTATTTTAAAATTGTAGACCTTGTTGGCACGAACTTTTGGCATATTAAACTTAAAGGACTACCAGTGGTTAGTAGTGTTTCTAAATAAATTCTATAATTAATATCTATTGGGTCAAATTTATAATATAAATATCTTACATAGTCATGATTTCCTTGTTGTTTTAGTGGAGTCTTGCGTTTACTGCAGTCTACAGCTAGGTGACCCATCACAGCACAGACGAAGCATGCTCCTTCTTCATGTTTTGCTTTTCGGCATTCACTTGTCATATGGCCTGCAGAGTTGCAATTGAAACAGCGAATGGTGTCTGTTTGGTATCCTTTTCCTTCGCGATTGCTACTTCTCATAGTTGATATTGGTTGATTTCTTGAAAGCCTCCAAAAGTTTTTGGAAAAGATTGCATTCTAGCTTGTGAACGTAGTTGACGGTCTGGAATGCCCTCAATAAGATTATTTAGTAGTTCAGGCTCGCTTACTTTGATGTGGTTGGACAAAATACTTTTCTCATAAAAGTAGTCTTGGAACGATTCATTTGTCAACCATATACGTGCTTCGAATTGTCGTTTCAATATAAGTGGACTCGAATGACTTTCAAAAAATAAGGTCATTTCTTCCAGTAAACCATCGATTGACATAGACATTACATCTGTATGCGATTGGAACCATTTAAGAGCTTTTCCTTTTAGTCTCTTGACAATTAAAGCTCGCGTATTTTGTTCATCTAAATCGTATGCTTTTTTGATATTGAAAATTTGATTGTCACTTACCATTGCCCCTGCTTTGTTGTCGAATTCATCTATCGTTGTCGTTTCTTTGTTGTCGTTGTCTTCTACCGTTGCTGCTGTTTTACTGTCATTGTTTGCCCACATATTTAGCACCGCTTCGCCAACTTCGTCTGTGACCACAGTTTTTTTAACTTTACCACTTCTTCGTGGTGTGTTTTTTCTTGGACAAGTAAGGAAAAGCGCCAGAGTAATCTTTTGCTCATCTCTGACGACTAAGGAAATCGTTACAACACATCCGATTGTTTGACGTTGTCAAAATTAAAATAATAAAAAAAAATTTACACATAAAATATAAAAAAAATCAGGGTTCTACTAGGTTCGGTAAGTAAATCAATGATGCTCCAATCTGGGCTGGGTCACTTGGTATCGAACAGTCGCAGATGATGTGACGGGTGTACTTGCAGGCAGACTTCCAATAAATCTGGAAGCTTTGGCTGCTAAGGACAAATACATTGAGCAATCATCTTCTTATACGGCAGACATTGATATATTTATATATATATATATGGCAACACAGATGGAGTACGGCTGAGCCACGAAGGATACACCAGCTCATAAAAGATTTCACAGTTTGGCTTAAGCGACATTCCATGGACGTGGGGTTCGAGTTCACCCAATTCTCAACTGGAAATGGTTACTACAGGCAGTTTGGGCACGCTGTGGACCCATACTGTGGTGTATGTAGAGATGTCGTGGGGGATCCGGAGCATCTTGTACATGAGTAACTCCATTTTGAAGCTCGAATGTACGAGCGAATAATGAAGTCTGCTTAATTAAGCTTACTTTCCCTCCCTACGAAGGAATGCTTTGGCAGTGCAGTAGGGATTAAGTGGAATTTGAGGCTATAGGGGGTTTTTTAGTCGGTAGGCTAATGAATCCGACATAACTTGTGGTACGGGCCATAAGTATCTTTTAAAGATTATTACCTGCTTGTTTGCAAAAAAAAAAAACAAAAACAAAATATATATACTTGTTACATCCGAGAATTACTGTGGCGAAGCCGCACAAATGTAACACTCCTGTGCAACGTACCAACTACCAGGAATATGGACACTCAAGAATGTACCGCACGCTACATTTATGAGTCGCTTGTGGGGAACTACACAAATCAGCCACGTGCACTATAAAATAGAGCAACTATAGGGGATGTTCAGTCTTTAAAGATCTGTAGGGTCACCTAAACAACCGGACTACGAGCACTAGTTCTCGAACCCAAGCCACTATTGAGCACACCACCCAAGCTCAATCCTGGACCATTGTCCCTGGAATATCCTTAGCTTACGCCTTGATATCGGGGCCTGTGATTAGGAACGATAATGGTTCTCTCCTCTTTTCCGATGGCTTATTAGCTCAGTATATTAGCACAGCTACCCTAGGTGAAAATCAGCAACAAAACCATGTGACCCAAGACACTCAAAACCCACAGAAAAGCATGAAAGCAATCTTAATGTCGCTCCAGCAAAGCATGATGAACTTCATGGCATTTATGCAGAGATCAATGCAAGAATTGATGCAGAACCAAAATAGGCAGATTCATTTGCTCTCATAACAACAATCAAAATAGAAGATCAATGGGTTTGTTAAATATTTGTCTGTGGAATGCAAATGAAATCTCTCGACACAAATTTTAATTCTTAAAATTTCTTAACCAAATGACTATTGATATAATGCTCCTCGCTGAAACACATCTTACGGACAAAAACAATTTTCGAATTCCAGGGTATACTTCTATAGCACAAATCACCCATATGGTAAAGAATATGGTGGAATTGGTATTCTGGTCAAAAATCGCATCAAGCTCTACCAGTTGGCTGGACTTGCGGAAAAAAATATGTAAGCTACATCAATATGGATACAATTGAAATGTGGGAATATTACTTTGTCGGCAGTTTATTGTCCTCCATGTTTTGCAATACCAGAAGTGCAATTAATGCAGCTATTCAACTTACTATGAGATCGCTTTCACCTGGAAAGCCTACGTACTGACCAGCAGTTTCAAAAAAAAAAAAAACGGACTTGATAGATATCGCCATTACCAGAAGGATCCAAACAACTTAATAACAGCAGAGGCTCTTACAGATATGTCGTCGGTCTACTCTCCGATCCTCTTCAGCTTACTAGAGTACCCTGAAACCTTAGATTAACCAACTGACTCAATTACAATACAAGAAATATATTAGCACCCATATCGAGCTGAGCCCATCGATAAGCAGCGTGAATGACATTAAAAAATACATTTGTAACCTAATCTCAGTCCTCACTGAGCCAACCCGCCATTCAACTCTCCAAGCACTACCAGCCCTAAAAAACTACAATGTAACAAACAGTCATATTGATCATCTTGTCACAAGCAAGCGTCGGTTACGAAAGGAATGGCAAACATAAGGTCACTTAATCAAAAAATTGCTTAAGACTTGCCACTCGTGAACTTAGTTAAGCCTTAAAATCCAAGGATCAGTTCGCCCAGTGCCAATATAAAGCTAACATATTGCCCACAAACACTCAATTTTTTTTTTGTCGGAATCAGTCGAATCGGACCACAATGGGGGGTACCCCCTATACAAACCAGTATCCAAATTAAAGTTCTTATTAGAAAAACTCTTTAGTTTTTTGTACTATCGACTTAAAATTTGGATACTATGCAAATTTCAAGAACCTCGGGCCATAGGCGGGCGTAAAGAGTCATACAACTTTGGCATAGCCAAAGTCAGTCTTCTTTTTACTGGTTTAGCAGAAGCAGAAGCAAAGCATTTTTTTCGTTGCTATTGCTCCTATGGAGTAAGCAATGCAACTTCTGGTCTAAAGTTATAGTCATCTGCGATCTAGAAGCTTTCTACAAGGCTGTCGAAATATTTTTAAACTTGTTTTCAGAAATGGAAAAACGAGCAACTGAACCGTAGGGCTTGTTTTCTAGCAACTTTGAACGGCGTTACAATTTTTCAAACTCAGGATGCAACTATTTTAAGCGTTCAGCTAGATAGACGTCCTTCTTAGTGGAAATATATCGAACCTAAAAAATACATAAAAAACTAAGAGCATAAAGTATCCATTGGCTAATCAACTGCAAATCTTCTGAGCTTTTATTAAATCAATTTAGATATATTGTACCGAATTTTGATAACAAGTAATCATGAGTAATATTGTAGTTATACAAAGAGTTCAATCCCAAATCTTTAGAACAATCACCAGCGCTCCATGATATACTCGTATAAGAAATAAAGACATCCACGAAGACGTGGACATACTGCCAGTAAAAGATTATTGTTAGCTAATAATAATACTAATCGACAAATATTTTTAACAAGAAAACAGTTTTAAATGTTTTATAGATTGGATATTTCTTAAAAGAATTGCATACTAGAAAGTTATGTAATTGGTCCGATCTTTTTTAAGGTTAAAACTTAAAAATTGACCAAAAATGACAATTTCACTCTTAAATATAACGATAAAGATATATGTGTTGTACTATATTTGTACTCAGTTTTATTTTTAATGTATTATAAAAATTCAAAAAATAAGAAACGTGTAAACTATTAACTATGTAAGTAAATGAAAAGAGGAAAATGCATTTTTTATTTTTTGGTGTTATTCAATAAGTTCCGAAGCTAACGTGGGTTTTTTTAAAGCAGCATATTGCTTGTTTCGACGCATGAACATTAAATTTATATTAACATATCCTCCAACAACAGTCCGCCACCATATTGACATCTCAACTGTCATGATACCTTTTTTCCAGACTTTGATATTTTTATTTTCAATCTTTTCAAAGAACCCACATTAAAATCAACTCTATTGTGTATGTGCTAGAAAACACTGTCATTTTTGATGTTGGGCGTTTTCAATTTCGTCCAAAAAACCTAGGTGTGCTAGAAAACGCGGTGATTTAATCTTTTGAACATTGATGTTCGAACGAACTGCTGATTAAATACTGGTTATTTTAGGGCCATCTGAAACATATCGAATTTGGGGTGACAGTTACCGTTTATTTTTCTTTGGATCGTCTTGCTAGTATTTACACTCAGCCACAGATGCCAAACAAATATTTTGACTCTGCTCACTCCTATTCACATCCCTTATTCTACAAAAACCAAACAAGAAGAAAAAACATCCCTTCTCAACAAAAAAAAAAAAATTAATAGAATTAAACACGAATGGGAATCTTCGCAAATTTTAAAATTTATATGCAAACAGGTTGGCACATTCAGCATTGGTTGGTTTAGCTTATTTCGTCCATTTTACGTCAATGGAAAAGAGATTTGTGAAAAATTCAAATTTATGCTTTAAAACAACTAAAATGTTGAATGCTGTTTAGAGCGGAAAACAACTACAGTTCTTGGTACTTTGTTTCCTTTAATAACTTCAGATAAGAGAGTATTTAACGAAATCACCTGTAAAAAATTTCAAAACCATCAAAAGCGGTTTCCAGCAGACCGTGAAATGAAATTGAGTTGCTTGGATAGGCATAAAGTTATGCAAAATAGCATTACTTATTAAAAGATCATATGGTTCTTATTTAGAGACATTTTTTAGCCTCGGATCTTATTAGAGTGATACCAAATGCATTGAGCTGTAATATTTGTTTCCTTATGATCTTATGATCTCTAATGATATCCTTTATATCTATGTGCATTGGTTTTAGGTTTTTTAAAAGCTTTTATTTAACTTAAGAACAATTTTTTTTTAAATGTTATCATCATATTCTATAACATACGTCTTTTCGTTGGTTATGCTTTGTTGCTTCTTGAATTTGTGTTTTTGTTATTGTTGTATTTATCATCTCGTTTATTGATAACTGCATACGCAGACAAGTATTGCGCTCTTCTTTC
This sequence comes from Amiota mariae, assembly GCA_035041805.1. Taxonomy (NCBI): domain Eukaryota; kingdom Metazoa; phylum Arthropoda; class Insecta; order Diptera; family Drosophilidae; genus Amiota; species Amiota mariae. The sequence continues at coordinate 108,619 of JAWNKV010000137.1, forward strand.
TGAAAGAAGGTGTTGTTGTTGTTCTTCCTTTTTACCTCTCATTTATTATAATGAGAATGCAAAAGAGTATTGCCTCAAGCATGTGATAGATGGGACGCTCAGGATGAGAATGCATTGGCCATGACAACTCTAATCAAAAATACACCACAGTTATGCTTTGTAAATAGTTGTAAAAAGATTCTTACTTAGCCTTAAGATGTCAGGAGGTGAGTCTATTACCACGTTTATACGATAGCCGACTCGGTGTTGAGTCAGCTCGGGTCGACTAAACCCACTTCTTTTTTAAGTGTTTATATGTGCATATTTAATGCAAGTTTTTTGTTTTCGAGTTTGTTTGTTTACAATAATTTCACAGTTGTCATATGTATAAAATATAATGTGGGTTACCCATCAAATTATTTTTATTTAAAAACCACAATGCATATAATAAAATATATGTGTATAAAGTTTATCTTGTTTATTAATAATGTTTTACAATGATTTTTTAGTATATAAAACACAAATACATTAAAAAATCTGCCAAGAGTGAGTCGGACTCGCACACGGTGGGTTCCGTAACATAGTACAAGATTTTTTGCTTAAATTATTAAATTGTGTATATTTGACAGCCATAAAAGTATACTATAATTAACAACTTAAAAGTATAATACAAAAAAAAATTTAAACAAAAGATTAAATTAAAGAACAATACTTCTAAAAATGTGTATTTTTAGTATTTGTCGTTCTACACACAATTGAATTACACACTCTGTGAAAATTTTAACCAGTGTTTAAATTACTTCGGTCGAACTTTTTCAACTTTTCAATATGAACTGTTGCTTCTGCTTCTGAAAAAAACGTAAGTCGCATGCGAAGCAAAATCAAAAAATAAGCACTGACAAAGATCAAAGCAGCAGCAGCACTCGACGTTTCATGATTTTTGATTTAGCTGCTGCTTTCCGTCACTAGCACAAGTCGAAGCAGCGGCAGGCGTTTAACTGTTGCAAGTCGACGTCAGTTGCAGTCGCTGCATTCGTCATAGGCGACTGTTGTCTGATTTTGATTTTTGCAATCTACTACAGTTTCAATTCTTACTTTTTTGCTTAGATGGTTTGGTAGCGTACATGCTACGTTTTGTTGTGTCTGTGTGTATGCATTGATTGCATACGTAAAGGTAGAGCAAGAGATGGAGGGGGTGCCCACTCTGAGAATCAATGCAAAGAGAGCACAAAATAGAAATCGAAACTTAACGAATCTTAAAAGAAAAATGATGGTGAATGGAATTGAAGGTGTGAATGTCTCACAGAAATTGCAATGCAGGGCTTGTATGAAGAGTAAGATTCACACACACAATTTTCTGGTGCAATCTGAGCACCGAGCAAAACGTCAATTTGAACTGACACACATATGTGTGCGAGAGATTTGAAAAACTATCGCTAGGAGGTTCGGTACATTTTTTGACGTTCATCGATGATATCTTACGGTGAATATACATACTCCATGAATTCCAAAGCGGTGTTTTTAAAAAATTCCTTGAGTTCAACAAAATATCTGAGCGACAAGCTGGATGCAAGATCAAAGTCGTTCGGAGCGGCCGTGAATATATCAATAAATAGTTTGATGACTTTTTACAGAAGAATGGCATAGTACGTCAGTTGATGGTGCCGTATAGTCCTCAACAAAACGGTATGGTGGAACGAGCAAATAGTACCTTGATGGAGATGGCAAGAATTACGCTGGTAAATTCAAACATGCCAGAAAATTTATGGGCAGTACAAACCGCATGTTATATCAGAAACCGATCTCCAACTGCAACATTAACCAACATGCAACCGTATGAAGCTTGGATTGGTAAGAACATGCGAATTTTTGTATCAATTGCTATTGGCCTAAATAAGACACAGCACACCAAATTCAAAGCAAATTGCAAAGAATATCGTTTGGTTCGATGTTCCAGCGGTTAACCAGCCAGTTGAGACACAAAGAAATGAGAGGAAGATGTAGTGACCACAAGTGAAGAATGCAAAGCTGAATGCAGTGTTTTGCGAACTTGCTTTCAGTCAGTGTCAGAATTATACGTGTTTGTATAAGCATATGATATGAATAGCAATTTTTGTTTGATACTAGTGTACTCGTACATGGACGATCTACTCATAGCATGTCAGAAGGAGGCACATTTTTTGCAAATTAAGGTTTTGATATCAGCAAATTTCTAGTGTGTCGATAAAGGCTACTAGCAAAAGTTTTTGGGTATGCGGATTGAGCGAAATGGCGATATATCGATGAATCAGACATTATACATAAGTGACATGTTTCAGTGACATTTTATGCAGCAGTACAGGCTTACAGTGACGCCTTTAGATGCAGGTTTTCATGTGGCATGTGGCAAAGAAAACTGTACTACTGAAGACAAGGTAGCTTATCAGTCAGCAATTGGTGAGCTAATGTGGCTAGCTTTGACATCAAGACCAGATATATATCACTCAGTTGTTAAGCTTGCACAAAGAAACAATGACCCGCACAGTGAACATGTTGCAGGTGTTAAACATGTGATACGTTATCTAGCAGCAACAGCTGAACTAAAACTGCAGTATCGTGCATCTTGCCAGTCACAGAAGCCAAGTATATGGCTTTGTCATCCACTACAAAAGAAGCACTATTCCTGAAATGTATCATCATGGAGGTTGGCTATGGGTATCAGGGTACAGCGACAGTTATCTACGGAGACAATATCAGCGCACAGAACCTGGCTTAGAATCCACTCTACCACGCTAGGTCGAAGCACATCGACATCAGGCATGATTTGGTCTTGGAAGTTATCTAAGATGAACAACATGGTCGCCGATCTACTTTCTAATAATTTATCGAAACAGAAACATTGTTATTTTGTAAACCTAATGAATTTACAATATGTAATTAAGCAATGTATAAGGTTCCACATTGCGGAAGAGTGTTAAAAAAGAAACAAAGTGGTAGCGCTTATATATTAGATACATTGAGCAGCATCGTACGCTTCTTAGTAGTACAATTTGTGTGGCAGAATTCCAAGCGGAGAATTTAAAAATTCTGTTGGTTAATGTACTACCTCCTCCCTATCCATGACTGCGTCAACAGATTAGTATATTTGAGATGATGATTCATTTTGAAAGAATCAAGTCATCTATTAGATTAACATGCTCATTAGTATATAGCTAATATAGTTCTTTCTTGATACTAAATTAGTGACTTAGCGGTTATGTTACTTATATCGGGATATAACTTTTCAATCAACTGATTTTTTGGAAACAAAGAAATAAAAAGGTTATTTTTAAGAAGTAGTTGTTATTATTTGATTGAAATGTAAGTATTATATTTATTTCTATTTATTATTAAATTATTTTATTTTACAAATTAGCAAATTACTAACTTTTGTAATCCATAGTCGTCTCTTACTCAGCTGTTTTTATTCAACACTCCCAAGCCGCAAATAAAATTGCGCCAGACTTCGAAGCCGCACATTTTACAACGCCGTAATTTTAAAGTAATCAGCACTGCGTTCAGAAAAGTCAAATCAGTCCGCGTTTACTAAGTGAGGTCAGAGATTGGTTCTGCTTAACGCGCCCATTTAGATTATTAACATTGATCTTGACATTACACAAACTGAAACACATGCTAGGCTTGCCAATTCTCTTAGGAGTACGTGTATAATCAAAAATCAGAATTGGAAGTAAGTTGGCAAGCCTGGAAATATGATAACACATATGGCATATGAAGATAATTGAAATTTCAGCCAATATCTTCAAAATCTTAATTAATTATACACTCAAAACCTTCCTCATGAACCACTCCGTCCATTGGTGAAAATCCGTTTGGTAGTTTTTGAGATTTTCGACAGGCAGACTGGCTTTTTTGTTTTATTATCAAGCTAGTGGAATAAGCAAAATTAAATGAGGTCCCCGTTTTGCTCAAAAATGTTCAAACCTTATCACTTCAAAAAATTCTTATTTTCAGGATTTGTATTCATTTACCAAAAAAAGGTGCACACCCCCAGCAGAAAAAGTACGATATTCCTTTTTAGGGTTCCGTACCCATAGGGTAGCTCCCGGGACCCTATTACAAGCTTACGATGTCCGTCCGTCTCCTGCTCTATCTCATGAACCGTAATAGGTAGAGAGTTGAAATTTTCACAGAGTGTGTAATTCACTTGTGTGTAGAACGACAAAAAATCACATTTTTAGAAGCATTGTTCTTTAATTTAACCTTTTGTTTAACAATTTTTTTTTTTTGTAGTATACTTTTAAACTGTAATTGTAGTATACTTTTAGGCTGTTAAATATACACATAATTTAATATTTTAAGCAAAAAATCTTGTACGATGGTACGGAACCCTCCGTGTGCGAGTCCGACTCACACTTGGCTGATTTTTTAGTATTTGATTCAAACCTTCTTATTTGGAGATTTGGAGGCCCCGAACCGAATTCCCAAAGTGTACCTTTACAATTTTTTACATTCTTAAACTAAAATTTTGATCAGGTATATGAATTTGTTTTACAATACATTTTTGAAACATTCTAAGCTGGTGTTGGTTGAATTTGTTTTAATGTAATGAAATAAGTTTTGCTCCACTTTTTTCTGATATATGTACATATATTTATAGATGTTGCGCAACTTCCGATCGGTCTTGTTGATTTTCATGATGTTGGTTGTAATAAGGAGAGTCACAGCCGGTTATAATTATAATCGTCCACAACCTTTTGCTCTCAATTACTCCAGACATAAGTTCAATACGCTATCTACGGTGGTGCCGTTGCCTCCAGTACCATCACTGCCACCTCTGCCAACTCCTCGCGGTGGGCTAAGACAAATACTTTTGGAGACACCAAATAAATTAAGAGTGCCTACCTCACCATCCTTGGCTGCCGTTTTAACTTCTTCACCACTTACCGCAAAGAGTGGCTCTAGTTTAATTGGAAAATCAATTTCTTCACTACAGCCATTACACAATGTGAAACAATCATTAGTACAGTATCCAGCAAGCAAATCTGAGATTACATTTACAAATCAGGGGCTGGGTTCAGCTGATGATATCTACTATTCCAACGATGGTCAATTAAAGCAATATGCGGTAATTGAGATTATCGAGAATGATATTGAAAATCGGGAGGCGCCATTCCTTAAGAAACCATTCATCGATGGTTTCCATAACCGTATTAACACTAGTGGCATTGGAGCAGATGCTTTCTCTGGGTCCAGTAATAGCTTTCAAGTGGGATCAATCACAAATTCTCAAGTACTTCAGCCGCAATTTTTTTCTGGTCTGAATTCTATGTCGGGGGGTGCCATTGCTCTCGGTTCCGGTGGACTTGGATATATACGTCTAGCAAATGGAAACATATACCTGGGGTCAGGTTCACTTGGATATATACGTGGTCAGCAGCTCGTTTAGTCAAATCGTGAAGCTCTCACTCGCTCTGGATCATCTAACACAGATGCACTGCACTTTGGATACGATTAGTAAAACATTATTATAAGAAAGTTCCTGATAAATAATTGTAAATATATAATATATATATATATATATATATATATATATATATATAAAATTTGTTTGTGAAGATTTTATGTTGAAGTTATGTATGTTATGAGATTTATTTGAATAATAAGCTTCGCTATGATATGTGTATAAACCTTTAAAATTGTTTTAAAAAACTTTTTGTTATTATTGATTTAGCTAATTCAATTTTTTATGCTGTATAATTCAAGGAGTAAAAATGTATGTTAATATTTATTTCTTTACCTCGTAGTTGCTATAAAATACTGTTTTTGGATGATTGCGTAGTCTAACAGGCAATTTACATTAAGCAGAACACGCTTAGTTCTGGTTTAGAGTTTACATTGTCGTTTATACGAGTACATACAAATAGAACATTGTGGCCAATAGTGAGAAATTAAAACGGATATTGAGTGTAAAATACATGATTAAGAATAATTTGCAGTGTATGCAAATAATTCTTGCAGCTTCCTTTTTCATTCCTGCTAATTATTTTATTATTATTAAAAAAAAAAAATTACAATCTAAAATTTTCTTCAAACATGGACCAGACCAGCACTGCCGCAGAGTGACCAGCGTTAAAAATGAGTTATGGCTGTGTTCAAGCAGAACACAGAGTTCTGAATACCATAACGTTCACTTTCCCTGTTGTTGTTGACATCAGAAAACAGTGTTCTGCTTGTGTTCTCTAAAACACCGTGTTCTTCTCAATGTAAATTGCCTATAAGAGGACAAAGCAAACGCAGAGAAGCTGTTCTGCTTAAAATTTAATGTTTTTTATCTTTGTTTGCCAATTGAATTGAGTTTCTTTTAAAGCTTTTATTTAACATGATTTGTTGTTAGTTTGATTATTTAGGTGAAATCTTGATAGCTGCGTTAGAACCACTTCTTGGCAACCGATTAAGTTGAAATTTATGTATACATCTTTAGTTACGATGACAATACAATATCCAATAAATCCACCATTAATAGTTTTTAAATCCACCGGATGAGTCGGAATTGGTCGTGTAGTATGTATATGCATATATGTATTCTCAAATACTTGAATAGCCTCTGTTGAGTCCACAAACGTGTATTTTGATTAGGTTTTTATTGCAGACTCAAAAACTTAACTAACATATAATTGCATATGCTTACTTAAATTAAAACCTTTACATAACATAGAACATTTTACATAGCATTAATAACTTAACAGGACTATACTTAAAAGAACAACTTAACATATACAAATACTTATTGAAACAAATAAATAACATAAGTCCGAACATACTCCGCCCGTTGAAAGGACTCAAATACTTTTAAAATCATTGAATTGGAAGTGGAGCGACCTTGTGAATTGGCCTTCGCATTTGACCCTTCTTTGTACTAATATCCACTACTCGAATATATCCATCAGTACCTGAGATAGTATTGGTTATTCGACCCAACAACCAATGTTGGGGGGTGTGTTATCTTCATGAACGATAACCATTTGACCAATCTTAATATTTCCTTCTGGTTTAAGCCACTTGGAATGAACTTGCAACGTGTGTATATAATTTCTTTTCCATAGTTCCCAAAACCGTTGTTTTAGATAAGCGACGTGCTGCCATCGTGTTAATTTCGATATCTTCACATCTGTCACCAATGACTCGGGAATTGCCATCAGTGATGAACCAATTATCAGATGTGCCGGTGTTAAAACTTCGCCATCATTGGGATCCTCTGATAATGGAACCAGCGGTCGTGAGTTTAGAATCGCTTCTACTTCTTGTGCCACAGTTTGAAGCTCATCAAACGTATATTCTTGATTAATAGACTTTTCATTGATTTTACAGCTGCTTCCCAAATGCGGTGCCGTAGAGGTATAAATTTAAAGTTGAATCCAATCTTCGAGCTGAACGCTTGTAAACTGCTGATTGATTTGTTATCAAAAAACTGTTGTTTAAATTCACTAATCTGTGAATGAGCACCAACATAGTTCAAAATGGTCCACACAAATCCACACCACCTACTAAGAAAGGTCGGTGTGCCAAAAATCTGTCACTAGGAAGTGAACCCATTACTTGCTGAAGTAGTTGAGGTCTGTAGTGTAATGGCTACAACGTCTGATTACCTTCCTCACAACTTCTCGAGCATTTATTATCCATATTTGTAAATGAAGTAACCCAATCAGTGCCTTTGGTCCAGCATGCACATGACTCAAATGAAGATGTCGAATAAATTTTAAAGTAAGCTCATGTGCCTTTGGTAAAAGTAAAGGAAACTATGCATCACAATCAATTGGCGCATGAGTCCTACTCTCAACAACAAAACAGTTTGATTTTGTAGTTGAGTCTGTACTAAGAATGGCGATAATCTTTGAAGTTCTGGCTTCAATATTTTCTTTTCCTTTAATAATTTAATTTCGTGTGCATAAACTGAAGCTTGAATACTCGATACAATATAAAAAAAACGTCTGTTGCAATTCGCTGGTTGGAATATGCAAGACATCTGCAGCAACTAATCCCTTATCAACTGGAGTTCTATTACATGCTCTCAACACATAGGACATGACACGCAAAATACGACGATATGATGAAAATCGATTGATTATCTGATCAATCATGGTTCCAACGATGCCACTATCGCTTTACGTCTATCTAACTATACCTCGCTAATCTTCGCACTTACGATAGATTCTGGCCAATTCGACTCATCCAACCTTAAAAATTCTGGTCCATTAAACCATATTATATTTGTAAGATATTTTGCCTAACAACCACGAGACACTATGTCAGCTGGATTGTCTTTTCCATGTACATACCGCCATCTAACATCTCTTGAATTAGACTGCATTTCCAATATGTGATTTGCTACAAAACTATTAAGTTGTGATGAATGTATTTGCAGCCACTGCAACACGATATTCAAACTTTGTTAGTGTATGTGGTAAGTTTATTTTTTTGCCATGTTTGACATAACAAATATGCAGCACACAACTCTAGTCGTGGCAAAGAAACCGGCTTAATTGATGCCACTTTGGATTTCGCAAACGATAAAGAAGTTTTAAATTCATCATTAATCTTAACACGAATATAAATGCAGCAACCATATGTTTTTTGTGATGCATGGTGAAAAGCCATAGATCTCACAATCATGCTCCAACGAGGTACTTCAATTTGGTTTAAAATCCTAAGTCCGACTGTATTAATTGCCAACGTTTGTTTAATTCAGTGGATAATGGTTCATCCCAATTTACACGCGCTAGCCATAAATCTTGAATGAACATCTTACAACGAATGATTACAGGACTCAATAGTCCAATTAAGTCATACAACCGTGTTACTGTTGACACAACCACTCGTTTTGTACTCCATTCATTTGTAGGTAACTGATACTGAAAGCATAACACATCCAAATTAGGCTTCCAACACATGCCTAGTGCCTTCGTAACATCTGCTTCATCAACTGTAAAGAGTACATTATCAACCATTTCCTAGGAAATACTGACGAATGACGTTGAATTTTGCAAGATCCAAACCTGCTTTTCGCAACAAATTTGTGACTTCCGACGTTGTAGCTACTGAATACTATCTGCACCCGTAAGAAGATCAGCATGACATTCCATATGTGGCTGTATTCAACTAAAAAAGTCTTAGTTCATCATTAGCACAAGTTAGCCAAAATATGTATTGATATACTCAATCCTGTGAATCAACCAAAAATTGCCTATACATTTCCTTCAGAGTAATAACGAGATCTTCTTGTATTTTCGGGCCAACCATCAAGAGATCATTCAATGATCGTTGCAACGAAGTTTTTGCTGACGCGTCAAATACTACTCTTAACTTCGTGCTAACACTTTGGGGACGTAAAACACAATGAAGAGGTATGATGTAATGTGACTGATTAATATCAAATTTTGTTACTAGTTGCATATGTTGTAGTTCCAAATATTCATCAATGAATTTTGTGTACAATAATTTAAGTTGCTTATCTCGATCTAACCGTCTTTCTAACAGCAAAAACCGTCTCTTTGCAATTGCAAAGGAATTTCCAAGTTCTTCAAATGTTCGTTTAAATGGCAAGCGAACTTGTACACGCCTTGCATCATTAAACTTAGTATTTTTGATGAAATTGTCTTCACATAACTGCTATTCTTCTGCAAGATATTTAACATTCGATTATATATTATATATTATATATATATTATATATTAAACTCCTCAATATCCCAAAAACGACGCAAACTATCATCCAAATTTCGGGATTGTGCCACATTGCATTTGAACCTATTTAATCCTATCTCTCCTTCAACTTTACCTCCAACAATCCAACCAAGTGATGTATTGAGTGAACAGGTTAGGCCATTGCCCAATGGGATTTTTCCACCTGTTAGTAAGTCAACATTCTTGAGTACTAATCAATAAGTCTATTTTATGCGGTTTATAGAAATATGGGTCAGCTAAGTCGATATCATTTGGTATGTTCCAATTTGAAATATCCATACAACGTTCAGGTTGACTAAGTGAAATAGATTTTGTCACAGTGAAATTTAAACTCCACTCATCAGCCGATATTCTGGATTTTAACTTTGTGTTGACAGTAAATTTCATCTGTGTTCGTAAATTTGCTATTCCCGAAATTTCCCACGATTGATGCATAAACTTCAGCTGTAAACGTTTTGCCAATTGCTCAGTCATGAAATTGACTTCAGACCCAGAATCTAATAATGCCTGTGCTGGTTGATACACTCAAAATTTGTTTCATGTTAAGACCTTTGCTGTTGGAATGAGCGAACGTCGAGAATGCCGCAAAACCATTGAAACTGCATGATTTGTCACAATCCCATCTTTATTTGTGTTCTCTACCTTAATTCCGATTTGAAGTTTGCACCTGATTTGAAACAGGTGATCTGTGCAAAGTGGTATGATGTAATCCATTACATGTTCGACATCGAGATTTTGATGAGCATTGAGCTGCGATGAAATTCTGAAAAACTGGAACCGATCGTAAATGCCTAGCTTAGTGTAAATAGTACATACACCTAGTAAATGGTTTGATAAATTACATTTTGGACAGTTATTGTTGTTGTGTGCAGTCATGAAAACGTTTTTATTTCCATCCTTCTGCTTATCTAATTTTGGTTTTTCAAAAATATGTTTCCCATTGCTTTCCAGATATTGACAATGCCGATGTAAAGTTTTACAGCATTCGTCCCAAGACGATAAATTATCGAAGTCCTGCGTTTTGTCATATGTCTGCTTCGTTTCTCCATCAACCTTTAATAAGATTTAAATGAATCAACATTGCGTTCATAACATCTTCTTTTGAACCTAATTAGAGAAGAGATGATTTCAAACCAACGATTTGGACATTACAGGGACATCAAATAAATTCGAGATATGTTCGTTAAAAATAAGCCCTTTTTTATCATAGCGATCATTCAACATTGATACTGCTTTATTATAATTTTCTTCTGTTATTTGAAATGAAGACATAACACTTAAAGCATCTCCAGATAAACAGCCAATTAAATAGTTAAATTTATCAATCGTTGAAATTGATAAATCTTCATCCACCATGTGTGTAAATGCTACCTTGAACCTTTTGTAATCACTGTATTTTCCATCGAATTTGGGTAACTGCAATGAAGGCAAACGATTCTGGTTTGAATTTGCAATTGTTGAGTTTAATAATGTATGCTCATCGAAAACACTTCTTTTATGTTGATTACTAAGTTGACGTATAACAGACATTGTACTCATATACGCAATTTCAATTTCTGTCTGTTGCACATCAATAGGATCTAAATTTTCAATTGTTGTTTGCATTTCACATAAATCTCTAAAATAGGCTTCTTTAATTTTTTCATAACCTTCCAAATCGTTTATATGTATTTGCGTAACATTAACCCCTTCACATGTTCCTTAATTTTCAAAATATTTTTAAGCTTAGTGAATCGTTGTTGCTTCAATGTAATCAATTTTTTCTCACAATCTCCTATTTATCGTTTTTGCAATTGTTGCACCCCCTGCTCCTAGACTTCCAAGTGCACCGAGGGCTGTTATAATAGCTATTAAAGGTAAAACCCCACCAACTTTTGGAACGCTTATCACTCGTGGTATTTAAACATTTTTATGCGTTCAATTGATCTCTTAATTACTTTTTTAGCAATCTTAATGGCATCAGCAACGTCTACAGGCTTCTTCTTTTAGGTTTTAGTTCCCAACTGTATTGCTTTTAAAAGACCACACTTCTTCCTGATGGTTTACGTTTAATACCCATGCCAAAAAAAACTACTATCAGATGGTTTGATATGCGTCCACGCTTTGTCTGCTAAAATTGAGTCAGCTTTGTGACGTTTACTCAAGTCTTTGTTTTGTGAGTATGCTATAAGTTAAAAAAAATAAGGAAATGCAATAAAACATGATTAATAAAGAAATAGGAAAATGTTATTATATTCAAACGACGCGCAAGTGATCACTTGAAGTGGGTGTTAACGACTAAACAAACCAATGCTATAGGAAAATTATAAAAAAATACTAACATTGGCTATGCCGAAGTTGTAATACTCTTCACGCCCCAGTTGTCCGAGGGTCTTAAAATTTAGAAGGTTGGTGGATACGGGTCACAATCTTATAATGCCCAAATTTCGATAGTACAAAAACAAAAAAGTTTTTCTAAAAAGAACCTGAATTTGGATACAGGTTTGTATGGGGGTGCCCCTCTTAGTGGTCCGAAGGTCTTGAAATTTAAATGGTTGGTAGATATCGGTCAGAAACTTATAGTGTTCATATTTCATTAGTATGAAAACTAAAAAAGTTTTTCTAATAAGAACTTTCATTTAGATCTTGGTTTGTATGGGGCGTACCCCTCCTAGTGGTCCGAATCGATTGATTCAAATGTATGTGCGTATGGTAAAAAGAAAGCTCTTTGCAAAATTTCAGATCTCTAGCTCAACAACTGAGGGACTTGTTTGCATACATTCAGACAGACAAACGAACAGACGGACATGGCTAGATCAATCCGTCTCGTCGCGCTGATCAAGATATATACTTTATGGGTTCTCCGATGTCTCCTTCTGTGTGTTACAAACTTATAATACTATTCACTGCGTGAAGAGTATAACAATTCTGATATGAGCGTCCACCATATTTATAACTTTTTTTTTTTTTATATTATTTATTAGGAACATTAAACCACTTAAAGTTATAAAATATTGTTGTTAGGACTAGGTGTTAAAACTTCGCCATCATTGGGATCCTCTGATAATGGAACCAGCGGTCGTGAGTTTAGAATCGCTTCTACTTCTTGTGCCACAGTTTGAAGCTCATCAAACGTATATTCTTGATTAATAGACTTTTCATTGATTTTACAGCTGCTTCCCAAATGCGGTGCCGTAGAGGTATAAATTTAAAGTTGAATCCAATCTTCGAGCTGAACGCTTGTAAACTGCTGATTGATTTGTTATCAAAAAACTGTTGTTTAAATTCACTAAGCTGTGAATGAGCACCAACATAGTTCAAAATGGTCCACACAAATCCACACCACCTACTAAGAAAGGTCGGTGTGCCAAAAATCTGTCACTAGGAAGTGAACCCATTACTTGCTGAAGTAGTTGAGGTCTGTAGTGTAATGGCTACAACGTCTGATTACCTTCCTCACAACTTCTCGAGCATTTATTATCCATATTTGTAAATGAAGTAACCCAATCAGTGCCTTTGGTCCAGCATGCACATGACTCAAATGAAGATGTCGAATAAATTTTAAAGTAAACTCATGTGCCTTTGGTAAAAGTAAAGGAAACTATGCATCACAATCAATTGGCGCATGAGTCCTACTCTCAACAACAAAACAGTTTGATTTTGTAGTTGAGTCTGTACTAAGAATGGCGATAATCTTTGAAGTTCTGGCTTCAATATTTTCTTTTCCTTTAATAATTTAATTTCGTGTGCATAAACTGAAGCTTGAATACTCGATACAATATAAAAAAAACGTCTGTTGCAATTCGCTGGTTGGAATATGCAAGACATCTGCAGCAACTAATCCCTTATCAACTGGAGTTCTATTACATGCTCTCAACACATAGGACATGACACGCAAAATACGACGATATGATGAAAATCGATTGATTATCTGATCAATCATGGTTCCAACGATGCCACTATCGCTACATTTCATAACTATCGCTTTACGTCTATCTAACTATACCTCGCTAATCTTCGCACTTACGATAGATTCTGGCCAATTCGACTCATCCAACCTTAAAAATTCTGGTCCATTAAACCATATTATATTTGTAAGATATTTTGCCTAACAACCACGAGACACTATGTCAGCTGGATTGTCTTTTCCATGTACATACCGCCATCTAACATCTCTTGAATTAGACTGCATTTCCAATATGTGATTTGCTACAAAACTATTAAGTTGTGATGAATGTATTTGCAGCCACTGCAACACGATATTCAAACTTTGTTAGTGTATGTGGTAAGTTTATTTTTTTGCCATGTTTGACATAACAAATATGCAGCACACAACTCTAGTCGTGGCAAAGAAACCGGCTTAATTGATGCCACTTTGGATTTCGCAAACGATAAAGAAGTTTTAAATTCATCATTAATCTTAACACGAATATAAATGCAGCAACCATATGTTTTTTGTGATGCATGGTGAAAAGCCATAGATCTCACAATCATGCTCCAACGAGGTACTTCAATTTGGTTTAAAATCCTAAGTCCGACTGTATTAATTGCCAACGTTTGTTTAATTCAGTGGATAATGGTTCATCCCAATTTACACGCGCTAGCCATAAATCTTGAATGAACATCTTACAACGAATGATTACAGGACTCAATAGTCCAATTAAGTCATACAACCGTGTTACTGTTGACACAACCACTCGTTTTGTACTCCATTCATTTGTAGGTAACTGATACTGAAAGCATAACACATCCAAATTAGGCTTCCAACACATGCCTAGTGCCTTCGTAACATCTGCTTCATCAACTGTAAAGAGTACATTATCAACCATTTCCTAGGAAATACTGACGAATGACGTTGAATTTTGCAAGATCCAAACCTGCTTTTCGCAACAAATTTGTGACTTCCGACGTTGTAGCTACTGAATACTATCTGCACCCGTAAGAAGATCAGCATGACATTCCATATGTGGCTGTATTCAACTAAAAAAGTCTTAGTTCATCATTAGCACAAGTTAGCCAAAATATGTATTGATATACTCAATCCTGTGAATCAACCAAAAATTGCCTATACATTTCCTTCAGAGTAATAACGAGATCTTCTTGTATTTTCGGGCCAACCATCAAGAGATCATTCAATGATCGTTGCAACGAAGTTTTTGCTGACGCGTCAAATACTACTCTTAACTTCGTGCTAACACTTTGGGGACGTAAAACACAATGAAGAGGTATGATGTAATGTGACTGATTAATATCAAATTTTGTTACTAGTTGCATATGTTGTAGTTCCAAATATTCATCAATGAATTTTGTGTACAATAATTTAAGTTGCTTATCTCGATCTAACCGTCTTTCTAACAGCAAAAACCGTCTCTTTGCAATTGCAAAGGAATTTCCAAGTTCTTCAAATGTTCGTTTAAATGGCAAGCGAACTTGTACACGCCTTGCATCATTAAACTTAGTATTTTTGATGAAATTGTCTTCACATAACTGCTATTCTTCTGCAAGATATTTAACATTCGATTATATATTATATATTATATATATATTATATATTAAACTCCTCAATATCCCAAAAACGACGCAAACTATCATCCAAATTTCGGGATTGTGCCACATTGCATTTGAACCTATTTAATCCTATCTCTCCTTCAACTTTACCTCCAACAATCCAACCAAGTGATGTATTGAGTGAACAGGTTAGGCCATTGCCCAATGGGATTTTTCCACCTGTTAGTAAGTCAACATTCTTGAGTACTAATCAATAAGTCTATTTTATGCGGTTTATAGAAATATGGGTCAGCTAAGTCGATATCATTTGGTATGTTCCAATTTGAAATATCCATACAACGTTCAGGTTGACTAAGTGAAATAGATTTTGTCACAGTGAAATTTAAACTCCACTCATCAGCCGATATTCTGGATTTTAACTTTGTGTTGACAGTAAATTTCATCTGTGTTCGTAAATTTGCTATTCCCGAAATTTCCCACGGTTGATGCATAAACTTCAGCTGTAAACGTTTTGCCAATTGCTCAGTCATGAAATTGACTTCAGACCCAGAATCTAATAATGCCCGTGCTGGTTGATACACTCAAAATTTGTTTCATGTTAAGACCTTTGCTGTTGGAATGAGCGAACGTCGAGAATGCCGCAAAACCATTGAAACTGCATGATTTGTCACAATCCCATCTTTATTTGTGTTCTCTACCTTAATTCCGATTTGAAGTTTGCACCTGATTTGAAACAGGTGATCTGTGCAAAGTGGTATGATGTAATCCATTACATGTTCGACATCGAGATTTTGATGAGCATTGAGCTGCGATGAAATTCTGAAAAACTGGAACCGATCGTAAATGCCTAGCTTAGTGTAAATAGTACATACACCTAGTAAATGGTTTGATAAATTACATTTTGGACAGTTATTGTTGTTGTGTGCAGTCATGAAAACGTTTTTATTTCCATCCTTCTGCTTATCTAATTTTGGTTTTTCAAAAATATGTTTCCCATTGCTTTCCAGATATTGACAATGCCGATGTAAAGTTTTACAGCATTCGTCCCAAGACGATAAATTATCGAAGTCCTGCGTTTTGTCATATGTCTGCTTCGTTTCTCCATCAACCTTTAATAAGATTTAAATGAATCAACATTGCGTTCATAACATCTTCTTTTGAACCTAATTAGAGAAGAGATGATTTCAAACCAACGATTTGGACATTACAGGGACATCAAATAAATTCGAGATATGTTCGTTAAAAATAAGCCCTTTTTTATCATAGCGATCATTCAACATTGATACTGCTTTATTATAATTTTCTTCTGTTATTTGAAATGAAGACATAACACTTAAAGCATCTCCAGATAAACAGCCAATTAAATAGTTAAATTTATCAATCGTTGAAATTGATAAATCTTCATCCACCATGTGTGTAAATGCTACCTTGAACCTTTTGTAATCACTGTATTTTCCATCGAATTTGGGTAACTGCAATGAAGGCAAACGATTCTGGTTTGAATTTGCAATTGTTGAGTTTAATAATGTATGCTCATCGAAAACACTTCTTTTATGTTGATTACTAAGTTGACGTATAACAGACATTGTACTCATATACGCAATTTCAATTTCTGTCTGTTGCACATCAATAGGATCTAAATTTTCAATTGTTGTTTGCATTTCACATAAATCTCTAAAATAGGCTTCTTTAATTTTTTCATAACCTTCCAAATCGTTTATATGTATTTGCGTAACATTAACCCCTTCACATGTTCCTTAATTTTCAAAATATTTTTAAGCTTAGTGAATCGTTGTTGCTTCAATGTAATCAATTTTTTCTCACAATCTCCTATTTATCGTTTTTGCAATTGTTGCACCCCCTGCTCCTAGACTTCCAAGTGCACCGAGGGCTGTTATAATAGCTATTAAAGGTAAAACCCCACCAACTTTTGGAACGCTTATCACTCGTGGTATTTAAACATTTTTATGCGTTCAATTGATCTCTTAATTACTTTTTTAGCAATCTTAATGGCATCAGCAACGTCTACAGGCTTCTTCTTTTAGGTTTTAGTTCCCAACTGTATTGCTTTTAAAAGACCACACTTCTTCCTGATGGTTTACGTTTAATACCCATGCCAAAAAAAACTACTATCAGATGGTTTGATATGCGTCCACGCTTTGTCTGCTAAAATTGAGTCAGCTTTGTGACGTTTACTCAAGTCTTTGTTTTGTGAGTATGCTATAAGTTAAAAAAAATAAGGAAATGCAATAAAACATGATTAATAAAGAAATAGGAAAATGTTATTATATTCAAACGACGCGCAAGTGATCACTTGAAGTGGGTGTTAACGACTAAACAAACCAATGCTATAGGAAAATTATAAAAAAATACTAACATTGGCTATGCCGAAGTTGTAATACTCTTCACGCCCCAGTTGTCCGAGGATCTTAAAATTTAGAAGGTTGGTGGATACGGGTCACAATCTTATAATGCCCAAATTTCGATAGTACAAAAACAAAAAAGTTTTTCTAAAAAGAACCTGAATTTGGATACAGGTTTGTATGGGGGTGCCCCTCTTAGTGGTCCGAAGGTCTTGAAATTTAAATGGTTGGTAGATATCGGTCAGAAACTTATAGTGTTCATATTTCATTAGTATGAAAACTAAAAAAGTTTTTCTAATAAGAACTTTCATTTAGATCTTGGTTTGTATGGGGCGTACCCCTCCTAGTGGTCCGAATCGATTGATTCAAATGTATGTGCGTATGGTAAAAAGAAAGCTCTTTGCAAAATTTCAGATCTCTAGCTCAACAACTGAGGGACTTGTTTGCATACATTCAGACAGACAAACGAACAGACGGACATGGCTAGATCAATCCGTCTCGTCGCGCTGATCAAGATATATGCTTTATGGGTTCTCCGATGTCTCCTTCTGTGTGTTACAAACTTATAATACTATTCACTGCGTGAAGAGTATAACAATTCTGATATGAGCGTCCACCATATTTATAACTTTTTTTTTTTTTATATTATTTATTAGGAACATTAAACCACTTAAAGTTATAAAATATTGTTGTTAGGACTATAAACAGTTACAGGGATTGATTTGAAATCAGTTTAGGAAAGGGTAAATTTTATTTAATTGAGAGTTGGTAAGTCGTTTGGATGAAGCTTTTTTAGCCGCCTTTGAATCACCGTCCTGGTTAGTAACTCTGTCAGAGGATTTGGGTGGGAGAGAAGTCTATCATTGTATCGGCTACTATGAAAGTTTATTACCTGTAAAACTTTAGGCATGCTGAGATCGTTGTGAAGCGTCGTATTCCTGACGAACCATGGGGCATCAGTGATTGTCCTGAGGGCCTTATTTTGAAGGACCTGTATTTTCCTACGATTTGATGGGCGTGATGTACCCTATAGCTGAATACCATATTTCTACGAAGGGGCAACTATTTGCTTGTAAATTAAAAGCTTGTTTTCCAAGCTAAGTTTGCTTCTTTTGCAGAGATGCCAGTTCAACCTTTTAATTTTATGGGAGCAGGATCGAGCAATGGTGGTAATATAATATTTCCATGTTAAGCGTTTATCAAGGTGAAAACCCAAGTATTTCACAACTGTGGAATCGCCAGGCCACCAAACGTAACAGGAGGTATGTCACCTCTCCTGAGGGTAAACGAATACAATTGTGATTTACATGAGTTCACCTTGATATTCCACCTTGTAAACCAAGCTTCCAATCCATTCACATATGACAGTAGGTTAGAGGCTGCTACTGTTGGCGATTTGTCAGAACAGAGAACCGCAGTGTCATCCGCGTATGTGGCTAAGATCATGAAATTAGAAGTTGGTTGTGGTATATCTACCGTATAAATGGTAAATAACACCGGATCTAATACGCTACCTTGAGGAACACCAGCCTGAACAGGTCGGAATGAAGACTTTGCATCTCTGTACTTAACATAAAAGTTTCTGTTAGACAAAAAAGATTCTACAACTTTAAAAAGAACAGATGGTAGGCTGTCCTTTAATTTTTGTAACAGTCCTTGAAGCCAGACACGATCGAACGCTTGTTCAATGTCCAGAAAAGCGCAGACGCAGTATTGCTTACCCTCAAGTGCAGATAAAATGTGGTGCACTACCCGGTTAACTTGCTCCGGGGTACCATGGTGTTCCCTAAAGCCAAATTGATGGCTTGGAATGGCATTCTGGAGGCCCAATACAACCTGCAATCTACCAAGAAATATTCTTTCGAATATTTTGGAGAAAACAGGCAGCAAGCTTATCGGCCTATAAGACGCGACAAGGGTCTCCGTCTTGCCAGGCTTCAGGATCATTACAATTTCGGCGCATTTCCATTGGGAGAGAAAGTGGCCTAATCGTAACATAGCATTGAACAGTAATACTATGAACAACACCCCTCTATGCGGAAGGGCTCTAGCCACTCTGCCGTCAATGCCATCGTACCCTGAAGTTTTCTTCAGTTTGATCGCTTTAATTTGGTGATACACCTCAGTTGGCGAAACTGATTTTATTTGACTAGAGGATACATTTGGGTCTTGCAAGCGAGCCATGGTGCAGGTTACATCGACAGAAGCTGCCAGTTGATGGGGTGTGAACCTCTGGGAGAGCTCGTTTGCAAAAGCTGTAGCTTTATCAAAATCTGAACGGCACCAGAGATTATTCGCGTCTAGAAGGGGTGCAAAACGTGGTGGTTGCTGTTTGACAAACCGTGTAGCTCTCCACAGGTTGAAGCCTGAGGATTTACTTGGATCAGCATTTAGCAAGAGGTCATCGAAATAACGAGATCTTTCTTCGGTGAGATGGTTTTTTAGTTGAAGCTCAGCTCTGCGCCACGCCGCTTTATCCAAGATGTTACGAGTGCGCATATATCTGCGACGAAGGCTCCTCTTGTACCTTACCAGATCCAGGGTCGCTGCTTTTAAAGGAGGCAGGGCTGAAGCGGAGGGTACCGGAGGGGACCGATTGGAGGATGCAAGGGCAGCAGCAGAGTAAATATTGCGAGCAAACAATTCCACAGCATCGTCTAAATCATTTGAGGATGATATTTCCAAGTTGAGATTTAATCGTTCTTCTAGTCCAGTTCTGAAGCGCAACAAGTCAGCATGTGGGGGAAGTAATCTTTTGCTAATTGAGATCGGCGGCTACCTTAAACTCAACAATCAATGGGAGGTGGTCTGAGGAAAGATCAGTAGAATCGGAGATAGACAACCGATTTGGTGGAATACCAGCAAAAACAGCAAAATCCAAAACGTCAGGTAGGTGATTGTTGTCACCGGGGTAGTGCGTGGGGGATCCCGTAGATAAAACTTCTCTCCGCGAATGGACTAAGGCATTAAAAAGTTGACGACCTCGAGGCGTAGACAGTCTAGAACCCGAAAAGCGATGTTTGGCATTCCAATCTCCACCGATCAGGAATTTGGGACCAAGTTTGTCGAAGAGGTTATTAAACTGACTCTCAAGAATGGTGTGGCTTGGGGGGCAGTATAGAGCGGCATAAACCAGTTCACCAAGAGCGGTGGAGATTTTAACAGCTGCACATTGTAACCAAGTGTCGCAGACCGGTGGTAAAGGGAAGTGTTTTAATCCAGACCGGACTAAAACTGCGGCTCCTCTACATGCCTGATTGTCGTCTGGATTGTTGGCGGGGTGAACATCAAATCCCGACAGTTTAAAGAAGGAACGAGATGTAAAATGGGTCTCACTTATGAGCATGATGTCAATTTTCTGATTCACAGTAAAAATTCGAATTTCATTTGTGTGATTGCCTAAGCCATTGGCATTCCAGATGCCAATGCGAAGACCTATTTGCTCCATTGTTTGAAAACAATTGCAGTCAGGAGCTCAATCATTTTGGATTGGGACTCCATCATACGCTCGATTTTAGCTAGGAGAGACTCGAAACGTTTCTCGAAAGTAGTGGTCAAATTTGGTTGTTGGGATTGATGGTTGAACTCACCTGGTTGAACTCTTTGACGTGGTTTTTGGTTTTTGGACTGAACAGAAGGGCCATTTCTAGCGGAATCAGCATAGGAAAGGTTTGATGAGGTATTAATGTTTGGTTGAGTAGGTGTTGGAATAGCCGGACGTGACTTTGGAGGATTTATTGACCTCCGTGCTACCAGATCTTTGTAAACAAAGCAACCTTTGTAGTTTGCCTTATGAGACTCATCACAGTGAGCGCGTTTGGCAGGGAGATCAGGAGATTTTTGGCATGAAGAAGAAGGGTGACTGCCACCACATTTGACACATCGATAATTTTTACGGCAATAGTGCTTTGTATGACCGAATTCCTGGCAGCGGTGGCATTGCGGAATGTCGCTGAAACGGCGAGGGTGCTCAACCGAGATGACTTGCCGACATAAACGTTTCACATCAAAAATGGATTTGTTGTTGTGGGATGGTTCCAATTCAATGAAGAAAAGGTTTAAAGAACCAGATTTGTTTCTGCTCTTTGGATTGTGGACATTACGTACTTTGTGACCAAGAGTAGAAAGTTCTGACTCAATGAGATTAGTCGGGGTGGCCACAAATCACACTAAAACCAATTCTGGAATTTGAAAACTAATATGAAAATCCACCATATTTATAACTCAAACCAAAAAAAATTTAATTCTAATCTTTCGAACATTGTCCCACGCTTAAGGTCGCTTAGACACGCGCTACACACACACATCATTAAAACAAACATTGACACACCACACATGTGTCAATGGTAAGTGTTATTTGTATATTTGTGAAGGCATGACCATGTGTGGTGTGTGTTTGAGGTAAGACATGATCGTGTGTGGTGTGTCAATGTTTGTTTTAATGATATGTGTGTGTGTAGTGCGTGTCTAAACGTCCTTAAGCGTCATATGCTGTTTTAAGAAGTTCTTGTCTGAAAGCCTCAATAGCGTCCCGTACAGCAAATGTTTGTGACAATTGTGCTCTTTTTGTTTTGTTGTTGTTGTTGTTAATGTTGTTGTTGCTAATGCTGTTGTTGTGATTGATATGTTATGTGTTCCTTTTACAAGCAGTTTCAAAAATGTGAAATCTAGATTTATTTTAATTGTATTATTGTCTGAAAAATTAAGTATAAACTCAACATATTTGTTATCATATTTTTTTATTTTTTTTTGAGTTTCTATGTATATTTCAAGAGAGAGAGGAATATTTATAACATTGTATTTTTCTTTTTGAAGTAAAAACTTCTTTAGCGGCGGTAGTGATTTCAAAATTGATGAAACGAAAGTAAACAAACGGAAACGGAGTATGACCATATTTCAAATGAATCTGGTCATGGTCCTTACTAATAGCTGCATATGTTTTCAGATGTTGCTGACAAACTGCTGGAACTTACATAACTTGGCCTGAAGTTGTGATGCTTACAAATTGCTGGAAGTTACAAAACTTGGCGTGAATTATTAAAATAAGTTGTTATGCATACGGGTTGCTGGAAGTTACATAACTTGTCCTGAATTAAATTAAGTTGTGATGATTACGCATTGCGGGAAGTTACATAACTTGGAAAGAATTAAATAAATGCCCAAGTCACACCAAACAAAAGCGAACAATTTAAGCTATACATACAACAGGAACATTGTGGCTAATTGTGAGAAATTAAAATGGGAATTGTGCCAGAAATACATGATTGAGAACAATTTTCATTGTATGCAAATAATTCTTGCAGCTTCCTTTTTATTCTTGCTACTTATTTTATTAATATTTAAAGAAAAATTTACAATTTAAAATTTTCTTCAAATTGTTTTGTGCAATGATCAGATGTTTAATGTCGAGAATGACCAAAAAAATGGCGGATATGACCAAAACTTGGCCACACTGACAGTATTTTCCCAGCCCTGCTTGGCTTCAACTTCATTTTTTCTTTGGAAGCTGAACAAAAGCTAAACCAAAGCAACCCTGAAATTTGGAAATATGCCTTTTAGTGTTGTAGAATTTTGAAGCTGCTTTCAGAAAAAGCAACTTTTTTTTGGTCTGATAAGGCCATTCATGATGCGTGTCTAAGCGTCCTTAAGCGTAGGACAATGTTCGAAAGATTAAAATGAAATTTTTTTGGTTTAAGTTATAAATATGGTGGATTTTCATATTAGTTTTCAAATTCCAGAATTGGTTTAAGTGTGATTTGTGGCCATGTGTGGCGAGGGATTAAAATGAATTTTGTATGCGGGTATGTTATAGAAAACACCGACGTTTTTGATGTCGGGCGTTTTCAATTTCGCCCAAAAAAACCTAGGTGTGCTAGAAACCGCGATGATTTAATCCTTCGAACATTGATGTTCGAACGAACTGCTGATTGAATACTATTTATTTTAGGGCTGTCTGTAACGTATCGAATTTGTATCGCCAGTTTTCGTTTATTTTTCTTTGGATCCTCTTGCTAGTATTTACACTCAGTCACAGAAGCCAAGCAAATATTTTGACTCTGCTCAATCCCATTCACATCCCTCAATCTACAAAAACCAAACGACAAGAAAAAACTTCCCTTCTCAACAAACAAAACTCGTGTAGAGCACCACCTTTTACATCTTTGCATACATGCCAACTAAAAAAATTAGGCGATTTCAAAAAACGTCAAAAGCGGTTTCCATCACACCGTGAAATGGAATTGTGTTGGAATTGAGACGAAAGCACACACCAGATAGAGTTTTATATTAATTATTCTTTATTTTCTCTTTTGCATCTTCAGTTCCATGTACATCGAAAAACTTATCAAACAATTCCATTTCTTCCTCATCCAAAACATCAAATTTACTATAAGCAATTTGTTCTTCTTCTTTATTTCCATTTGATTTGGTTTCTTCCTTCTTCTTCTTCTTCTTCTTTATAGCTTCTTCACTAACATTAACAATATCCTTCTTTGTAGCTTGTTCTTCACTACCATTAACAAGATCCTTCTTCTTTGCAGCTTCTACTATACTAACAAGATTCGTGTTCTCTTCATTATCAATCGAATATTTAAGATGGGTACTTTTGTGGATACATTCTCTGACCAGGTTCTATTTTCTTCACAGAATGTTCAAATCTAACTTTTTTTGTATCTGTATTCACCACACCAAATCCTTCAGCATTATTAAAGGGAGATTTAATCAGAAACATTTCTAAGTTTCTATTACGAATAGCATTAGTACTATGAGAAATACCAATAATGGTGCCGCCTCTTACAGTAAATATGACGTGTTCTTGTAAAGAAAACTGAAATTTTAATGGTAACGAGTATGAATGATTTTCTCCTCGGCTAAAAGAATATAATAGACATCTGTCTCCATCTTCAGGTTTTGCATAGATCTCTAAGAGCGTTTCGATTGGTACAGTTTGGATTATTTGAAATGATTCCAATTTGGCCTGACAAATACAAAATTTATCAAATGGTTTAATTTTTTGAATCCAGAACATTATAAATGTGTGTGTGTGTGTGTGTATGTAATAAATGTTTGCTTTATTCAAAGGTTGAATCTTAACTAAAAATTCTAAACATGTATTGAAGCTTTGTTCTCGTTTATAGTTGTATTTTATATTTTTCCCCAAGTAACGATCTCTTTTGGCAGTTGTAAATTTCCAGAACTATCAAAATTGTTAGTATCGTCCCCATTTTTTGAGTAAGCCACCCAATATGTTCCGGGTTCAGTGGAAGAGTCTAAATTAATAATACCACATTCCCTTTTCCTTGTTTTTTTTTTTTTTTTGGTAAAAAATTACGCATGAAGACACCTCTAAAATGTTTTTTTCTAAATTTCATTATATCAACATTCGTTAGAGCTCTATTGGGCAGTACTTAGTAGTTTTTTATCTTTTTTGTTCTTTTTGGAGGGCTGGAAGTCGTAATTCCAAAACCTTTTTTATATGGTTTTAAGTACATTCTTTTACCTAAAGCAATCGCTTCCAATTTACGATTGTGTCGTTTACTTTCTTCAAGTTGTTCTCTAACAACTTTGGCACTATTTATCGTTTTTGCAATTGTTGCACCACGTGCTCCTAGACTTCCAAGTGCACTGAGAGCTGTTATAGTAGCTATTAAAGGTAAAATCCCAACAACTTTTGGAACGCTTATCACTCGTGGTATTTTAACATTTTTTATGCGTTCAATTGATCTCTTAATTACTTTCTTAGCAATCTTAATGGTATCAGCAACGTCTAGAGGCTTCATCTTTTGTAAGGTTTTAGTGCTGAATTGTATTCCTTTTAAAAGACCACACTTTTTCCTGATGGTTTACGTTTAAGACTCATGCCGAAAATTGTTTTTGCTTTCATAGCATTAGTTGTTGTTGTCCTAACAGCAAGGGAGCTGCAAGTAGAAGTATGCAGTATGCGGAAATTTGTGTGCAGTAGAGGGAACAAAAAGAAAAAATCGAAAAAATAAAAGAATTAAAAATTTAAAAATACGTTAAATTAATTAGAAGAGAATAAAATAGGTAAAGTTCTAACCTACATCAAGCCCTAAGAAGGAAGCTACCTCTATCGGTTGAAGCCATAAGTCAATAAGAGTAAACTGGGTCGTGTTGTGAGGAGAACCACCACACTGCGGACAACGATCATTATCTGAAAGACCAATACGCTCCCTGAAGCACTAGAGGATAAGAGACCAACCCGACCGTAACTGAACTAAAGTGGTCCTAGTACTATGAGGGAGACGCTGTTCACTATCATCTACAGCTGGAGGACGGTCTACTAACACAACATTAGTTTTGTGAGACTCTAATGCAATTTCAACTGCCCTCCGATGTAATTCATCACGACCAGACTTATGGCGACCTATGCCTATAAAGGAAGCAATATCTTCCTCGTATATTCTGACGTCATTACGAATATGTCTGGGGGGAATAACGCCCATAATAGTGGTATAGTTGGGGTGTGCTTTCATATGTGTTGCCAACAAAACTGCTTAGAAAGCAGCTCATTATATTGACGAACCGATAAAGCTTTTGCTTCCTGGTGGAGATCGTCAATACTGGCCATCTGGAAGCAACCGGTCACTGTTGTAAGGGCGTTATTCTGACTTACTTGCAGGTGTCCCCATTGAGTATCACTAAGGAAAGGAGACCATACAGGAGCGGCATAGTTGAGGACAGAACGTCTAATTGCCTAATAGGTGGTATTTAAAATTTCCTTCTCCTTTCCGCAGGAAGTTCCTGCTAAGGCCTTAAGCACTTTATTCCTCTTAATCACACGTTTGAAGGTGTTGTTTGCGTGTGTAGAAAACTTGCGCAAGCTGTCGAAAGTTACACCAAGAATCTTCGGATTAGAAATAGTTGGAACCCTTAAGCCCTCAACAAAAATGTCCAATTCAACAGAAACCTCCTTAGTCCAGGAGGTAAAAATGGAAGATGTTGATTTTTACGGCGAGAGCTTAAGGTTGCGGCTACAGAAGAAATCAGAGATAATTATTTATCAGAAATTTCGCAAATTTCGTTCACATTCACACCCGAGGAAAAAATGGTGCAATCATCAATAACTTCATGCCTGGAGGTGGTAATGGTATCTTGGACATTTATAGATTAAAAATCAATGGGGATAAAACTCCCCCTTGAGGGACACCCAAGGGATGGTAGTTTTTTAGCCAGCGTTTGGTGGCTACACTCAGTGTGGTACCAAAAAGATCCTGCAGCAAGACTGCATGATTGACAGTGTCAAAGGCTTTCGCCAGATCTAATGTCACCACAACTGTCCTTTCGCATG
This sequence comes from Amiota mariae, assembly GCA_035041805.1. Taxonomy (NCBI): domain Eukaryota; kingdom Metazoa; phylum Arthropoda; class Insecta; order Diptera; family Drosophilidae; genus Amiota; species Amiota mariae. The sequence goes on from JAWNKV010000137.1 coordinate 135,474, forward strand.
GTCTCGCGTGGTTGAGTCCATTAGCAATGTACGTTAGGGACAACAAGTTGACACATAGAATTAAAAAGTTTAGTGAGGCACGAAATCGCTACTGGTCCCAAATGTTTGAGCATAAGCATTGAAACACCATCAGGTCCCAGGGGCTTAGAAGACTTCGCGTTGCGAATCGCAGCTTCAACTTCACCAGAACTAAATTCCTCCGGCACAACTTCATGTTTGATGTTTTTAGGCCTACGTATGGAAGACCGCTTCTCTCTGCTGTTTGTAGAGGGATGCATATAAAACTGATGTCAAAATTGAGCGGCACATTTTTTAGCATTTCCTATTTGTTTCCCCTCAAACATGACAAAAGATTGAGCTTTACGTTGTAGCGCACCAGAAAGGCGTCTAATAGTATCCCACAGCTTACGAAATCCATGACTACATGACTCAAGATGATGAAGCCATTTCGCTATAAGATGATGCGAGACATGTTTAGCGATCTCAAAGTTCATTTCAGCTAGACGTTCATCATATGGATCAGTAGCCCGAATATGATCACCTAAATTCGCTAAGCGATTTGGTCCTAAAAGAGGAAATTTACCAGAAGGAATATGCTTCTTCGAGGCTTTATTGATCAGGTGCCTCTGAAAGATTTCTCTCCCAGTATAGTATCATCGGGAAAAGGGAAGCGACTTAAAGTATGATCTACCGATGCCAGAAATTCTGCTCAGTTAGCTTTTCCATGATAAGCCCGATTGTCACAAGTGACAAAATCATCGGGTTTAGCTATATCAACAAGAATAGGAACATGGTCACAACTCAAAGCAATATCGACAGACCATCCGCAAAATGCTAAAAGCGGTGCACTCACGAAGGTAATGTCAGGAGAGCTGGCACAGGTAGGACTCATCTGGGTAACGGAATCTTCATTGATCACGCTAAAATCAGATTGAACAATCTGATCTGCAATGCTAACACCACGATCATTATCCAATGGACAGAACCAAAGTTCATGTTGTGCATTCAGATCACCTAAGATGATACGGAATTTAATCCAGAACAATTTATAAGATGACACCATTCCATACAGCTAGAGCATTGGATAGAGGCAGAACTCTTACCAATCCTCTTACTGCACACGGAACAAAACCAAATCCTAGGACCTGGATCTTGTTCAATAAGAGGATTTTGAGCAGATGCGCTGGTAGCAACTGCTCTCCTCGGGAAGAAAGGCATGCATGCATACATACCTGCAGCCTCGTGGCTGAAATGACTGGTCCTTGGCCGACTGTTGTTGTCGGGTACTTTCGGGCCTAAGAGTATACTACAAAAAAAAAAATTTTAAATAAAAGATTAAATTAGAGAACAATGCTTCTAAAAATGTATATTTTTAGTATTTGTCGTTCTACGCACAAGTCAATTACACACTCTGTGAAAATTTTAATTCTCTACCCATTACGGTTCATGAGATAGAGCAGGAGTCGGACGGACGGACAGCGTAAGCTTAATAATAAGGTCCCTATGGGTACGGAACCCTAAAAAAGACAAACTTTGGCTATGCCAAAGTTGTAATACTCTTCACACTCTTTCTATTAGTCCGAGTGTTTTGAAATTTAGAAAGTTGGTGGATACGGGTCAGACACTTATAAGGTCTAAATTTCAGGTCCACAGTACAAAAAACAAAAAAGTTTGTCTAATAAGAACTTTCATTTGGATCCCATTTTGTATGGGGCGTTGTTTTCAATTTCATGGAAAGACACAAGTGGCTTATGATAGCTATATTATGATTTGGTTTGTAGGTTATCAGTATATCTTTGAAACACAGCGTCTATTATAGTGTTTGACCTTGTTGTCGATTCAGTGCGGCTGCTGCATAATTTTAGATTTAAATTAGCGTTGAGGAATTTAATTAATTGGAGCGCTGTATCCAATGCAAAATTAATATTTAAATCGCCGGATAAAATCATTGGAATTTTATCATGATCTGCTTCAAGTATCCGCGATACTTGCGGTGTGTACTTCATCAAATTTACGTGAATAAATTTTATAATTGAATTTACTGTTTGGTTGGGAGATATACATATAAATTGACACAATTAAAATTGAGTTTTCATGATCCAAGCTGCTTTCCCATGCACATATTTCTCTCACATTCGATAACGATTAAAAACAGTTCATTCATGCTGCAGGATCTTTTTGGTACCACACTGAGTGTAGCCACCAAACGCTGGCTAAAAAACTACCATCCCTTGGGTGTCCCTCAAGGGGGAGTTTTATCCCCATTGATTTTTAATCTATAAATGTCCAAGATACCATTACCACCTCCAGGCATCAAGTTACTGACGATTGCACCATTTTTTCCTCGGGTGTTAATGTGTACGAAAGTTGCGAAATTTCTGATAAATAATTATCTCTGATTTCTTCTGTAGCCGCAACCTTAAGCTCTCGCCGTAAAAATCAACATCTTCCATTTTTACCTCCTGGACTAAGGAGGTTTCTGTGGAATTGGACATTTTTGTTGAGGGCTTAAGGGTTCCAACTATTTCTAATCCGAAGATTCTTGGTGTAACTTTCGACAGCTTGCGCAAGTTTTCTACACACGCAAACAACACCTTCAAACGTGTGATTAAGAGGAATAAAGTGCTTAAGGCCTTAGCAGGAACTTCCTGCGGAAAGGGAAAGGAAATTTTAAATACCACCTATTAGGCAATAGACGTTCTGTCCTCAACTATGCCGCTCCTGTATGGTCTCCTTTCCTTAGTGATACTCAATGGGGACACCTGCAAGTAAGTCAGAATAACGCCCTTACAACAGTGACCGGTTGCTTCCAGATGGCCAGTATTGACGATCTCCACCAGGAAGCAAAAGCTTTATCGGTTCGTCAATATAATGAGCTGCTTTCTAAGCAGTTTTGTTGGCAACACATATGAAAGCACACCCCAACTATACCACTATTATGGGCGTTATTCCCCCCAGACATATTCGTAATGACGTCAGAATATACGAGGAAGATATTGCTTCCTTTATAGGCATAGGTCGCCATAAGTCTGGTCGTGATGAATTACATCGGAGGGCAGTTGAAATTGCATTAGAGTCTCACAAAACTAATGTTGTGTTAGTAGACCGTCCTCCAGCTGTAGATGATAGTGAACAGCGTCTCCCTCATAGTACTAGGACCACTTTAGTTCAGTTACGGTCGGGTTGGTCTCTTATCCTCTAGTGCTTCAGGGAGCGTATTGGTCTTTCTGATCGTTGTCCGCAGTGTGGTGGTTCTCCTCACAACACGACCCAGTTTACTCTTATTGACTTATGGCTTCAACCGATAGAGGTAGCTTCCTTCTTAGGGCTTGATGTAGGTTAGAACTTTACCTATTTTATTCTCTTCTAATTAATTTAACGTATTTTTAAATTTTTAATTCTTTTATTTTTTCGATTTTTTCTTTTTGTTCCCTCTACTGCACACAAATTTCCGCATACTGCATACTTCTACTTGCAGCTCCCTTGCTGTTAGGACAACAACAACTAATGCTATGAAAGCAAAAACAATTTTCGGCATGAGTCTTAAACGTAAACCATCAGGAAAAAGTGTGGTCTTTTAAAAGGAATACAATTCAGCACTAAAACCTTACAAAAGATGAAGCCTCTAGACGTTGCTGATACCATTAAGATTGCTAAGAAAGTAATTAAGAGATCAATTGAACGCATAAAAAATGTTAAAATACCACGAGTGATAAGCGTTCCAAAAGTTGTTGGGATTTTACCTTTAATAGCTACTATAACAGCTCTCAGTGCACTTGGAAGTCTAGGAGCACGTGGTGCAACAATTGCAAAAACGATAAATAGTGCCAAAGTTGTTAGAGAACAACTTGAAGAAAGTAAACGACACAATCGTAAATTGGAAGCGATTGCTTTAGGTAAAAGAATGTACTTAAAACCATATAAAAAAGGTTTTGGAATTACGACTTCCAGCCCTCCAAAAAGAACAAAAAAGATAAAAAACTACTAAGTACTGCCCAATAGAGCTCTAACGAATGTTGATATAATGAAATTTAGAAAAAAACATTTTAGAGGTGTCTTCATGCGTAATTTTTTACCAAAAAAAAAAAAAAAACAAGGAAAAGGGAATGTGGTATTATTAATTTAGACTCTTCCACTGAACCCGGAACATATTGGGTGGCTTACTCAAAAAATGGGGACGATACTAACAATTTTGATAGTTCTGGAAATTTACAACTGCCAAAAGAGATCGTTACTTGGGGAAAAATATAAAATACAACTATAAACGAGAACAAAGCTTCAATACATGTTTAGAATTTTTAGTTAAGATTCAACCTTTGAATAAAGCAAACATTTATTACATACACACACACACACACACATTTATAATGTTCTGGATTCAAAAAATTAAACCATTTGATAAATTTTGTATTTGTCAGGCCAAATTGGAATCATTTCAAATAATCCAAACTGTACCAATCGAAACGCTCTTAGAGATCTATGCAAAACCTGAAGATGGAGACAGATGTCTATTATATTCTTTTAGCCGAGGAGAAAATCATTCATACTCGTTACCATTAAAATTTCAGTTTTCTTTACAAGAACACGTCATATTTACTGTAAGAGGCGGCACCATTATTGGTATTTCTCATAGTACTAATGCTATTCGTAATAGAAACTTAGAAATGTTTCTGATTAAATCTCCCTTTAATAATGCTGAAGGATTTGGTGTGGTGAATACAGATACAAAAAAAGTTAGATTTGAACATTCTGTGAAGAAAATAGAACCTGGTCAGAGAATGTATCCACAAAAGTACCCATCTTAAATATTCGATTGATAATAAAGAGAACACGAATCTTGTTAGTATAGTAGAAGCTGCAAAGAAGAAGGATCTTGTTAATGGTAGTGAAGAACAAGCTACAAAGAAGGATATTGTTAATGTTAGTGAAGAAGCTATAAAGAAGAAGAAGAAGAAGAAGGAAGAAACCAAATCAAATGGAAATAAAGAAGAAGAACAAATTGCTTATAGTAAATTTGATGTTTTGGATGAGGAAGAAATGGAATTGTTTGATAAGTTTTTCGATGTACATGGAACTGAAGATGCAAAAGAGAAAATAAAGAATAATTAATATAAAACTCTATCTGGTGTGTGCTTTCGTCTCAATTCCAACACAATTCCATTTCACGGTGTGATGGAAACCGCTTTTGACGTTTTTTGAAATCGCCTAATTTTTTTAGTTGGCATGTATGCAAAGATGTAAAAGGTGGTGCTCTACACGAGTTTTGTTTGTTGAGAAGGGAAGTTTTTTCTTGTCGTTTGGTTTTTGTAGATTGAGGGATGTGAATGGGATTGAGCAGAGTCAAAATATTTGCTTGGCTTCTGTGACTGAGTGTAAATACTAGCAAGAGGATCCAAAGAAAAATAAACGAAAACTGGCGATACAAATTCGATACGTTACAGACAGCACTAAAATAACCAGTATTTAATCAGCAGTTCGTTCGAACATCAATGTTCGAAGGATTAAATCATCGCGGTTTCTAGCACACCTAGGTATTTTTGGGCGAAATTGAAAGCAGGGCTGGGAAAATACTGTCAGTGTGGCCAAGTTTTGGTCATGTCCCCCATTTTTTTGGTCATTCTCGACATTAAACATCTGATCATTGCACAAAACAAGTTGAAGAAAATGTTATATTGTAATTTTTTCTTTAAATATTAATAAAATAAGTAGCAAGAATAAAAAGGAAGCTGCAAGAATTATTTGCATACAATGAAAAGTGTTCTCAATCATATATTTCTCACTCAATTCCCATTTTAATTTCTCACAATTAGCCACAGCGTTCCATTTGTATGTATAACCTATACAAAAAATAGCTGTTCATAAAAAGCGAAAGCGATGTGTGAACGGCAGCTTACTTTTTTTTTTAACTTTTCATTTGTCTTTATTATATCAGGTATTGGTTATGTTTTTACAGTATTCTTAAAGACTAGAACTTAAATTTATTATAATAATGCTTAACATCTAAAGATTTTCCTAAGCTTAATAAAATTATTTACATGTATATGGTATATTATTAAATTATTATTTTGATTTTTGTTAACTTCATAAAGCTATATTTATTTATATTAATATCTCAGAAAATGAACGGCAGCTTCAAAATTGTTTGCTTTTGTTTGGTTTGACTTGGGCATAAAACAAACATTGACGCACCACCCACCATCATATCTTACCACAAACACACACCACATATGGTCATGCCTTATTACATACTTACCATAGCCACGCTCCACTTATGGTCATGCCTTCTGATATAAACAGAGCGCACATGCTCATGAATTCAACACTTATAGTCATGTATTCCCCGATTAAGGTAAAAAATGATTCGGAACGCCCATACACTACTACTTAAGTAAGAAAATTACACATGGGAAAAATGGAACACAATAGTTACATTGATTGCAGGGATGGGTCATATATAGCTTGTTAAGTCATTTCCTAAAATGTTAAGTCATTTCCTAAAATGTTAAGTCATATCCTAAGATGTTTATACAATAATATATACGATTTATATAAACTGTTAACAATTAAGCAAATTAACTCTGTTAAGTTTTGCTTTCTCTCTTTTGTGCTTGCCTTCAGCAGCCTAATTGTTATTATATTTTTGCGAGAAAGATCACTTATAAAAAAGAAACCAAAGCGTGAATTGCTCTTGCGTTCACGAAAAAGAACAAGTTGCATTGTGCTATTGTTGGCACGTTCGAATAGTGATTTATAGCGCCCCAGGGTGGAATAGGCGAACACGTACATATTGGATAAGTCATCGAGGAAGCATGACTCTGGATCATCACTATTACCAGCACAGGCCTTGTATACATAGTCATTGGAATATATATATACAATAATTAAATTGCCAGGTAACGAATGCAAGTGACATATGGGATCGACATTGTAATAAGGTCACTCCATAATTGTTTGCATTCGATTGTTCAAATTCGTTTTAAATCGCTTCTGTTGGTGGTCGTTCTAAGGACCAACCTAAGAATGATGCAAGGTCAAAATCATCTACCTCATATGTAGTAGCAATCACTTACCACAAATGACTCTGCCAAGATTTAGTGGAGATTATTCAGGATATAAGAATTTCATTGGAATATTTACAAGCCTAGTAGACAAATATCCATGCTTATCGCAAGTTGAAAAATTTGACAATTTGAGTACGAGTCTTTGTTGTCTGCTGGAGATGATAAGAAGATAGCGAATGCTTATACATATTGTAATGTCTAAAGTGGATCCAAAAATAAAATTAAAATGGGAAAATAGTTTATATTACAATAGAATTCTATTGTGGAGTGATTGTGACGTAGCGCTCAACAAACGATAACAACATTTATCTGCTGAAGAGGCTAGGCATACGAAGTTAAAGAATCAAAGTAGAAATTCTGCGAAAACATCATTGTCCGTTGCACACAGTACGCAAGTAAGCAAATGCACATTCTGCATATCCAACGAGCATTACATTCATGCATGAAGTTCATTTGCTGCTATTAATGTCGCAAATCGGTTTAAATTTGTAAAAGGATTCCCGCATTGCTTAAGAAAGGGGCATAATGTTTCAGCATGTAAATCGATGCATTGTAAGGTCTGCTCTCAATCCCACCATACTTTGATGCAACTTGTCATCATCAGCAATTGATCATCGGGAATTAACAACAATCACTCAACCCTCGAGTTCATCATCCGCTGTTAATCACGCTTCAGTGGCTGATGACCAGGTGATTCTGGCTACTGCAGTAGTAAACATTCAAGGACAAACTGGCCAGCAACAAATCAAAAAGATTTTGTTAGACTCAGGTTCGCAATTAAATTTCATTGCTGATTAGTTGGCAAAGAGTCTAAATCTTAGAAGGATTAGAAAAGATATCAATCTATTAGGAGTAGGAAAGTCAAATCTTTCGGCCCAACAGATTGTTCAGGCTACGATTAGATCCCGCAACATTTGGTTTGAAATGGTTGCAGAATTCATCGTATTAAAGTCTTAACGTCAAATCAACCGGCAAGAGAAATTAGTTCGACGTTTTTAAAAATTCCCGATGGAATTAAATTAGCAGACCCTCTTTACTATAAACCGCAACGGGTTGATTTACTTTTGGGAGCAGATGAATTTATTGACTTGCTGAAAGCTGGACAGGTAAAGAATGGGAAAGATGAACCAATTTTGCAAAATTCGGTGTTTGGATGGAACGTATCTGGACGCTGCAAAACGACACTATCAACACAATTTTATACAAGTTCCTTAGTCAGCACATTGCAAGAAAACAACTCTCCACTTGATTAGATTAGATTATGTAAAAGGCGGGAATCAAATTACACCTCGTCACCGCGGCCACTAATGGACCTATTGTGACAACCCTATTGATCATAGTTGTTTCGAAATTCTATTATTCATCAAAAACTCCAGAATCTTTCTCGGAGATAAACCTGCGATATCGATTGGTTCCAGGTACTGGAATCCCAAGTAGAGTCTTGTCCATATCAGACCCTCACAGTGGCATAGCACATGCTATGCTGTTTCCTCCTCTTCATTGCATAGTCTACAATTATCGTTATTAGTGATACCCATATTGCATAGGTGCTTCAACACTCTGTAATGACCTGTTAAGAATCCCGAGACTAAACGTATGCCTCTCCGTGTTAGTCCCAGTATTTCTCGTGTTCTTTTGCTAGAGCTGGTTGGCAAGAATATTTTCGCTACTCTGATATTGTTCATGTTAACCCAATATTGATGCGAATTTATAGCCAGCCACATTTCGATATTAGACCTAGTGGAGTTCCAAGGCAGTCCGCTATGCCCAAATATCCAAATGAAATTGATATGGTTATTTAAGGCTAATGACTTAAGTAGTATTAGACACTCCCAAGCTATCTTCGATTTGAATTCAAAGGCGTTGAGTGCGTGTAGAGCAGCCTAACTGTCCGAGTGAATAAGTATGTGTTTATTTTCTGTAACACACTTTAACTCCTCTCTGATACATAGTTCCATGGCATGTATCTCTGCCTGGAATACTGAGATCTCTTGGCACATGTGCTTCCTAGGGTTTGGGCCTTGCTCGTTCTCAATCTGTCCTGTCCGGAAATGTTACTTTGAAGTTTCTATGAAAGTTAAATTTCGTAAGACAAGGGTCGCTTATGATAAGGTTGGCTCCGCTCAGATGAGAGGATGAGCTCACTTAGAGATTTGCAGAGTTTTCTTCATCATATAATAGAATGAGCCTAGTAGTTACAGACATGATAATTTAATTCCCACATTTCCACTTTTTTGAACACACGCTTACACAGCAAATCTATGTGTCTGGAAAACTTCCGTAGTGTGAATGCACTTCTTGCTACACTACATAATTTTGCACCGAATTTCCGCCGTGCAATCGTAAGCGATTTCTAATTACTCATTCCCTTTGTTTTCGCCATCTAGTAGTTTAATAAAAAGATTTTGTTAATTTTAAGTAATTTACTTTCATTATAGAGCTCGAAGAAGCAAGGTCATTCAATTTACCCTTTTTAATAAATAGAAAATCAGCCAAGTGTGAGTCGGACTCGCACACGGAGGGTTCCGTACCATCGTACAAGATTTTTTGCTTTAAATATTAAATTATGTTCATATTTAAGAGCCTAAAAGTATATTACAATCAAGACCTTCGAAGTATACTACAAAAAACCAAAAATTGTTAAACAAAAGCTTAAATTAAAGAATAATGTTTCTAAAAATGTGTATTTTTAGTCTACACCCAAGTGAATTACACACTCTGTCAAAATTTCAACTCTCTACCTATTACGGTTCATGAGATAGAGCAGGTTCGTAATCTTAGTAATAGGGTCCCGTTAGCTCCCTATGGGTACGTAACCCTAAAAAAGAATAATAAAGAAAAAATAATAAATATTTTTTCTAAACTTTAATTGGCGACGAGGATGGGATACCGCAAGTATCCTTCAGAAAAAAAGTGATTCTTGACCTCTTAAGGTCTTAGTGCAGTCTTAGTGCGAACAATTTGAACAATAAAATAAGAGGAATTTTTTTTCCTTCCAACAAAAAAAGAAAAGCATTAAAAAAAAAAAAATAAAATCAATCAACAGTCAACAACAACGGTGATCAGCGACAACTCAACATTTTTCTATTCAATCAACAACAACGCAGTCTTCTAACGTTCAGCTACAACTCAAAATTTTTCTGGTAAATTATCTAAAATTTTCTTTTTTAGGGTTCCGTAACCATAGGGAACTAACGGCTTACGCTGTCCGTCCGTTAGTCTCCTGCTCTGTCTCATTAACCGTAATAGGTAGAGAGTTGAAATTTTCACAGGGTGTGTAATTCACTTGTGTGTAGAACGACAAGTACTAAAAATCCACATTTTTAGAAACATTTTTATTGGCTGATTTTTTTTTTCTTTTTGAACACTTTCAGAGCGTTTTACGCTTGGTGTGATAGAAAGAAAAGAATATTTTTTTTTCTCTATTTTTATTTTATCTCTTATTTTAGCTATTATTAATGAAACTAAAAGTAAATTATTTATTTACGAGTATATAGAACTAAGATTGTAATTACAAATTATAACTTAGTTATTAACATGAGCAATAGCGACAAAAAGGCCTTCAGCTCAGGGAGAGAGTTAGGAACGATTGGAGGAAATTAGAAAAGTGCAGGACCAGACTTGAGCAGGAATCGAACCCGCGACTCTAGGATGTCAGCTTGGCGCACTAACCATTGTGCCAACTAGCCAGTCGTAAAAGTAAATTAAGAAATCCAGAAAAAGCAAAATAAATACAAGCCGCAGTAAAATTCAATATTAATATAAAAACATAAAAGTTGTATTAAGTGGAAAAAAAAAAAATAATAAAATGGCACAAGCATTAGAATGAAGTATAAACCCTCTAAAGTTTTTGGAAAAATTACCTGAGTTTCACGGGAACCAAAATGACCTACGGATTTTCTTAAGTTTAGTAGACAGAATTCATCTTACAAACATATGATGCTCCAAGCATTATTTTCGGACATAATCAAAAGCCGTGTTAAAGGCAAGGCTAGAGAAGTGTTAGAAATAAATTGTCATGCAATGTCATGGACAGAAATTAAAAATATATTAATCTATAGTTTTGGCGAAAGACGAAATACTGAAGAACTTTTTGACAAACTTAGAACAACTGTATTTAAGACAACCCCTATAGATTTTTATGAAGAGTTAAAAAACAGACTTAGTGCTCTCAATTCAAAAACACAAGAAGTGCTTGGCGCAGGGCCAGGATCAGTAGAATGCGTTAGGAATAGTATTTGGTCAGCATTGCATATATTTGTTAATAAAATGCCAGAACCTATGAAAACTTTTCTTAATTGCCGCAAACCAGAAACTCTGGAATCTGCCATGGAAATATTGCATCAAGGGCAATATGCGTACATAAATCTCCAAAATGCAAATGGATTTGGATATAATCAAACATCCAACCAGAGACAGAATAACAACCGCCAACACAATCGAAATAATAACCCTGGAACTGCTTGCGCATTACTTCAGGGTGGTATCTTCTTCTTTATTAATCTGTTAACTGTTATACCTGCATCCAGGTCCCGCTGCTAAACATCTTTATATGTTTAATCATCACCTTATGTCACATCTTCGGTGAATCTCATCATCAATTGGTGATTTTCCATTTCTTTTTTTTTTTTGTTTTAAGGACATCTTCTATATATGTGGCTGTGGTTTTCCATTGTTCTTCATTTAGCAGTATCTTGTCGATGATATTTTCCGCCGTATAAGGTCCAATGAAGTGACTTAATTCATCTCTTGCTGTATGCCATCTCTCGCAGTAGAAGAAGGTGTGTTCGGCGTTGTCCTCTTCTGCATCTCCATATATACACGTTGGGCGATCCTTTTTTCCCATTTACTATAGGTACTTGTTGAAGTATCCGTGGCCCGATAGGAACTGTGTTATATAATAATTTATTTCGCCATGTTTCTTCGACATCCATTTGCCTCGCTGCTCGGAGCTCCATTTTGATTGCCACTTCAAGATGGTTTGCCGTCTTAGGTCTTGAATGTTTTGTATTGGTGCGCTTGAGATTTTCGCTTCCCAGATTCTTCTCCATTCTTCTGCTAAAAGGTCGATGGTGATCGTTCCGCTGATTATAAGGACCGCTGGTGCAGAGACCGTGCGATAAGCCGAAGCTATCCTTAGTGCTCCTATACGTTGAACACGTTCTAGTTCTTTCCTGCGAGAATCTCTTCTAACCGAGTCTGCCCAGATCTCGCTGCCATAGAGAAGAATCGAGTTCGTCGTCTCCATTAATAGCTTCCTTTTGCTCTGAGTCGGGCCTCCTATATTTGCCATCAATTTGCTAAGCATTCCAGTTACGCGGGCTGCTTTAATCGTAGCGTGGTTTATGTGCGCCCCAAAAGTCAGTCGGTGATCGAATTTCACTCCAAGGTACTTGATTTCTTTCTGGGTGGTCAGCGTAGTATCCAGTACCTGCATTTAAATTTCCAAGGAGATGTGCCGTCTAGTTAGGAGGATAAGTTCCGTCTTTTCTGCTGCCAGTTTCAGTCCATGATCTTGCAACCATGCTTGAGTCCTAATTTGATTTAGTTTCCTCTTCACGTCTACTGTGTTTCGGCTAACTATCACTGTAGCGATATCATCCGCGTAACCCACTAGGTGCACGTCATCGGGTATCTCGATTCGAAGGATCTCATCATAGCTGATGTTCCATAGGTCGGGACCAAGGATCGACCTCTGTGCCGCACCCGAAGTGATCTGCTTTCTTTTTAGTCCGTCAGCAGTTCCATACAGTAGAATACGGTTTTTGAGATAGCTTCGTATCATCTTCATTAAATATCTTGGGATGGTGAACTTAGTTTCCAGGGCATCTATTATATTCTCCCATTTCAAACTATTGAAAGCGTTTCTATTGTCCAAGGTAGCTAGTAATACTATCCGTCGGGAATAGTGATTTCCGCTCTGAGCTGCGTTTACCTAATAACAAAGTCTTGAATGGCGCCCAGTGTGGATTTACCGGTTCTGAAGCCATGTTGTCTTTTCGACAAACCTCCGCCGATTTCGATAGCCGCATTTAATCGTCCTTTTACCAATTTTTCCAGGAGTTTACCAGCACTGTCCAGCATACATAGTGGTCTGTATGCCGATGCTTCCGTTGGGTTGCCCTTGCCTTTACTGATAAGCATCAAATGCTGTATTTTCCAAATGTCTGGGAAGGTTCCTTCTTTTAAGCAGGAGTTGTACATATTTAGCAACATGTGTGGACGTTCAGTGGCCAAAATTTTGAGGACTTCTGCAGGGACACAGTCAGGTTCCGGTGCTTTATTTCCTTTTAGGGTTCTTGATGCGCCGGTTAGCTCTTCTTCTGTGAATAATGGAAGAGGATCTTCCACTCGATAGTTTGCTTCTTCAGCTCGTATCTCGTGCGTCGGGAAAAGAGTGTCGACTATTTCCTTGACTACTTCGCTTTCCATCTCGGTTGCAGGAGATTTTGCTCCTAGCTTCTTCATCACGACTTTGTAGCCTAATCCCCATGTGTTTTGGTTTATATCATTCCTAAGTTCCTCCCACTTGTTCTTTTTGCTGCAGTTTATGGCAAGTTTAAGATCTTTTTTACTCAGCTTATAACTTTTTGCTTCTTCCGTTGCAGGGCCGGATCGTCTGGCACGGGTGAATTTCCTTCTGTTTCGTAGACATTGGGTCCTGAGTTCGGTGATTTCGTCCGTCCAACAATAAGCTGACTTTCTCTTATCATTGTAGGATTTCTTTGGCATCGATGCGTTGCAACCTTGAATAATACATCGCATCGTTTCCTCTACTACGTTTTGAGCATTGTCCCCAATAGTTACTATGTTATCAATGCTTTCCAGAAGTAGCGTTGGTCTCAGTTTCCCTACGTTCCACTTCCGTGTGCCTCTTTTTTTTGAAAGTACTCCCTGTGAATTATCGAATCCTATGTGATACGATATATATTGAAGGTCACTACCGGTATACTCTAATACTCTCCATTCTCACACAAGATCTGCTATTCTCTCTGAGGCAAGGGTTACATCTGGTGTTGTGCTTTCGCATCCTGGTCTCCGGAAGGTTGAGGTGTTGCCGCTATTCATGACGACTAAACCAAGTCTGGCCAACATTGCAAGAATCTTCTTGCCTCTCGAGTTTGTTGGTGCTGAGCTCCATTCAATTGCTTTCGAGTTGAAGTCTCCTGCGACTACTAGTGATCCTTGTATGTTTTGCGCTGTGTCTTCAATGAGCTCTAGCTTCCGCGTGAAGTCTGGTGTGGATTTTGTCCGTATGTCCTTAAGTATTTCGGCGTAGCTGTGTCCCTCTGTCGGCTTAACTAGGATTGCCTCTGGTTTAGGTTTGGGTCCTTTTTTATTTTGGCTTTGATGCTTCCATCACCTTTTTTTCTTGTTTTTCAGGGGCCGGTTTTTGACTATTTTTTCTAGTTTCCTTCTGGTTCTGAGCGAAATACAGTTTGCCAGCTGCTGGGTTCTTTTGACCTCGTTTTCTTGCTAGTTTCTGGGGTGATAGGGCTTGTGGCGCTTTTTTTTTTCCTTTCGTCAGTTTGCATTGTCATCTGCTTGTCCGTCTCCAGCGTTTGTGTTGTTGAGTTCACTTTGGTCACATTTCTTGCCTCCCGTTCTATTTTTTTCCAGCTTTTTCTTGAAATGACGTCCAGTTCACTGAGTTCGCATACTCCATCTTTGACGTCCATGCTGACATTTTTCTGACGTAACATTGCTTGCTTCATCCTTCGGAGTACGTTTTTGCACTATTCAATGGATTCTTCTTCCAGGATTCTCAATTTTCTTATTAGTTCCGTGCGAGGGGATGAGTTCGCGGGTTGAGCATTTATCGTGACAGGAGTTGTCGCCTCATTGTGGTCTCCGGCTATTTTGTGGACTCTAGAATTTACTGGAGTCGAAACTTCAGCTTCTCCTGCTTCCTTTGTCTTTTCTGCGGCTTTTTGGGTAGGTCTCCCTTGGGATCTGGGCACCGCAGGCGATATCCGGAATGGGAACTTTTTTGCACAGCTTCGAGTAGCGGAAGCAACTGATGCACTTTCCTCTACCATTGCCTCATTTAGGACTCGTGGTGGTGATCTCTGAATGAGTGAGTTCCTTCGGAAGGGATTCTGCTCTACATTTGCCGCAGGTCTCAATGTCTCGCTGCTCTGTGTAGTAATAATTTTATTTGTATTTTCCTTATTATTTTCCATTCTTTCTTTTGTTTAACCAGCGCATCGTATGAAGGGTGGCGGGCCGAAAAAGTTGGGAGTGGGTGTACCCTCGGGGACAGAGCCCCTACCCCAGTTCCCTGAGGCCTGACCTACGATTAACCGATCCCGGAATGCACGGACGGATCGGTGCTCGCCCGGACCAACGCAGGCTACTAATCCTGCGTCCAACGCACACTTCCTGACCAGGGTCCAAAGTGGCTGGTTCCTGGTACACATCACGGCTTACACCTCGGCAGAGCTCTTGCTCACATCACCACTTCGGCGACGCCATCGGAAAAGCAGTGGCGACGCTTCTGTGAACTCCCAATGCGCCATGACATGTACCAGTCTTACTGTAACTACAGCCGCACCTAACATGGTGAACAGACGCTGACCAACACACCGCCCGATACGGCAACAGATATATGTTGGATTTGTGGACGTAACCGCTCCCGCGATGTCGCCTAGGCGAGGGACGCTTATATGGCGGCGTCTTTTCGCCCAACGCATTTGGCTTCTTAGGATATGCGAGACTTTTAATCTGCATCCTCCACCCTTTGCCGCTCTTGGTTGGGAAAGGTGAAAATAATCTACCCCACTGGCCGTTTCACTATCCACCAGCTGTGACCCCTCCAGTAGCCTGAGCTTGGCCTTGGACGACAATAACAGTATTAATAACAGAAATAACAATAATAATTCCAATAGGAATAATGCAAATAATGGACAATCCAACCGTAATAATGGTAATAGTTCAAATAACCATAACAATGATAATAACAACATTATCAAGGGCAAAAATTACAAAACAACAATTTCCAACAAAATTCAAATCAACAACCACCTGTTGAACCAATGGAACTAGGAAATTTACATATGATGGATGACTAGGTAGAAAATTTTCATTTGCCAGCCTCAGAAACGACTTCCCATATATAAAAATTAAAACAAAAATCGGATATTAAAATTTCATAATCGACACGGGTTCCACACACTCCTTAATAAATCCAGGACTATGTGATCCTAAATGGAGGATACCAATGACTCCAGCGACAGTAAGAACTTTACAACATACAGTTGTAATAAACGAAAAGTTAGCCATCCCTACTTTTAAAGAATTCGGAAACTATAATAGAAAATTGGAATTTCTCGTTTGCAAATTCCAAAACAAGATGACGGCTTAATTGGTAATAACATATTGATACCATTAATCACAAAAATTAATTTAAAAGAACGTAAAAATAAAATTGGAGATAACGAATTACCATTACAATTTTTAGCCAAGGAAATTGACAAATCAATGGAAATGACGAACATCGCACTCCAGAGGAAAAGGAAAATGGACTTGAGGAAGCAACCCATGAACCAGAAATAATAAATAACCTAATAAAGGAATTCTTCCCACGACTACAAGAGCGTGAGGAAAAAAACTTTTGCGTCTACGCTATTGAAAGAAACCGAAGAACCGATTCTGGAACACATAAGGACGGAACACTTAAACTTGGAAGAAAAGGAAAATTTGCTACATATAATAAAAAAAATTAAAAACATTTTTTACACTGAAGACAGCGACCTTTCATTCACAAATATGATAAAGCATCAAATTAGGACAAGAGGTAACGTCCCTATTGCAGCCAAAACATACCGATACCTCTATATACTCAAAACTGAAGTAGAAGGACAGATCAAAGAAATGATAGAAAAAGGAATCATTAGACACAGTCATGCTGCACCTGTTTGGGTAGTTCCAAAGAAAATGGATGCCAGTGGAAAAACTAAATGGAGATTAGTGATTGATTATAAAGATGTCAATAATTCACTACATTGGATTTGGCTAAAGGATTCCATCAAATCGAAATTGAGGAATCAGATATACACAAAACTGCTTTTAGTGTCGAAGGTGGTCACTACGAATTTCTGCGTATGCCATTTGGCCTAAGAACAGCCCCAGCAACATTCCAACGTTTAATGAACAATATATTATCGGAATATATAAATAAGATTTGTTTGGTGTATATTGATGACATTATAATATTCTCAAGACCTTTAAAGGAACATGTTGAATCAATCAATAAAATTTTTAAACAATTAAGAGAAACAAATTTGAAGGTTCAGTTGGACAAATCCGTATTCATGAAACGAGAAACAGAATGTATAGGACAGGCGAAGGAATCAAACCCAACCCGAAAAAATAAGCTGTATTGAAAGATTCCTCTCGCCAAAAAGTCATAAAGAAATAAAGCAATTGTTAGGTATAACAGGCTACTACCATAAATTCATGAAGGATTATGCTAGAATAGCTAAACCAATTACCAAATATCTTAAAAAAGAGGTGAAAATGAATTCAGAAGACCCAGAGTATAAAAATAGTTTCAACAGTTTGAAAACCTTACTAGTAAACGACCCTATACTAGCTTATCCAGACTTTGAAAAAACATTTGTTTTACAAACAAACGCTAGTAACTCGCTCTTGGAGCAATTTTATCACAAGACGGACACCCAAAATGCTACGCTAGCCGTACATTAAACAATCATGAAGCGAATTATAGCACTAATAATCTCTCAGTATAGTATGGAGTACTCAATACCTCCGACCATACTTATTTGGTCGAAAATTCGTTATTGAAACTGACCATAGTCCAGTAACATGGCTGTTTTCCATAAAAGAACCAAATTCCAAACTCCTCAGATGGAAAATACGTCTAGTGTGAATACGATTATACTATTAAATATAAAAAGGGTATGCAGATGCATTATCTTGTGTCATGATAAATTTCAACAAAAACGAAAGTTTAGTTAACATCTCGAAAAACCCAATTAATATATATAGCATACTTACAAATAATAATATCTAAGAAAGGTTCAGGTGCATTAACAATTCAAAACAATTAAATATTCAATTCACATCGAAAAACAATTACAGCAAGACGTTCGATAGGGACACAATAATTACTATTTTAAGAAATCATTTTGACCCTGAGAGAACCAACGCTTTGTTAATAACGGATGAGGAACTCTTTGAAGAATTTAATGAGATCATTGGAAAATATTTCAATAAGGACAAACTAACATTAAGAGTCACTAGATGTCAAAATTTACTAAAAGATGTGACAGATGAGGAAGAACTACCCTCGCTAATCGAAAAGGAACATCTAAGGAATAATCACCGAGGAAATAACGGAATGTTACAAGTTATAGAAGCGATATTTGAAATATATAGTTGCTCGATCGGGTTTCTTCCTTCAAATGTTTTTTGTCAGCCAAGATGGTTCCCTTTTTCCTTGGGTCCGTTGTTTCAATATGGATGTCTTCTCTCCACATCCAACGGTCGCCAAACAAAAAGTTCCCAAGAACCCACAAACAAAAATATCATTCACCTTTGCCTTTTCTTGTTATGGTTCTTCTTCTTTTTCTTTATTTTATGATCAGCAGCTGACGTTAGAGGTGAGAGTATAGACATGTTATCGATATTACAGTGTTGATGAACGAACATTGCGAACATCATTGTAGTTCCGATAACGCCCGTACAATATCTGACTTAAACAGTCTAGCAAACATGAGAATCTCCGTAGTTTAATTTTTCCAATACCACAAAATACTAATAGAACCAATTCCTGATATAAACAATAAGTCTATTCTTATTGAAAAAAATAATTTCATAATTGATGAAGACAAAAATTTGTATAATACTAATGTAAAACAAAATTTGAAAGAAAACCTAGTTAAAATCAAAGCCGAGATTTTGTTAATTTTAGGTAAATTAGTTTCATTATAGAGCTCGGAGAAGTCAGGTTATTCAATTTACTTTTTAATAAATAAAAAGGAATAATAATGAAAAAATAATAAATATGTTTTTCTAAACTTTTATTGCCAATTTACCTTTTCAATAAAAAAAAAGGAATAAGAAAGAAAAAGTAATAAATACTTTGTCTAAACTTTAATTCTTAGCCAAGAATATCACTGCTTCCTTCTTTATAAACAGGTGGATTAATGGTATATTCAATAGTGTCTCAAGGGCAGCAGTTGTAGTTGTCCTCATGGCACTAGTTATACACACACAAGCCAGTTTTTGTACACTACCGGTTTTCAACCTGGCTGTACTTCTATCTAGTTTGGTATACCAGATGGGTGCAGCGTAGGATATGATCGGTCTGGTTATAGACGTGTATAGCCACAATGACATACGCGGGTTGAGACCTCAGTTCTTACCAAGGAGTCTGCGGCTGGTCCATATGGTAGCCCTAGCCTTATATATGATGGTTTGTAGGTGGCTATTCCAGAGCAGCTTCTCATCAAAAGTGACACCTAAATACTTCACTTCTTTAGAAAATGCTACTCTTTCCCCAAGAATGGACGGTTCTTTAAACGGAGACCTATTTCTCTTTTTCGTAAAGATAACTATGGTGGTCTTTGTTGGGTCCTACTTCTGCACACCATTTCATGATTACATTTATCGGTTCTTGGAGTATCTCTCAAATTTTCCGCAGATGAGAACAACAATATCGTCAGCAAAACCCTGTGCATAAAAACCATGTTTACTAAGTAGTTAAAGGAGGTCGTCAACTGCAATGAACCACAGAAGAGGGGAGAGTACCCCTCCCTGCGGACATCCTTTCGCAGCACGCTCTCTATATTTGAGTTTGGCCTATTGCCGAGTTTATATTTCTGTATTTAAAAAAGTTTTCAATCCAACTGCAGGTTGTATGATCGACACCCTTACGTTGGACAGCCCCGTTAATATGGCTAAATTCTGTGTTATCAAAGCCACCTGGAATGAGGTGAGGCTAATTGGCCTGAAAGATTAAGGGAGGTCCATATTTTGACAACCTGTCTTTGAAATATACCTTACATTTATGCTCCTCCATTTTCTGAGGATGACTCCCCATGTAAAGCTCGCCCTAAACATGGGGCACGATTAATGTACGGTTAACCCTTCTGTAGTAGTGCCGGAAAGATACCGTCCTCCCCGGGGGTCTTATACGGCTTGAATGAGGTGATTGCCCATTCAATATTTCCACTACTAAATATATCTATAGCTTGTGCCCAGTCGTGCGTCCCCGGGGTAAGCCCTTCTGACTCTTCTGGGTGATCATCAGTGATTTCAGTAGAGTCCGGAAATTGCATATTAGCCAAGAGCTCAAGGGTTTCTCGTCTATTTTGAGTGTATGTGCCTTCCGGTCTTCTGAGAAGTAGATTATTAATTGTGTGCGTTTTTGAGAGTATATTGTGAATCTTATCACTACTGCTTAGGTTATTTAGATCACCACAGAAGTTTGACCAAAATGCTCTCTTTGCTCTTCTAATTTCTCTACTGTACTTGGTGAGTGAAATTTTATAGTTTTCCCAGTCACCATCTTTCTTTGCTCTATTAAAGAGCCCTCTGGTTTCCTTCCGTAGTGTAGCTAGCCTATTGTTCTACCAGGGGGTAATCCGTTACACGATTTTGTTTTCTCTTGACGGGCTTGGTGGTACGATTCCAAAATCAAAGCAGAGGTGTTCATGCAAACTGATTCCAGTTCGTTAGGGTTACTGATTACATCGCTACATATATCCATTTTCTCCTCAAGGGTACTCTGAAATATTTCCCAATTTGTGGATTTTGGTTGCCTATATTTTCTTATTTTAAGTTCCAAGTCTATTACGAATCTAATTTGTAGATGGTCAGACATGGATAATTCATCAGAAATATGCCAATCTCTGATGAAGTTCTTAATAAAGGTAGAGCAGAGGGTGATTTCTAACACTTTTTCCCTAATACTATTCCTAAATGTTGGCTTATTTCCTACATTTAACAATTCTAGTCTAGATGAGTGAACTGAAGTTCAGCAAGGCACTCAGCCTTAAAATTGGTGTCTGTACATACCCACATGGTATGGTGAGCGTTGGCATCACAGCCCATGATGAGGTGTCAATTCTTCCTCTGGCAATCCTCCACAAGATTCCTTGTATTTAAGAATGACAGGTCTACGCTATCACCTGGCAGATATGATGAGCATAGTTTCATCTCTCTCATACCTGCCGATATAGGTACTTCTATGCAGATAGTCGTTTGATTCTTGCTAGTGTGTTCTGAAATTAGAAAGGCGTTAAGACCCTTCCTTATCATAATACATGCTCTAGGTTTTCCTGCATTGTAGGAATCATAAAATAACTCAACTGGTATGCCCTTTACCTGATCTTTAACAACATATGGCTCTTGGATAAGGGCAGCATCCAGGTGACCCAGATTAAAATTCTTCTCCAGAACTGCAGAATCTGCCTTGGCATGATGAAGGTTTATCTGGATACACCCAGATCTTGAGCTCGTCCTTCTCTCGGCTTAGGTTCAGCGTTGTTGTTTAGGGGGGTTGAAGACGCCTAGTGTGGGCACCGATACGTTTCCTTTACCCTGGGCGTTCCTATTAACTACCGATGCATGCAGTGATGCCTTAAAGGTAGTGGGTACATCATCAGCAGGGGATGGAGAAATGTCCTTCATTCTCGCTGCCATAGCAGGAGCCGCCACCGCAGCAGATGAGGATGCATTCAAGGTAGTGGCATTAATTTTCATGACTTTGTTTGCATTCTCAGTCAGGGAGGTGTTAGCTGAGCGTTTTGCAGCAGTGCCTGACTCCATGGGAGAATTTGTCGCCTTGAACTCAGCATACCTTGCACGCTCGTTTGCTCTTGCCTCCTCCATTGTAAAACGACCTTGTATTGATTTATTAATACGTCGCTTTTGCGCACCAGTGAAGTATTCGTACTTCTTCTGGTCACTAGGTCCGTCTGGGGCATCTGTACCAATAACGACATCCTTTGTAATGACATTAGTCATTTCTTGACCATCATTCTGGGTACTATGTACCTGTATGAGTGATTCCGTCGGTGAGGAGTCATTACACATAATTGTTGTGTCCATGTCCTCCTCTTCCCTGATGTCCAGTAATCGGAGGAGTCGAAGTTCCTCCTCCGAGTCAGTCGACATAGCGATGTTATCCATATCTGCAATATAATATAAATGTGTCAAGAATTATCATTTTAATGACTGGATAAATTAAATTAAATTCATTAAGTTAACTTCATTAAATGAACTTAAATTAGATTTAACCAAAACAAGTCAAGTCAGGTAATATAATATATATCAAAATCAACATTTTTTATATATTTATATATAATATACATATATAAGTGTATTAATATTATTATTTGAATTTACGATATATGATATCGTAAAAATAATACACAGCACTGTCAAAAGTACTACTTGCCAGTTGGTGCACACCTTTTCACCTTGGATGAAAAGAATGTATGTTACCTCTCCTGCTGGTTCAGTAACTCATCTTACCTGATTGGTCGGGGAATCAACAACCAGAGAGGCACTGATCACACCAAACGGTTCTTGGTAAATTTTTTTTTCTAAAGTTGAAATTGCGCACCAAAACTTAAAAATACATTAGCCGGTCACACCGCAATTATTCAACGAAAATTCAATGACGTGTATATTGTAAGTACACCACTCTAGGCACAACTCAACCGATTTTAAATATTTATATTTTCATTAGAAAACAACAAAACAAGGTTTAATGTGGAGCGTTCACGATTCGCGTGTGTTTTTCCTCTGCAATTGGTATTAAATTGTACACAACAGACCAAGCTTTATGTGAGAAATCGTTTATTGTATCAATTTTTCGTCTTCCTTCTGGTCGATTTAAAGTATCATTACCTTTCAAATCGAATGCAAATTGCCTAGGATCATCATTCGACACAGCAAGAAGGAGATTCTTATCTTTAGAAAGAAGATTGCAGGCAATTCAACCATTCAGTCAATGTACATTGAATTCATGAAAGAATATATATCATTGGGCCACATGACTGCAGTCAACAACATCTTACCCAGGGAACCACATTATTTCATTCCATATCAATGCGTACTAAGACCACAGAGCACATCCACAAAGCTACGGGTAGTATTCGTTGCATCATGTAAATCATCTACACAACTATCGCTTAATGATTTACTAATGTTGGGTACAACTAAACAGCCATGCCTATATCGCCAACTTCTTAAATTCGTTTCGCAAATATGCAATGACCGCTGATATAAGCAAGATGTATCGTCAAGTGGAAATCAATGAGGATCAGTGGAATTTTCAATTAATTATTTGGAGAGAAAGACCTACTGATAAATTGCAAATTTATCAACTTAACACCTTAACTTATGGAACAGTCAGTGCACCGTTCTTAGCAATTCGGTGTCTGAAGCATCTAAGTGAATTATATGCAGTCTCATTCCCACAGCTCATTCGTACTCGCCAACGACTTTTATGTAGATGATTTGTTGACTGGCACTGACACTGTGCAGGAACTACGATCATTGCGTTTAGAATTGTTTAATATTTTGAATTCAGCAGGTTTTATACTAACAAAATGGGCAGCAAACTGCCAAATTATTGATTGTCAGCAACAAGATACTTCACTGCTCTTTTGTTTGACCCTCTTAAGCTTTTGTGTCCAATCATAACCAATGCAAAAATTCTTGGCTGGAACTGTGCGCTACACATCTTCTATCTTCTCTTAGACGAAATACGTGACGTCATGAACTTTCCGACCAAATCGACCAAATTGTTTTGTAGTCTGACTCAGAAGTAGTATTACATTGGCTGCAGACTCACCCAAGTAAGTTAAATAGAATTGTTGCTAACCGAGTGGCTGATATCCAAGAGAAAACTCATGATTCGATATGGCGCCACGTTCCTGCACATGAAAATCCCGCAGATTTAGTATCCCGAAGTTGTACTATTGAAGAAATTAAACAATCATTTTAGTTTGAGGGACCGCAGTTTCTTCAAAGCAACCAAGAGAATTAGCCTAAAAATGCTCATCTTCAGTTATCAGATTCAGATAAGGTATTGGAGAAAAGGAAAGTTGTTACTACAATCAACGTGGCACTTGTCAGAAATTGTGATCATTTCTTTCATTACCGACCAAAATTGTTATCACAAATAATGGGCAATCTTCCAGCTGATCGATTGCGAGGTCATCGGCCATTTGAAAAAAGTGGAGTCGACTTGCTAGGTCCAATTGCAGAAATTTATGCGTCAACTGGAGATAAATTTGGATGGCCTCACAACATATACGGCAATGCACAGGTTCGAATTTGTATTTATACCACCACGGCCACCTCACTTCGGAGGCCTATGGGAAGCTGCCGTAAAGTCAGCTAAGTACTTGCTGATGAGGACCGTCGGAAACGCACTTCTGAAAGAAGATAAGCTGCATACAGTCCTTGTGGAAGTTGTAGCAGTGTTTAATTCGCGGCCGATTGTAGCCAACAGTAGCAACCCAAACGACGTCGAGGCCATTACACCAGCTCACTTACTTGTGGGTATAACGCCTACAACACTACCACCCGCATGTAATAAGCCAAGCATAAAAGACAAGCTGACGTACCTGCAACGGTGGCAACTTGTCTCACCCATCTAACAACGTTTTTGGAACAACTGGTCACGCGACTACCTCCTGGGCCTACAGTAACGCCTGAAATGGGACAAGAAATCAGGCAATCTCAAAGTTGATACAGTGGTGGTGATTCATGAAGACAACCTGCTACCTCAGTTCTGGCTAACAGGGATAGTTACTGAAACCATTCCAGGACCTGATGGAAGGTACGAGTTGCAATTGTCAAAACAAAGTCAGATTTTTTGAAACGTGCAGCTTACCGACTGGCACCATTTCCAATTGATTGAACCCCTGCGGCCATTCAACGCGGCTGATGTAAAGTCATTTTCAAATAAACTCTGTTATGTCAAGTTTTGATTTCTCTCTTTTGTGAGTGTCTTCAGCTGCCTAGTTGTTATTATATTTTTGCAATAAAGATTACTTATAAAAAAATAAACCAAAGTGTCAAGTTCTCGTGCGTTCACGAAAAAGAACACGTTGCATTGTGCTATTGTTGTCACGTTCAAATAGTGATTTATATCAACATAGCTTTTTCAACTGTCGGCAAGTGTAACTCGCAGCGAGATCGCCAATCGGCGGCTTAATTAATTTTTGTTTCTTGTTTTTTACTTTTTTAATGACTACTACTATATAATTATTTATGCTTCCTTAAGCTTCTTAATTTTTAATTACGTGTTAAATTTTTATTTTTAATTTATAACGTTAAACAACCGGTTAGTTTTTAAACATTTGTATCATAGGATATTAACTTAACTTATTAACTTATTATTAAACTTTTTTAAAAATAGTTATTTAGTATATAATTAGAGTGGGGGCAAGTTTCTGGTAAATGAGCCAGGCGCTCAAGCCACATCCTGCAAAAGGTGTCCCTTCTATTTTAACTAAATATGGCGTAACTAAAGAGGCAAACTCGATAAAACCAATCCCGGGTATCTAATGACCGTGCCCATGGGATGCATGGCACTGTGTGACGGTGGACTCCGGTTACCTGGCGACTTCCAGATTTAATTTAGCCTTGCCTTGCCTACACTCGTGGGACCAAAACATGACCTCTTTAAGCAAAAACAAAAAAACACTAGTTACAAAACAAGACGAAATGGAGCTCGGGACGAGCTGCGAGGACGAGTTACTGGCCTCAAGCCAGGAACTAGTCGCCGCTGACAGCGGACGAGCTGCAGCGCCAACAACAGCATCTACGACAACGTCGGTAGCTATAGGTCTTAGCGACAAACCGACAACATCAGCAAAAGCGGCAAAGGATAGCGCCAGCCGTAGCGCATCCAAGCCAAAAAAAGGCAAATCGGAAGCGGTGGTCAGGAAGAACCTATACCAGAAAGCTCGATTCATTCTAAGCAAGATTGCCAAAAAGTACAGACACCAGTAAAGGCGACCAAGCGTAATCGGTCACAGGACGAGACCGTTACAAATGCGAGGATGAGCAAAGTCGCCAAAACAACAAGCAAGGAAGGTCCCTCAACAAGTGCCAAGAGGCTTTTTAGCGACGTCGCTCGGGACGAGTTCACGGTGGCACTTATTAATGAAGTCACCAATGGCGGTAAGAAGGCATTGGAGAAATGGGTGCTTAAGCTCATTCCAGCTCGGGATATTCCAAGGCGACTGAGGTAACCCAGCTTCTGCAGCGGCAGAATCCCACCATGCCTTTGAGTGACTGGGCTATAATAAAGGACGAGGGTCAGCAAAAGAGCAGTATGTCTGTGCTCCTCTCCATTAACGAAGATTCCGTCAAGGAGCTGAAGAAGACTGACAAGAATGCCTCGGATAATCATGCTGTCTTCCTAGGCGAGGAAGACGTTGACATCTGCATCGTTCAAGAGCCCTAGGTCAGAGGCACTGACATTCTGGGGCTCAAGAACAAAATGTACAAATTACTGTATACTAAGGTGGAACATGTATTTTAGTAAAAAATAATATCAATGCTTTCCTTTATCCTCAATTCAGTACAGGTGATTTGACAGCGGTTAAAATCGAAGTGTCAGAGGAGAAAGCCATGCTGGCAGCATCTGCATATACGGCGCACAACAGGGAGGCACCACCGGATGAGGTGGTGCAGTTGACCGCCAGCGCAACAATCATGAACACTGCCCTTCTCCTGGGATGCGACGCCAATGCACGTCTTATGCTATGGGGAAGCACCGAGGATATAGAAAGGGGTGAGTCACTTTCTGATTTTATTAGTAGTTCAAATTTGTCAGTTTGCAATAGAGGAACTACACCTACCTTTACTTTCCTTAGTACAGTAGACTTCCCGGATTGGGAGGAGGTACTTGACTCTTTCGGAAGAGAATTCAGAGCTGAAAATTGGAGTGTGTCCAACAAAAGATCTTTCTCTGATCATAGCTGGATACTCTACAATCTGAATTTGAAGACAAAGGATATTGCTCCATTTAGAAACCCACGCACGAGGGGTTGACTCCTCTTTCCTTAAAAAGGAAGATGGTACGTGGACGGAATCTTCTGCTGAAACATTTGATATACTACTTAAAACTCACTTCCCTGACTGCAAAGATGTGTCAACTGGTTCTGAAGAATCCGTACGGTTGCGGCAATCTTCTCAAGATCTTGACTCGATCTTTACAGATCAGAAAATTTTGTATTCCATCAACACTTTTTCGCCCCACAAATCACCTGGCATAGACGGGGTTCTCTCGATAATGCTACAGAAGCTACAGGACAGGGTTGTTCCTTGGCTAAGAATGATTTTCACAGCGTGTATTCTTTTTAACCACATACCAATTTGCTGGAGAAGACTCAAGGTAGTCATACCAAAGACAGGGAAGATTGGCCATGAATCCGCTAAAGATTTCAGGCCAATCAGCCTAACATCGTTTCTCTTGAATACCATGGAAAGATTATTGGAGCTCCATCTTCGTTCTGCTATTGATAAATATCCCATCTCGACCTGCCAACATGCGTACCTCAACGGTAGATCTACTGAAACATCTCTATACGAGGTAGTCCGTAAGGCACAGAGAGCGATTCACTACAAACAATACTCGCTGGCAGCCTCTTTAGATATAGAGGGCACTTTCAATAATGTGCAAGTGCTATCCAGGATTCTCTATCCAGGATTAGCTTAGAAGAAAACATTGTAGAATGGATAGTAAATATGCTGAAATCTAGAATAGTACGGTCTGAGCTAGGTAGCTCGACTCTAACTAGATATGTCAGTAGAGGCACTCCACAGGGTGGCGTAATCTCTCCCCTGCTGTGGCTTTTAGTCATATCAGGGCTGTTCCCTAGCGTGAGAAGCAACATCATGCAGGGAGCTCTGGGGAAACTGTTAAGGTGGGCAATCGTTTCGTAGCCAGCTCTGGGAAAGAGCTATATAGTGCACAAACTAAGTAGTGTGCAGAGGACGGCCTGTGTAGGAATCACTGGAGCCATGCATATGTGTCCAACGGCAGCGCTGAACGTACTGCTATATCTTCTTCCCATTGATCTCCACATTAAAATCATCGTCTGCAACTGCTCGGTAAGGTCGAAAGAGACGCGTTGCTGGTCAGAACGATCGTATGGACACAGTATGGTACTAGGATCGGTTCATAATACTGTGTTCAAGAAAACAACCGATTACTTATTCAAGATTAAATTTCCTACCAGGATGGAGTGGACAGAGAACAGTTTTCGGAGTGATTTTGACTTTCAAATCTTCACGGATGGTTCAAAGATGGAATGTAGTGTAGGTGCATGGGTATACTCATCACAATTAAACTTAGACCATTCCTACCCACCGAGGCCACGGTCTTTCAGACAGAGGTTCTGGCAATCAGAGAGGCATGTCGGCTGGCAGAACATAACGTACCGGAAGATCGTAAGATAGCTATTTTCCTTGATAGCCAGGCGGCACTCAAAGCTTTGCAATCCACCGTTGTAAAGTCCAAGCTTGCAAGGGAATGTAGGTTGGCGATAAGCAAGCTAAGTCGTAAAGCAGATGTCACTCTCTCATGTGTTCCCGGTCATAGGAACATCTCTTGATTCATCGCTGACGGTTGTCAACAGGAGCAACTTCCTGCTTTTCCTTCAGAAGGCTAAAAACAGGTGGAAAGATCTCGAATCTTGTTGGGTGGCGCGAGCTACCTGGCCTAGGTACAACGAAAATAGGTCTTTTAGACTAATCAACAGAAGTCACAAAGATACCGCTAAGCTCACAGCAATTTTTACTGGTGTGTTGGAACACACGCGGAGAGACTGTGTATCCCCTACAGGAGCCTTTGTAGGAGTTGTGGTGACTTGGAGGAAGCTGAATCACTCAACCACTTTCTATGTACATGCCCAGAACTGGCGAGGGCTAGGAACAAGTTCCTGGGCAATTACTTTTTCGAAAAACTCTCGGACTGTTCGGTCACATGTCCGGGTGACCTTCTCAAATACCTAAACTCAACGGGATGGTTTAAGCTATACTGATTGTGTTCGGCGAGGAAGTGGTTCTAAAACGGCACTTAAGTGCTAATTGTGGCTTGCTAATGGAGTATTCAAGTCAACGACAGTAACCAACCAACCAACCAACTCTGAGTCATTATTAAATTCTTCTTAATGGAAGATCTTGAAGGTGGGGCCTTTTTAACATCCGCCTTATTGTTGGGTTTTGGAACAAGGCGGAAGCCAAAGGATTGGGGTGAGTCTGGAGTTTTGTTAAGTGGCGGCTGCTATAGAGCTGCATTGTCTCTAACACCGTTAGTAGTTTTAGATCATTGCGTAGCGTGGTGTTTCTGGCAAACCACGGGGCATCCGTGATTCTTCTGAGAGCCTTGTTCTGACATGCTTGCAGTCTGGAGATGTTGGAGGTAGCCGTGGTGTCCCAGATTTGAATTGTATACCGCCATATTGGTGCCACAATTTAAAGATAGATGAGGTTTTTTATTACTTAGCGAAAGTTTTTTTGATGGCCGGAGAAACCAGTCTAACTTCTTCATCTTTTGGTAACATCGCGCAGTGAAAATTTTAATATGAGCACGCCATGTGAGCCGTTTATCCAGGATCAGACCTAAATAACAAATATGCTCCATCTGTGGATTGATGCTTGCATTATAATTAACAGCAGGACAGACACCTTTTCTTAAGGTGAAAGTGCAATTACTGGACTTGGCAGAGTTGATCATTATATTCCAGCGCTTGGCCAGTCATGAAATCTTACCAAGTAATGGTTTACTTTCTCCGCCGCTTCAATTGGTGACTCGGAGTTGATGATTATAGCCGTATCATCGGCATAAGTAACAACGATTGATTGATCATCATTAATTATTGGCATGGAGGTAAAATGTGAGTATAGGACCGGAGCTAGAACGCTGCCTTGCGGAACGCTTGCCTTCATGCGTCTGATGGAGGATTTCATATCTCTAACTGCCACAGAGAAAGAAACTGCAGATTAGTTGGTACTGCTTGCCAGGCAGAAGCGTTCTGAGTTTGTGAAGTAATCCATCAATCCAGACCCTATCGAAGGCCTGCTAAAGATCTAAGGAGACTGTGGAGGAATATTGTTTCAACTCAAACGCATATATAATGTGATGTACAACCCGATGTAGTTGTTCTGATGTACGGAATGGCTTTCTGGACTCGCCTTACTACCAACAATCTACTCAGAAATATTCTTTAAAATATTTTGGAGAACATTGGCTGCAAACTTATCGGTCTGTATGACGTGACAAGACTCTCAGACAATCCGGGTTTTGGGATCATGGTTATCAATGTGCATTTCCACTGTATGGGGAAATGGCAGATCCGAAGCATACAGTTGAAAATTAGTGTCAGAAACAACACTGCATTCCACGGTCGTGCTTTCACCACTTTGTTGTCAATTCGGTCGTGTCCAGGACTCTTCTTAGACTTCAGCTTCCGGATCTGATTCACAACCTATCCTGGTGAGATGTGCTGGATTGGATTCTGATCCAAATTATTCCTCGATAGGGCCCGAGCTGTTTCCCTAAACTCCTCTGGATCAGTTAAATTGAATGGTGTGAAGCGACTCTCCAACTCATCCGCGAACATTTCAGCTTTTTCAGACTCTGTGCGCAGCCATTGATTTTGAGGACCTCGAATTGGGGCGTGCCTATGTGGCTGCTGTTTCACGCATTTGATAGCTCGCCACAGGTTATATCCCGATTTTTTGGTTGGGTCAGCAATACTCAATAGATCATTGAAGAAGTCTGAACGAAACTTTAACATCGACAGAGTTAGTTCCCGGGCAACCATCCTCCATGCCACCTTATCAATTTCATTACATGATCACATGAATCTACGTCGCAATCTACGCTTGTTTGTCACCAGTTCCAGGACCTCAGGTTTTAAAAGAGCCTGAGAAGGGATGGAAGATGTTCAGGCATATCCTCAACTAACGCTTCCGATTCATATGAAATGATCTCCCTTTCTCCATCTCACATTCTCGTGTGCTCATGTACGCTGATGATGTAAAATTGTGCCTTTCATTTAATGATGGTGCCTCCCATCTCAGACTCCAAGTGGATCTTCTTTCTTTACATTCTTGATATTCAGCAAATTACTTATATCTAAATATCTCCATGACGTATCATCGGTGTAAGCCTCATTTGTTTACATACACGATTGAAAACGTTTGAAAACATTTTAATACCTCGGTGTCCTATTTGATCCCAAGCTGTGTTTTAACCAACATATCTCTTTTATCGTAAATAAAGCGAAGAGTGTTTTTGGTTTCATGAAACGTTGGTCTCTTGAATTTAATGACCCTTATACCACAAAGACTCTTTTTATATCTCTTGTGCGTCCACTCCTCGAATATTGCTCTTGCATTTGGTCACCGCAATATATAAATAAAAAAGTTCGAATTGAGTCTGTACAGAAACAATTCCTCCTGCTTGCCCTTCGTGACCTAAACTGGAATCCTAATTCCCGTTTGCCATCTTACTCTGATAGGCTCCTTCTTATCAGTCTTTCATCTTTGGTGCATCGTAGGATAGCTCTTGGGATTAGCTTTCTTCATAAGCTCATAGTTGGGGAAATTAATTCTCCTGAGCTATTAAATAAGTTAAACTTTTGTGTCCCTAGTCGTCCTACCAGAAATTTTGTCCCTTTAGCATTGAATAGATGCCCCACTAACTATTCCCTACACAATCTGTGGCAGCCTGAGCGAGAGAGCGTCTTCACTTAAGTGAGCAGCGATGGCAACATTAGCGCAGAGTTCGGAGAGTAGTCATTCGTTGAGTGACCGTCGAGTTGAGAAGAATTGTTGAATTTGACTTGAATAAAAAATTTATATATTTTGTAATCTATTGCTAAATACGCGTTTGATTTATTGTTTATATTGGTGGGTTGTTACTTTGGCGACGAGGTTAATTGTGTTGGATTGGTTGTTGCAATTAACGGATAATGCACGTGGTTAAATTTGCTTAATTAAAGTGAAAATCATATAATTAAAAAAGTAAAAGAGAGTGAAGGTCTAAGTGAATAATTGTTGTTGTGAGTATGTGCTTGAGACTGCTGAAAACAAACGCCCGCATGTTGCTAGTTTTGATAAACACTATAAGACTGTCTTCATTCTCTTTTGTTACAAGCTTGTATAAAGCTGTTACACATTCATACATACGATGAATGAAAGAAAGAAAGAAATAAGACTGTGTTCAGTCAGTTCTTAATGAATAACCAATGTCTAAATAGACGGCAACACAATAAGTGTGAGTCAGAGAGTAAGAGAAAGAAATATTATAATAAGAAGTGAGAGGCATTTGTTTCGGAGCTTGGCACCTCTAGAGAACGAGAATCTCTCTAAATTTGTTTCACGTTTGCGCCAAAAAATGTATAAATGCTCATTTGGGACATCGAAAGCAGAGATAGAGGAAATCTGTTTAAAGCACAAAATAATTGATTCGTGGGCCGCTTTCATTGGACGAAATCATTGAAGCGTGTCAAGTTGAGGAACAGATAAATAAACAGTCCGAAGCAATGGTGACCAAGTCTAACGTTGACTCCATTAGCAAAATTACTGCTTGGAAAACTAAACGGGATTTTAAATGCTCAAGGTGTGGACAGACTGGCAATACTAACGACGACTTGTCCTACCCGACACTGATAGCCAAGTGCAACAAATGCTCGAAGTTAGGTCATTTCGCTCGATGGTGTAGAACCATCCTTAAACGGCGATTCTCTCTACTCAGAGATGGGATTTTCAAAAGACGACAGACTGATGTCCATTGCGTAGAGAGTGGAAATGTTGACTCAAGATAGGGAAAGGAAAACACAAATTGTTTTAAAGTAGCAAGTGATGATGAAGAAGAACTAATACAGTGTCGGATAGGAGGCCATGAACTTTCTCTATTTATCGATTCGGGATCAAGATTTAACCTCATCACCCAGTTAGATTGGATGCTGCTGGAAAGGAGAATGCTACCATTTTCAATGCTAGGTCACATTCAGAGAAACAATTTCGAGGATATGCTTCTGAGCAATTCCATTGGCTAATGGGGAAGTGGAGAACATGAATAAATCGATGGTTAAGCGGCTAAAAATAGCATATTCAAACTCAAAGAACTATAAGGAGGAGATCCAAAAATGTGTACTGATGTATAATGTAACTCCACACGGGACCACCGGTGTAGCTCCTACGCAATTCATGTTTAATAGAGTGATTCGCGACAAAGTACCAGGGAACAGGAGCCAGGGAGGTCAACATCAGTGTGGTTGATAAAGTATTTTTGAAGAACGTAGTGTTTCCAAACAAGTTGACTCCGAATTTCGAAAAGACTGAGTTTGGGGTGGTAGAGAAACACAGGAACATAGTAAAAGTAACGGGAGACGGTAGGACAGTCATGGGAAATGTATCACATTTGAAGAAGGTACCAACTGAAGTATCTGACCCCGTGATATTCGAGTCAGGTACCTCACAAACCGAAGCGTCACCTGATCAGGGGAACCTAACACATCAGCCGGTAGAAGGGAAATGTCTGGCACAAACGGCAGGTGAATCTTCTTCGTCAGCTACGTAGTCATTCGTTGAGTGACCGTCGAGTTGAGAAGTAATGTTGAATTTGACTTGAATAAATATTGTATATATTTGTAATCTATTGCTACGCGTTTATTTATTGTTTATATTGGTGGGTTGTTACACGATTATGTTTTACGTGCGAGTTTTATGCACGTATATAATAAATTCTATCACGTTCTCTCACCCGAGATATCGCCATCATCGATTAATACCATCGTCATGTGCTGCCTACTGGACTCATGATCACACTGCAGGCTGAATGAACAAGATGTCGCTGATTTGGGTCAACTAAACCATCTTTATTATTGTAGTTTATTAGTTCATATGTCTCTGACCACACATGGCCATCGGGTCAGAGGCATATTATCCTTATTTATTTATTTTCACGTTTTTTTTCCTATTTTTGTTTGCTTCTCTTATTTTTTTTTTTTTTTAATTTATATTTTTGTCTTACTTTTAAGTGTGAAGTGTTATAGTGGCTTTACAGTGAGTGAAGATTCGAATCTATGAAGATGCGACAATGATTCGAGTCTCATTTGACAACAACAACAGGGAAAATGACAAAAATTAGGGGTTGTTGTTGTAGAGAGATTCGATTGTGAGATTCTAAATTCGCAAAGATTCGGTTTTTTTGAATGGTCAGTCTTAACAGGGCTGGGCAATTCTTCCATGTAGGTTGGCAGCATTTTCATAATTTCGTCGTTTTTTGCGATTGTCATGTGTCTTCTTCTTCGTTTTTTTGCGCGCCGCACATAAAACAGCTGATCATTGCACAAAACAATTTGAAGAAAATTTTAAATTGTAATTTTTTCTTCAAATATTAATAAAATGAGTAGCAGTAATGAAAAAAAAAAAAATTTGCATACACTCCAAATTGTTCTCAATCATATATTTTTCACAAAATGTCCATTTTAATTATCACAATTAGCCACAACGTTCCATTTGCATGTATAATCAAAACAAACAACAGCTGTTAAATTGATTCTAAAATACCACTGTAAACCACAAAACCGAATCTTCGTGATTCGAGCCACTGTAAAGCCACTATTAATTGTTACATGTTTTTTTGTTTTAAGCTGACAGTTTTTTTGTCAATGTCATTCAAATAAATAAATAAATATCAACTTTTAACGAAAATTCAATATACACATGGAACGAAATTGACTCCATTGACTTCATGACAACTAGCGTCTGCGATGCAATCGGCCAAGACGTACCCAAATCATATATCACCCATCCATTAAACACCAAAACCCCTCAGAGCTCATAAAAATACGAAACATTGCATGAAGACACTGGATAAGATATAAAAAAACTAATATTCAAAGCCAGATTAAACTTTATAAATCGTCAAATTAACGTGCAATTGTTCGAATTTAAAAACATCAACTGGAACAATAAACTTTCCTGCTTAGACACAAGCTCTAAACCATTCTGGAAAATCGCAAAAATAATTAAAAACAAAAAACTATTCGTCCCAAGCTTCTATTATGACAATCAGATTTGTAGTACTCGAGAACAAAAAAACAATATTTTGAGTGAAATCTTTGAGAAAAAGCATCACACTACCGATTCGCTTTCAAACCACTGCGGCACTAGTAAATAGTTCGCTTAACACCCTGTACACTGCTGTGATCTCAAACTACCAAACCATCACCCTTGCGGAAGTGAAAGTTCGTTTCCAAAAAACTAAAAATTCTCCAGGTCCAGAGAATATACCAAATATCTGCCTGTAACATCTCCCCATACGTGCTCTAAATTTACTAGCTCTTGTCTTTAATAGGTGTATTGGCAAGGCCAGGTAAGCCTGCTGACTTAACAGAAAGTTACCGCCCTATAAGCATCTTGCGCGGTTTCTCCAAAATCCTAGAACGATTAATTAAAGAAAGGTTAAATACACACATTGAATGAAACAACATTCTCCCATGTTTTCAATACGGCTTTAGGCACACCCTCATCTGTATTCATCCGATCAATTAACTTAAACAATTTTTTACAAGCAAACTAAAATCAAAAGAATCCGTAGGCATGGTTTCACTGGACATTCAAGCTGTTTTTGATACTGTGTACCTCAAAGGCACAAACCTAATACACTCCGGGACCCCTCTGTACATAGTAAGAATGATTCGCAGTTTTCTATCTGACAGATATTTTTGGGTATATATGGATTGTGTAATGTCAGATAGAAAATTTATAATGGCTGGCGTTCCTTAGGGCATAGCCAAAGTTTGTCTTTTTTAGGGTTCCGTACCCATAGGGACCCTATTAGTAAGCTTACGCCGTCCGTCCGTCCGACTCCGGCTCTATCTCATGAACCGTAATAGGTAGATCATTGAAATTTTCACAGATTGTGTAATTCACTTGTGTGTAGAGCGACAAATACTAAAAATACACATTTTTAGAAGCATTGTTCTTTAATTTAATCACTTTTTTAACTTTTTTTTTGTAGTATACTTTTCAGCTGTTAATTATAGTATACTTTTAGGCTGTTGTATATGCAGACAATTTAATATTTTGAGCAAAAAATCTTGTACGATGGTACGGAACCCTTCGTGAGCGAATCCGACTCACACTTGGCTGATTTTTAGTTTTAATTTTAGGTTAAGTTTTTTAAAATTCTTTATTGTAAGGTTTTTGTATGCCATATTTTCCTTACTCAAGAACTAATGTAACGAAAAATTTATTTCATTAATTATCTTTTTAGTTGTTAAGTTGTCTAACAAAAAAAACTCTGTATAAGCGAAAAAAAGGAAGTTATCAGCGCAGCTAAGGCAGCACTAGCGCTGCTCCTAGTAGAGGCAATACTGTTAGGCAGAATAACTTGTCTCCCCTAAATTATAGGAATACTCTTATCAGCTCTCAAGAAAGAGCTCCAGGAATACTCTTATCGGCTCTCAAGAAAGAGCTCCAGCAAAACTTACGCACACTACAGGCAATCTAACGAGAGATAAAAGTCAACTTAAAAGTTTTTTCAAAGCAGACCTTCTCAAAACCCTCTACTTTGGACATGTTTATAACAAATGTTTCGAATTTTCTTACTAATCCTATGACTCACAACGACCTTACATCAGATCACCTGCATATAGTTACCAAGGTGACATTCAACACTATTTTACATACTAAAACTTTTCCGATGTACTCTAAGGGAAATTGGCAACTCTTTAAGAAAATCTTAAAGAAAGATTTCTCGGAACTGAATTTTATTCACTCTGAATCTCCTTCGACTGAATTGATTGATAATAATGTCTCTTTACTTTCCATGAAAGTAACCGGTGCACTTGAAATTGTGGTTCCAAAGAAGCCAAGCACAAGAATCTGTAATAGATTAACTAGCTATATAACTGCCTTAATTAAAAAGAGAAATACTGTCAGCAGGCAATGGTTAAGAACGAAGCAACTTATCTGCAAAGCACAGCTTAACCATGTAAATCACTTAATTATTTCACAAATCTGCTCTCACAAACTTCATTTGAAACAACAAGTTAGTGAGCCTAGACAAGCACTCGAAACAATTTTGGAAAATAACTAAATTAACCAGAAACAGAAATCAATTTATACCAAGTTTCTCACACAATGGCTTTATTTACGCCACGTGGCAAGAAAAAGCCAACATACCAGGGGAACTCTTCCGAGACAAACACAAATTAGCTGACAATCTTTCGGATATCGCCGATATTCGATAGCGATATTGTCAAATTCTCTATAAGTAAATTGACTGATCAGCGCAACTCAGATATACCTCTGGTGACAACTGCCTAAGTTGCGTCCATAGTTCGAGCGTTAAAAACAAAGAAATCACCAGGTACTGGCTGCCTTCCGAACATAGAAATTAAAAATCTGCCAACTAGTGTCTTTCGCTATCTTGCTACCTTATTTAACGACTGTCTTCATATCGGCTACTTTCCGAAAGTGTGGAAAGTGGCCAAAATCATCGCAATTCCTAAACATGGTAAAGCACTGGACTCACCAGATAACTATAGACCTATTAGCTTACTGTGTTGTTTTGAAAAAGTTTTAAAGCAACGTCTCCGCCTTCATTTAGATACACACTCTATTATACCAACTAAGCAATTTGGCTTCAGGCCTCATATGAGCTGCATAGTAACGTAAGCAGTACGTCAAGAACAATATGCAAAATAACCAGTCGGTTGGGCTTATCACCCTTGACATACAAGCAGCATTTGACACAGTATGGCATGATGGACTAGTGTACAAGCTAATCACTACGAACACACCATTTTACTTAATAAAAATTGTACAGAGCTTTTTCACCAATCGAAAATTCTTTATCGACTTGCAAGGTGTCCAATCAATTGTTTAGGATATAAGTGCTGGAGTACCTCAGGGTTCGGTCTTGGGACCCATTTTGTATAACTTATATACCCATGATTTACCTGCACTGGATAATTGTAACACATCCCGTCTTTGTAATTGACACTGCCCTTTACTGCACTTTGCCGAAATAGTTCACTATCCTACCTTGAAGTGTATTACAAAAAGTGGCAAATTAAGCGAAACGCTGAAAAGTCCTCTGAAATTCTCTTTTCTGGGAAAAGAAAAAATATCAACTTACCACCAAATGCTAAACTGAGAGTTAATACCAAGGATATACCCTGAACCAACAATGTAAGATATCTTGGTCTATACTTAGACAGCAAATTTACTTTCAAAATCCACATTGCCAATACGCTGGACAAGATCAACAAAACTACTTGTATGCTCTATCATTTGATAAATCGGAAGTCACAATTGTCAATCAATAACAAATTGATTATCTTCAAATCAGTATTTGCCCCTATCTTACTATATGGATCTCAAGTTTGGGGGGACTGTGCTCACATTCACACAAAGCGTCTACAAATTATCCAAATTAACTTCTTAAATTACTCCTTAATTTACCCTTTTATTTTTCAACTGATCTACTTCATAAAACAGCCATTGTGCAGTGCAAACAATAAAGGCAAAAATCGATTTTTCAATCACTAAATACAATAATCGCAATGAACTTATATAATACACAATGTGATATATAGTAGTTGATTGCCTATGTTGGTAGTCTCACCAAGTTCCACTCCTAGTTGTTAGTTAGTTATAGGTTTTGGGTAATGGGTTATAGTTGTAAGTCTTATACTACATTCAAAGTGCGAGTTCTTTTGCGAGTTTGCGGGTAACCGTTCACAGTGGCCTTTTGCGTGTTTGCGAGTTCTGAGAATAGCTATTTTTTGTTTTGTTTGTACATACAAATAGAACTTTCTGGCCAATTGTGAGAAATTAAAAAAGAAATTGTGCGAGAAATACATGATTGAGAACAATTTGCATTGTATGACCAGCACTACCGCAGAGTGACC
Organism: Amiota mariae; assembly: GCA_035041805.1. NCBI lineage: Eukaryota > Metazoa > Arthropoda > Insecta > Diptera > Drosophilidae > Amiota > Amiota mariae. The sequence continues at coordinate 174,475 of JAWNKV010000137.1, forward strand.
AATATAATTACCGAGTTCTTTGCGAGTTCCTCAACGAACTCGAGTTCAAATTTACTACAACAACAACAAATTTCAGTCATTTTCGCTGTGGTTGTTGTAGATTTGAACTCGAGTTCAGCTAAGGTTAATTCAATTAAGGTTTTTGTTTTCCCACTTTCCTTAGTTATAATATATTACTATACTTTCTATATCGCTTCATTTGTTAACAATAATATCATAGTCGTGAAGTTAATGTAAACGTATAAAATTGATTTGGAAAAATAACACGGTGAACATGTAAATTGTTGACATGGCAAATCTCCAATCGGCATCTCGAGTCCAAAAGCCAAAAGCCTGTGTGCCAACCAGACTTCCGTATGCTAGTCGCTTTGTGGAGCAAGTGCATTATTCACATTCCGCTTTTGCCGTTGGCAACATGCCAACTTGAAAAACTTTTTTTTTTTTACTCAGAAAAATTCAACATTACATTTAAAACGAGTTTATATCCCTTTGTTCGATTGGTTTTGCCCAATGAAGGAGGTTTACAAGATATTTCGTAAAATGGAGAATTATTAGTTTAAACAATGTTTTTAAAAAAAATATGCAGATTACTTTGAAAAAGTATAATCGTAGCAATGGTTTTATTTAAAAAAATGTTCTTATTGGTAAAAATAACCAATTATCCAAATCAAACGCAAGAAGATTAAAAAATGTGGAACCAAAAATGGGAAATCTGGTGGAATTGAGGGGGAAAAGTTTTCTGTAACACCCCTGATTATGATTTTGGCGCCCCCTGAAACTGTCGACTGGGGCGGGTGCCCCGGTTTGTCCTCCGACTAATTTTGATGAATTTTTTTTTTTTAAGTGAAACTTCTTTAGCGACGTGCAAATCCAAAAAAAGCGTTACGGAAATCAAGATGAGGATGCTTTAGAGACGTAGAGGGGATAAGCATTTGCTTGTGCGTCTGTAGCTTAGAGAATAAGTGTTTGTGCATGAGTAAGAGAGAGACAGAGATAGAGATACTTTACTTTACTCTCTTGCTTGTTGCTATTGCTGCTGTTTGATTTTAAGCACAGTATAACAACAACAACCAAAGACTATGACAATTAAATAACAACAAAAACAACTAAACGGAGTCATTTTCCTGTAATATCTGGTTGTTCAATGACGATTCATAAATCGCAAGGTGGTACATTCGAAGAAATCGTATATGAATACGAAAAAACTCACTCCGTACAATTATTGTACGTTGCTTTATCCATAGTGACTACCATTGAGAAATTGTATATTGTATCTAAAAATAAGAATTCGACATTCTATCATGACAGAAAAGAGCCAGCATCTATAAAGCCATTGAGACTAGAATTCGAGCGACTTTCTCTGAATCCTTCATTACATTAAAATCGGAATTGGTGGATTTCATTACGAAGACATCGGGTTTTTCAATTTATACTTTAAATATACATAGTTTACGTGCTCATTGTGCGGATATACTCGTATATCCCCGAATCAGCCAATTGACTTTTGCCTTCATTCACAAATCACAACTTTTTTTTTTATTTTTTTTTTTTTAAGGGGAAAAAAGTCATAAAATTTGTTAAACTACAATAAACGTTAGTTAATAATAATTATATTTTCGTACACTGTCTCAAGTAGAGAACTCTTGTACTTCATACTTTTCTTCTTCCTTTTCCGAATTTTTTTTTACTTGTTATACAATAATAAATACTGCAATTATTTTTTAATTAATCACTTCTTTGATATTCTTTTGAAGTAGCTAAAATTCTTAACTTTGGATTAAATAAAATCCCTATAATTCTTGAAGGAGATTTTAATGTAGATTTTGGCAAAGAATTAATAGCGCTACTATTGAATTTTGAAAAATTTGTTTCGACCATGTCAAATAATCCGGCAAAATCAACAACAAAACATGGAACAACGCGGTGGAAACACGAATATTTGTATCTCGTTTCAGTTACCATGAGCCTCTTATACTAATTTTGTACCATTTTTTTTATCTAGCGAAAAATATACTGAACCGATTTTAATAATTTTTCTTTTTAAAACAACAAATGAATGATGATGCAGCGAGTTACATACTTTTAAAGTTGGAATTGTTGGATCAAATTTTGCATATAAAGTTTAGAGACATATTTTAAAATCTATCAAGCCGCCTTTGTCAAAAATCTTATCAGGCTTACCAAATAGTATCCACTATTTTTTGGGAAGGAGGGAGGCAGAACAACTTCTGCCCGGACATCTAGTATTGTTTAAAAAGCTCATCGATCGTCGTATTGTAGTAATGATTTTTCGATTATTGAACATAGTCAATCCTGATGATTCGTTCAAAAATGCAATTAATGGTACGTAAGTACCTCCCTGTGGTTTGTGGATAGTCATTGCCAAAGCAGAAATAAGAGAAATTTGTTTCCATTATTTCATAGTTTTGTTTTCACTACGGATGGCAGCCCCTTAAACATATTTACATAGTTCCATCAATCTAATAAGAAGTATAAAAACAATTAGGAAATCAGGAAATACAAACAAATCCTGGTTTATAATTGCCCAAAAACTGTATTGTTATTAAAAAAAAATTGCATTGAAATCATGAAAACAAGGGTGAGAGAAGTACATTTCTCTTTGTGCAAATATATTTCCGCAACGAAATAAATATCGAATATGAACGGCCGGCAAATATGTTTGCCTCTATTTGCCGTGAAATTATTTGCACCTATTTGCCAAAACAAAAATGCGGCAAATATTTTGCTGTAATGTGAACACGTGGGCAAATATTTGTCGCAATACAAGAGTTTTCCACGAATCACGGCAAATATTGTTTGGGCAAATGTTTACCTAATGTGTACGCTGCTTAAGTAGCATGGCCTAGCATAAGGCATACACAAAGCAGAACAGTCATCGTACTTTAAAAAAGACAAAGAGAATAAGTGAAGTGACACAAGCAAACTAAAAATAATATAATGGTTGATGGTTAATTTGTATGTTTTGTGCGAGTGATATTAATAAATCTTATTGTGCTACTAATAGTGGCTTTACATGGCTCGAATCACGAAATTCCGGTTTTGTGGTTTACAGTGGTATTTTAGTATCACGAACAGCTGTTGTTTGTTTTGATTATACATACAAATGGAACGTTGTGGCTAATTGTGATAATTAAAATGGACATTTTGTGAAAAATATATGATTGAGAACAATTTGGAGTGTATGCAAAATTTTTTTTTTTTCATTACTGCTACTCATTTTATTAATATTTGAAGAAAAAATTACAATTTAAAATTTTCTTCAAATTGTTTTGTGCAATGATCAGCTGTTTTATGTGCGGCGCGCAAAAAAACGAAGAAGAAGACACATGACAATCGCAAAAAACGACGAAATTATGAAAATGCTGCCAACCTACATGGAAGAATTGCCCAGCCCTGTTAAGACTGACCATTCAAAAAAACCGAATCTTTGCGAATCTATTTGAGATTAGAATCTCACAATCGAATCTCTCTACAACAACAACCCCTAATTTTTGTCATTTTCCCTGTTGTTGTTGTCAAATGAGACTCGAATCATTGTCGCATCTTCATAGATTCGAATCTTCGCTCACTGTAAAGCCACTATAAGTTAAGACAAGATTCCTTGATTCTGAGGCGGTACGAAGTTCGCCGGGTCACTAAGTATACATATAAATATCAAAATATAAAAAAGGTTAACTTTGGTTATGCCGAAGTTTTAATACACTTCACGCCCCTTCTAGTAGTCCGAGAGTCTTAAAATTTAGAAGGTTGGTGGATACGGGTCAGACACTTATAGTGTCCCAATTTCAGTTCCATAGTAAAAAAAACAAAACAGTTTTTTCTAATAAGAACTTTCATTTGGATCCCGGTTTGTATGGGGGGTACCCTCCTAGTAGTCCGATTCGACTGATTCCGACAAATGTATTGTTTATGCTAGAAAGAAAACTCCGTGCAAAGTTCAGCTCTCTAGCTCAAAAACTGAGGGACTACTTTGCATACATACATACGGACAGACGGACATGACTAGATCAACTCGGCTTGTCGCGCTGATCAAGAACATATATACTTTATGGGATCTCCGATGTCTCCTTCTGTGTGTTACAAACTTCACGACAAACTTATGCAAACGCAGTGAAGAGTATAAAAAGATAGGCAGTCATGGGACTGCCGACTGAAGTGAAAACAAATTATGAAATAACAATTGTTTCTTTTTTTGAATTTTCATATTAATTGAAGTATCCGAACAACAGTTATATACATTCATTTTGTCCTAACAAGGATACAATAGGCTTATTATAACTGAAGTAAGAAAGAAAAATGTTTTATTGACATTTATTGAAGTATCGTGATAATATCGCATCGATCGTCGTTTTATACTTTGTAGTACTGAGTTTTCGATCATTGGACATAGTCAAATCTAAAGCTTGATTCAAAAATTCAAATTCATTTGAAAAACAAACAAACAAAACACTGTCAATGTCAACCAAACAAATTAGGCGTATATCTTATAGAGAAGCTGAAAAGATTAATCTTGAAGGACACCAAAATACGGATGTGCAGATAAAAACTTGCTCAGAAGTTGATAATAGTTTTGAGGCATTGTTACTTGTCCAACAAATATGCTTGCTGAACTTGCGGGGAATTCACTTCAGACCAGTGCAGCAGTACCGAAAGACTGTTGGAAGATTAACTGAGGATGTTAAAGCTTTCAAATTGGAGAATAGGAAGCACCATAACTCCACAACATTTCAGCATAATGCAAAGTTTGATAAACTGCCATTCTTGTTGAAGGAGGAGTTGAAAACTTTTAGTGAAGAATTAGAGAAGAACGAGGAATTGCTGGATGATTGACGTATAGTGGGAAAATTTTCTTATATTTCATCAATTTAATTTTTTTTTTTCAGAAAAAATTTATTGGCAAGATTGGTGGCGATGGACAGTCTCAGTTGTTAAGAAGTGCGGTAAGAAAAGTGTTTGCTGACGAATTGGCTTCTTTATTCAGTTGGAAGGGGACAAGTGAGAAACCGAGCTCTGAAAAATGATTCATTATTCAATTTAAAAACATGTTTTTTTAATTTTTTTACTCACAGATATTTGTCATTTGAAGTATAAGGCTGACGACAGGACAGCCTCGGATCTACGATTTTTTCGAACCAGAGCAGAAACTTGCTAGTGGCGCCCCTCTCTCCAGCGTTTAAGATAAATTACTTTAAAAATCTCAGAAATATATATATAATTGGGTGGCATTTTTCGTGAACAGGACAATAAGGACCCTTTAATAAATTTGTACTCTTTATTATTATTATATTATTTTGTTAAAGCTTTCCACGGCGTGCTTTTTTTTGGCGAAAAAATCTGTAAGCCCATTGAAGTCCATCTCAAAGGCAGTTTTATTTTCAATGGATAGGATCGCGAGGTCAGATAGACGTTCTTGACTCATTGTTGAACGCAGATAGCTTTTAATCATTTTCAGTTTGCTGAAGCTACGATCACAGCTTGCAAATTTCATAGGTAATGTGCAGTATATTCTTAAATCTATACTAACAGGAAACGCTTCTTGCAGGTCATGCTTGCACAGATGTTGTAACAGATCGAATGCACTTGATTTTTCATCAATTTCGGTTACTAGCTCTTTGAAAACGGCAAGTTCCTGGCAAAAAAAAATCACTGGGTTCAAGTCTTTCGAATATTTTTGAGCTAGATCGGCTCCATTTTTTTGCAGATCCTCAGTTGACATATTTAAAATCGCGTGGCCACTAAGGAAAGCGAAATTTTCATGTAGACTCTTTGCACTTTCTACCTTTGTTTCTATTTCTTTTAAAATTTTGCAGATTTCGTCGTGTTGCTTTTTCTTTTTGGAAATTCGTTTGTTTTTAAGAACTGACTCGATTTATAACTTTTCTGATAGAAGTACAGCTTCTTTGATCCAATGCTCTATTGGCTTTTCTCTTATTTCTTGCAAGATCTTAACAAGACCTTGCATTTGCGCCACAGAACGCGAAATGATAATATCCTCTTTTTGTATTTCAACGTTCACTCTATTAATCTCTCGAAGAATATTATTCCAAATTGTTAAGTTGAGGATAAATTTAAAATCCATCACCGCATGTAGTAAATGACCAGCTTCATACTCAAGACACAATTTCAAATGTTGTCACACTTGTGTACCAGTCTTTAATTGTGTATAAAGATTCGAATTAATTTTTAATTAAAATATAGAAATTAGTTTAAATAAAATGTTCGAAATTAATTTTTTAATAGCTAAATGACGTCAATTTTTTTAAAAAGACGTCAATTGTTGACAAGGCAAATCTCAAATCGGCATCTCTAGTCCAAAAGTTCACTAGTGCACTGGTGCACAAGTTCACTTGTGATGTGGGCCTGTGTAACGCCTTTTTCTTACAAGTCGGCGGTAAGCCAATCAGGTATGCTAGGCGCTTTGTGGAACAAGTTTTTTAATTTTCAATAATATTATATTATAATTTCGGCGTCCCTTGAAACTACCACCCGCGGCGGGTACCCTGTTTACCCCCCCTTAGAACGGGGGCTGCGACAGGGAAATAAACAGCATTCTACAAAAACATTTTGTTCATTCCAGTGAACGTCTGAACAAACGGAAACGACCTTAATGTAATAATTTTGAATGTTTATAATATTATTTGTCAAATATTCTTAAATCAATGGAGAACGAAAAACTGAAAATGTAATTGAAAATATGATTTCAAATTATAGTAACATAAGACTAAAAAATGAGTCAAAAATAATAGAAAATATGATTGCATATTTTAGTAAAAACCAGCATAAAAAATTAATACAAATGATAAAAAATATGCCTGAAAACTGCATTAAAGCAGAGATCATAAATGATTCTTCAGGAATAGTCATATGCAGGTTACCATTATCTCTCTATGACAGAGTCATTAATGATTATGATGATTAAAAGAAGAGTCAAATGTGACTATCTTTTCATCAAAATTTTCACAAAATACTGGCTGGGTACGTGTATGAATGTACATATGTACATTTCTATATAAGTTCTGCATTGCTTCTATTGGTGTTTTGGATCTTGGTTAAGTTGGTAGTTTTCAAATTTTGTTGTCACTTGTTTCTATAATTAAAAATCCGCTATTTCATGCACACAGAAAGTTTTGAGTTGGTGATTTAGTGAGTAAATAAAACTTGCATTAAATATTGTATCATGTACCCATTTATTTATTCAAATAGTACATACATCTTTATTTGTACATTTATATTACCCTAACGAGTTGAAATGCATTCATCCATCAGTCATTGTTGTATGTAGTGTGTTTCTTTTTGAGGTTCACAACTTTGAGTTGGTAACACTTATTTATCTGACAACCGATTTAACAGCTGATGATTTAACAGCTGATAGTTGCTTTTTGTTTAGTTTGGTTTGACATTTCATCCGATGAGAGAACAACGTGTTTTCATTATTAAAAACTTAATAATGAAGTTTAATAATCGAGTAATTTCTTAAAATTTGGCCAACAATATCGTGTGATTTAACACCATTGGATTATTTTCTTTGGGGTTATGTAAAGTCACTTCCCTACGCCGAGGCCAGAGTCAATTGAACACCTGGAAATCAGCATTCGAAGTGTTATTGGCGAAATACGGCCACAAATGCTGCAAAAAGTGTGTGAAAATTGGAAAATTGTACGTGCCAGACGTGGCGGCCGCATGTCCGAAACCATATTTAAACATTAATGTCATACAATTATCTATCCAATAAAGCCAGTTTAATTGACATTAAAAGTATTTTTCTTTGTTTTATTTTAATTTAAAGTTGTGAACCTCTAAAAAATCACCCTTTATACATACATATGTATATAATAATTATAATGTAAAAACAATTCACAATTCCCTAATCAGAAGCAAAGTAAAATAATAATAATTATAATTATTTTAAATTATTGCCATGCATTTACTTATGTACGTATTTATTTGCATATATCAAAAAAATACTTTTGCCACAAAAAGTGATGCATAACTTTCACAGTTTTCAAAATATCGGTTTGAAGTTCAGTAAGTAATGCAATAATAATAACTAATGCTAAAATGTTAATTCCGAAATCAATATCAGTTTCGATACGATCACCAGAATCATCAAAATAAATTATGCAATAAAATATAAAACCCTATTGACTTAACATGATTTGTGTGTTTTGTAAACAAATAGTTTCTTAAGATCTTATATTGTATTTCGTAGTCAGTACATAATACTAAGCTGTTTAATCGTTGATTTTTCATATCAAAGTTGCAAAACGATTATATTGCAGGTGGTACCGAGTGTCTTTCCGTTGGTGAGCGCCCTTGCTTTCATTTTGTTTACATAACACATTTCACTATACAGCAAAACAATTGTCATTTCTGCGTTTATATAGAAAAAACAAAATACCTCACACATACATACAAGTCAACTTAAGCACGATGGGTTAGAGTGAGCACAAGCGTGTCTTTTATTACAATCAACCACAAGCAACTCGGAGAAATATAAATAAAATAAATAAATAAATGCTCATGTACATTTCATTGGTGCAGCCCACCTGCCATGCTGTGCGATCGAGATAGCGTGTGCACAGAGTCGACCCAGGGTGTGAGAAAGAAAGAAAGAATGAAACAAACGAAACAAAATGAAATTTGAATTTCCATTCAAAACAAAACAGAAGTAAAAAATAGGCGCACACTTGCACAAAATGAAACAAACAGATAACAAGCACAACAATATGAAATTGAAAAGAAGTTTAAAAAAATAAATAGTGAAATATATGAATAAAAGTTATTTACATCCAGATACTTATATACACTCATACATACACAATAAGGCAGTGGCCATGCATGAGGATTCACTATTCGTGCTTTCGCGTTTTGTAATTAGTGATATGTATGCATGTGCACCTTCCGTTTCATTCATTTCATTTCGTTTCGAATGCGAATAACAACGAATGAACGAACGATTTGATTTCTTTTATTTCATTTCAAGTTTCTTTTTATTACGATTTGTATTTGACACGACACGCAGCGCTGCGCTGCTTTGCTTTGTGTTGAACTGCAACGAAAGCGTCGCTGCTTTTGTCATTGGAACATTGAGAAGCAGTACTTTTCGTTGCCGGGTTGAAAAAACAACAGTCTACTTACATACATACATATATATGTAGAAACATTCATGCATACGTACGTCGTATATCTAGCGAGCGACGGCGCGCATTTAATTCGTTTCGGGGTTGCAATTTGAATTTCTGAGTATTGTCACACAACGAACAGACAGAGCAATCGGCATCAATTTGGCCGCTACTTCCGCCCCGTCAACAAGCACTAACTCGCTTACTCATGCTCCCTTACTCACTATTTTCTATCTATCTCACTTCGACGAACAGAAATAAAAACACAAACGAACGGAGGACAGTCAATCGTACGTACATATGCTCGTATTCGTTGGTTTGCACAATCGCAGATAAACAACTATATAGAAACGAATAACGAATACAGTTACAATTGGGTAACAGCAATAGCAGCAGCACCAGAACAAAAATAAAAATATATTCAACTCTGCGCTTGTGCTTGCTCTTCTCCACCACCACCATTCCCAACGAAACAGTTAGAAACGAACCGCACACAGAACACATTCGTTCGTTTATTGTCGTTTGCAACTCTGCGCTCGCCTTTCATTACGAATTTGTCATTCGTAAGTGAAGGTAATGCAATAAAACATACGCGCGCGCAGCATCATCATCTTCAGCTTTAGTTTAACTCCACTTCACGATTCATTCGTTCGTTCATACAGTAGTGGAAGTGCTCTTGCTTTCTTTCTTATCTCATGTTCAGTTTATTGTGAAAAAAAAAATTAGAAAAAGCTTTACGACGTTGAAGTGTTAACCTTTGGAGGAGCATAAAATAACGATACATTCATACAAATGCATATATACATGTGTATGTATTTGCACGAAAAGTATATAACAATACGATTTTGAAATTTGTGATTGTTTGTGTATTTATACATATACGTATGTAAAAATGTATGTAAATACGTTTATATAAATTTGAATTGCTATCCCGTTTTCGATTGTTATTTTAAATTCTTTGATTTCGGTTTGTGTTTGGGATTCATTTCGTTTGCAATCATCTGCTAAGTAACACAATAAGATTCCGTCGGAATGTGATAATTTAAAAAATAATTGATCCAAAATATAAATGTGCCAAATGTGTATATGCAAGTATTATATTTACATACGTTCATAAATAGTTAAAATATAATTATAAAAGAATAATTGCTGTGTGTTTTTAAACAAAATTAAATTAAGTGAATCTGAAATTTTAAGGTAACAATTAACAGACAAAATTAATAAAACGCAAAGATGAAACATTGAGGATATTAAATGAAATTCTTATATATTTTTTTAGTTTATTAAAATTAGTTTTTAAATTACAATGGAAAACAAATTAGATTACAATAAAAAACATTAAATCTTCAATTTATGCGTATAAAGTCACATTTGCTGTCAAATACAAAACTCTTTACATGCATACATACATTTTAATTAATTTTTTATTTTTTTTTTTACATAGAGTGAATGCTTTAGTCTGTTGTTTGTGTTGTGAAGTTTCAAGAAATAAAATCAAATCAAGTTTGGTAGTTGTGGGAGTGTATAAAAAGAAGCTTGCCTAAGTCATATAATTTATTAGAAACTTAAAAAGTATTACGCGTATTCTGATCAAAATTATGTTTCAATAAAATTATGTACTCTTGGAAGTTATAGGGAAAATTTAATGAAAGAAATTTATGTTATTTTGCAATGTCACTAAAGAGGCAATAACGGAATGCGAAAAGTGGGTTAAAATATAGTCTATTTTAATACATGTTTTCATAATTATCAACTGAAAAAAGATCTCCAGTGACCCATTCTACATAATTCGATATCAAAAACGATTCTATATATGGTATTGTCTTCCACAAGATTTATATATTTACAAATTAAGTACTTCCAATTTTGAAGGTTTTTTTCTTGATAGATTTATTTTGACAATATGTACACATTTACATGGCCATTGGTTCCGTATAAGAGAAACTACAAATTTAAAAAATACATTTGCACTAATAGAAAAATAAATGAAAATTATTAAAATCTTATTGATTCTATATTCTTGCTGTTTTTATTTTATAAAAAAGACTGGCTCGTTGGCTCAATGGTTAGTGCGCCAAGCTGACATCCTAGAGTCGCGGGTTGGATTCCCGCTCAAGTCTGGTCCTGCACTTTTCTAATTTCCTCCAATCCTTCCTAACTCTCTCCCTGAACTGAAGGCCTTTGGCGCTATTGCTCATATTAATAACTAAATTGTAATTTGTAATTATAATTTTAGTTCTATAAGAATAAATAAATTTTATAAAAAATATTGCATTGTTTATTAGTGATGTAGCAAATATTCGTATTTGAATTCGCGAATATTCACATTCGTATTTGCGAAAAATTAATGCGAAAATGAGCGTCAGAAAAAATACATAACATAAGGTGTTGGTAAATAATATTAAGTATGTGAAACAAAAGCATATTATTATCAATTTTATTAGAAAATCTTTTGTAACTTAAGCAAGCCTTGCAATTATATCTGTAATAGCATTCACTTTAAGATTTCGTCTGAAAAATAATCAACTTCTCATTCGAAATTGGCTAACATTGGACTTAATAGATATGTAAGGATCGTTGAGTCTTGAAATTTGCTTGGCGCCAGATTTAAAAACTGAATTTTCGCATTCGTATTCGCATTCGCGAATATGGACGGCAGATATTCGCTTTCGCGAATGTATAAAAATTGAAATTCGTTATATTACTATTGTATATGAAAAGCAAAAAAAAAAAAAAAAAAGAAACAATCGTGAACGACTTATAGTGTGCACTGTTTTTTTACGTTCCTGTTGTATGAAATAAACCAAGTAGAAAAAACAAAACAAAGTAAAAAAGTACATGGAAAGACAGTTTAAGAAGCATTGGTTTTTGAGAATGTCAAAAATGACTTGGTATAACATAGGTTCTTAAGCATGACGTTAAGTTTAGATTCATTCAGCATTTTCACGAAATCAAAAAATTATCTAACCAAGCAAATTTTATTTACCGTCTTAAGTTTCTGATCTAAATCTTTACAATGGTAGAGCAATTCTTCTTTATGGTAACTAAATAAAATTCAATTATAAAAGTTAGGGAAGAGCAGATTCGTTTTATTTTTTTTTATTGGTCACGGAGAACGTTTGAAGTTAAAAAATTCATTACTGTGTAGTCCTACCTTTTTAAAGCATAGTTTAACAAACGCGAGAGTTTAATATCTGCTTCAGAATAAGCAAACTATTTTTATGTAAAAAGGCGAACCACCATTTATGATGATATCTTAAGGAAAAAGATTGCTCAATACTCCTACTCTTAAGCTTTTAATACTTTCCAATAATTAATGTAATGGATCTTTTATATATGTGGTTTGATCGGCTAAGATCAATTTAGTCAACCAACTCTGCAGTTATCTATCTTTATTCGATGAAGGCACGTAGATAAAATAAATCAGGTTTTCTCATAATGCTATCTAGTTAATATAGGCTTTATGGATTCTTTTACGAGTCTTTCTTTAAAAACATCAGACTAATGTGATATTATTGTTTATAAATGTAGAGTTGTTGCAGTTCTATTTATTGGAAATACGATATTTGTTTCAGTTTATTTTATAATATAAAGAATATTAAAATTAATTGTGTTGCTTTTCAATTGCAGTAAACTTTTATATTATTGTGATAATACAAAATTATATATATAATTTTATTTGGTAAAGAGCGCAATAAGTTTACAAACTAAAATAAAAAAATAAAAGGAAACAAATCGGGTTGTGCTTACGTGAAAAAATTGATTGATTGAATAATACACTAAAATGTTAAAATGAATGATGCCGATAACAAGGCCGTGAGTGAGTGAATATTGCATTGTTGAAAAATAGCACGATTAATCGACAAAATAAATAAAATAATACAAATAGAATTGATTAATATTAAAAAAGCATTTTAAAGACATTACTCGCAATGAATACTACAGCCATATTAATGCATCATCAGCAACAACAACATCAGCAGTTGCAGCAACAGCACCAACAAAATGGTGCGCGTGATAACAGCAATAGCAGTCGCAGCTGTGATGAACGGATAAACGGGCGAAATTCTCTTATTGGACGTGGTTCAAGTTGCTCACCAGCGAGTTCACCTACACGACATTCGAATACTGTTAGTCCCGCAACATCTTTGAACCACACAATTATGGCTCAAATGGCCGTTCAACAACAACATCATCAGCTTAGCCCACCACCTCATGTGGGTAGTGTAACAACTCCTAATGGATTACCAGCAGGGTTGCCGCCACGTATGCCCCATGGACTACCTCCGCACTCGCTTGGTTTACTAAATTCATTACAAATGATGCACCATGCCTCACCGCTTGAGTTAATGGCTGCCGCACACCATCATGTGCCACCGCGATCATATAACTCTCCGCCGCCAATTTCGACGTCTGATCCTAGCGCAAACGAGTGTAAATTAGTTGAGTACCGTGGTCAGAAGGTCGCTGCATTTATAATAAGCGGTGAAACAATGCTCTGTCTACCACAGGCATTTGAACTCTTCCTTAAGCATTTGGTTGGTGGCCTGCACACAGTGTATACTAAACTAAAGCGCTTAGATATCGTACCACTTGTTTGTAACGTGGAGCAGGTGCGAATATTGCGTGGTCTCGGCGCCATTCAGCCTGGGGTCAATCGATGCAAGCTACTCTCCTGCAAGGATTTTGATGTACTTTACCGCGACTGTACAACTGCCAGGTGAGTGCCCAATAAAAAACGAAAAGTAGTTATTTAAGACCTTTTTGGCATAATCCCATATCAAAAGTCAAGACTGTAATGACATGATTTAACGATGTGGTCTTCATGCTCTAGAAAACTTTCTCATTTCCTGTTTCCGTTTCAACAAGAATGGGAATATGTTACATAGTAGAATCTAATAAGACTTGTGTATCCCGTATGCAAATAGCAACATATCTATAAACCAATTATCTTAAAGATGACGAGCGCAAGTCAAGCCAAAAAGTTTTTATTTGCGTTACGATAACATTTGGCGGGAAGACGCAATGCAAACGCAACTTAAAATATTGTAATATAATACAACGAACTCGTATTCCTTATTCCAACTGATTTAAAAAGTTTTTTTTTATTGTTATTTTACTAAAAAACTTGCAATGTGCTGTCAATACGTCTCCGGCGAACAAAAAGTTACGAAGGAACTGTAGAATTTTTACCATTTTATCGTTCCTTTATAAATAAGGTATTCGATAATTGGGAAAAATACTAAAGAAGAACTATTTATTGAATACATTTTCTGATTTATGAAGAATTGGTTTTTTTTTTTTACATATAGACATACACTTAGGGTCTTGAGGCAATCACACAAATCTCACAAACGTATAATCGCTCAAAATTATATGGTCGCTTTCGTGAACGACACAATTTAGTTTGCAACTCATAAATCGGACAAATCAGCTTTTCTCATAAAAAGTACTGACAGTTGGATTTAAACAAACCACTGAAAATGTAAAAAAAATCAATTGTTACTTGAATTAAATTGGTAAAAATTTCACTTTTGGGCATAGTTGCCAATCACACAGTGTTGGCAACTCTCACTTTTGTGAGGTTTTGAATTAAATAGCTTTTTGCTGATTGGTGTAATTTTTAGTTATGTTGTTATTCCAAACTGTTACCGACGGTCTAATAACATGTAAAGCATTCGACGAATCCTGTAGCCCAAGAGTTGAATCCTTTTCCAATAATTCTAGTAATGCGTCGAAATTAGTTAGAGAACTTGCAATAATATCAAAATCAAAATTTTTAAGTACATTAGACGACATGATTCCCATCCATTTCCTCAAGTAGATAAGTGATTTACATAGAATGTTCATATCCTTGTATGGGAGACGTACACTTCTAAGCTTTAGAAACGTTGCGACGAAATTATAATACAATTGAAAATAATAATTTATGTATACGATATACATACATATATCTTACTACTTTCTATCCCACGTAATTTTCTTTTAAATTAAATTAAAAAAAAAAAAAAAAAAAAAACCGGAGAAGGAACAATAAAATTTATACTACCAAGCAAGGATGGAGAAAAGATGCTGCCTACAATTAGATTGTGCAAGAATGTGACACGGCTTTTGTAAGATGTAATATTTATTTTGGGCTCCCAGTGTAAGTTACGTATTGCAAAAACCAATATTGCTTTTGAACGGACTCAATACTATCACTATACTTTTTAAACTGTGGATCCCATACACAAGATGCGTATTCAAGAATTGGAAGTGAGTAATAAATTAGTGGTGTAAGGATCATTAAATTCTTTAGACTAATGTTTAATGTACACCTCTAGCTTTACTAATGATACTAGAGATATGTGACCCAAAATGCAGCTTTGGATCCATCAAGACACCAAGATCACTGAATTGTGTGACACATTCTAGAGTGTGATCATTAATGTGGAAGCTTTAACTTTGTTGAAACCAAACGTATTTAATAGTGGTTTTAGTTTTTGACAATTTTAAAATAATCATGAATGCATTATTATTCTCGTGTGATGCCGTGAATGTATGTATATACGTACAATTATTTCGAAAAAATTGCCCCATTTTTTGGATTTGGGATTTGGAGACTATTTATAATCATTTCAACTAATTT
The DNA here is from genome assembly GCA_035041805.1 of Amiota mariae. Lineage (NCBI taxonomy): Eukaryota > Metazoa > Arthropoda > Insecta > Diptera > Drosophilidae > Amiota > Amiota mariae. The sequence continues at coordinate 190,246 of JAWNKV010000137.1, forward strand.
AGTGCTTGGAAACGTCATTCCCCTTTTCTAATATGTAACATTGTCCGCGGTTTGTTGATACGATCCAGTCGAGTTCTGTGCTTAGTTCTAACATGGATAAGAAGAGCACTATCGCTTGTTTGGTTTCAAATATTTAATAAGCTTTCAACCGTTTAAAAACTTGCAACTGGTACCAAAAATGGATAAAAGTCTTTATCTTTTTAAACATATTTTGTTGTTGTGTTCGTTATGGGCCAATTAGTAGAATTTGAAAGAAAATTTTTTGAAAAACCACCGGGTAAGTTGGAAATTTGGATTTTTTGTATTAAAATCTGAATAAATGCAAGAAAATTCTTTTCGTTTTAAACGTATTGCTTGAGAATGGCTCGCCCTATTTTGCTGATTTTCTTGTGTTCGTTATAGGCCAATTAGAAAAATATGAAAGAAAATTTCAGGGAAATCCACCGGAAAAGTTGGAAATTTTGACTTTTTGTATTAAAATCTGAATAAATACAAAAGTAAAGTTTATCGTGCGTTCGCTGTTGGAAATGGAATTACCGTGATAGGCTAGTATGTTAAGAGCCGGTTCGTGATACAAATGAACAGAGAGTGTGAGTTCTCAACGCCAGTTCCAGAGTTAGTACTTTTTTTTTTAATATGTATTTAATATTTTAATAAATATAAATAAGATTCATGATTTCACGCAAAAACAATTACGGTAGTGTAGCGATACTACCTGCCCCGACTTTTTTTGTAAAAAAACACATTAGGGTCTTCATGAAAAAAAGTAAACCGCTTATACTGAGGGTTGTCATCATTGTGAACTAATTGTAAATGGCATCTTTGCACAATCATATAGTAAAAACGAAATGTTTTACCAATTTAATTAAAATAACAATTGATTACAGTGAATAGAAGTACGAATAGTAAATTATTTATTGCAATTTGTTTACTGAATTCAATAAATTTCCTTTTTTCCTTCTTTTCGGCATTTACAAGTTGTATGGGAATTATGCCTATTACAGATTTTTCTGCATAACTGTGCTCATTTACACTACCTGAAATTTCAATTATTATGTTCATATGTCAAATGTGTATTTGAATGAGTGTCAATATATTATTGATATTCCAGTGAGGATAGTAATGACCATATGCATGAACAAAATCATATCGTCTGTACTAGGCATTATTCACCATGTAACTATTTAGTTTTATTCATTATACACTCCACGCCACTTGAATAGCGCACTTCATATTTTTTATTTTAAAACTTCATACTTTCCGATACAGAGGTGTTAGGGACTTTTTAAAGATGCGTTATTAAATTATGTATTATATATAGGTAAATATATTTGGTAGGTACTTCGGTTCAATTTATATGAATTTTCGGGAGAATCAACTACAAAGAAAGTACCTTAATTTTTTCGCAACTTGAATAGCACACTCCCAAAAAAAAGAATTTCATCGAACTTATCATTTGTAAAATCGCTATTATTAGTAAATAAATATGGACTAATTAGTTTTAAAATAAAGCAAAATCAATCTACGACAACTTTTAACAGAGGCAGAAAAGCTTATAAAAAGCCTATAAGGGTATTGGCCTGTATGATGAAAATATCATGATAAATATGAAAAAAACATGAAAACCCGATCACACCGTGTGCTTAGTAATGCGGACAGACAACTTAATTTGAGAAAAGCTCAAAAAACGCTCTAAGATAATGTAAAAAAGTTATGTTAATGCATATCTAACCACGAATTAAAATTAAGTCCCTAGCACCTCTGTATCGGAAAATATGAGGTTTGAAAACAAAATATGTAGAGGTGTGCTATTCTATGGAGGGGAGTAAACGTGTACATAGGTGAATCGGAAAACCATCACATAACAAAATCAAAATACAACCTTCACTCATATTCAATTCTAATGGGTTTCTAAAAAAAAAAGGAAATCATTTAAGAGTGAATGACTCATTTGGCCGTTTTGAATGCATACTTGTAGATGTCTAATGCTACGTGCAGACGATATGATTTGCTCATTTTGTCGTGATCTTTTGGAACCATATGAACATTATCGAGCAAATTTTTCAATATGGATACACGTATGATCATGTTGCGATATTTAAACATTTCAAATGTGGGTAGATATCTCAGTACATTTTTGGTGCATTGCATGTGTTTCAGTTTGTTTGCATATATGTACGAATATTTTGGTTTTTATTTGCATTTTTAATTGTAACTTCGTTGGATAGTTATCATGTTGTTGTCGTTTTTCTTTATTTTGGTGCAAATAATTGGGAGCAATAAGATGACGGCATAATAGAGGAAATCGGAAAGTATAATGCTCCAAATGACTGTGATTTTAAACCGCAATCGCTTACACGAAATACATATGAATACCATATGGCGTAAATACCAATCATATGACATATGGGAACATGAAGTAAATATGAGCCGAATATGAACCCTCTACGTATAAACAGAGATATGAATAACAATCATATCGTCTGCACTTAGCATAATATACATGGACAATACATTTAGAGTGTACACTGGTTGCGATCTTCATGGGAAGACTTAAGCTGGAAGTACACAAGCGACTTCAACGATAAGCTGCAATGTTTGACAAACGCACCATTGCAGTTTCAAAGTACACAAACTGTAAACAGCTGTGAATTTGAAAATTTAAGAAAGTAATTATTGAAGAAAAGCGTATTAAAATTTGAATTATTAAAAAAAGGAAGTATGTATTTTTATTATCTTGTAATAAATTGAATTGCAATTACTTTTTAAATAGATAGGAAAGTATGCCTTCAAATGTAACATAAATACTGCAAAGAAATTGCTATTTACCAAAACAGTTTTTTGTCACCACTCCATCAGCAGTTCTTTTAGTTCATAAACCAGTTCTTTTCTCATTTTCCAATACTGTTCTCAGTTGAAGTCGAAGTTTATCAACTTTTGACATTGTAGCTTTAGCGACGAAGCTATGTAACTCGCTCCATACGATTTCATACATTTCAACTTTTATGTTTTGGTGCACGAACGCACCAAAAGCCGATTTGCAAAATAACGTCATTTGTGTATTTCCAGCTTTATACCCGAACAACGCATACAAATTGTAGAATTTAAATTATCAGAATTCGTGTTCTGTGAAAAATGTGTTTCGCGCACCTCCACCATTTTACGGTCGTCATAATCGGCCTACTGAGCGAACAATTAAAGCCATAGGGACCAAATTTCCCACAAATTTCACGCTATTGAACATCAGGCCACATAATCGTATGCGTACAAGTGCGTACGGTATTGCTACTGTATCCGCCAGTGTTAAAGAGAACAGTGATTGTTCATTCGTCGCCGTTCGCAGCAATTGGTTTTTTTTTAACTCGACTGCTTGAAAGATTTTACGTAAGAATCTTGGTCTAAGGTCGTACAAAATACGACTGTCTCAAAAACTGAAGCTTTGCGAACTGTCAAAGAGTCGAATTTTCGGTAAGTGGGCCATAGAAAAGCTGGAGAAAGATCTGTTTTTTTTATCAAAAAATTGTCTTCAGTGACGAAACTCATTTCTAGTAGAATGGATAAGTCAATAAATAAAACTGGCGAATTTGGACCGGTGAGCAATACAAAAGCTGCCAATGCACCCAGAAAAAATCACTGTTTGGTGCGGTCATTGACCCCAGAGAGTCAATTGCAGCATTGGAAGACAACATTACACGTGTCATTAGCGAGATTCCAGCCAATATGCTAGAAAGTGACTCAAATTTTGAATTGTCGTATGGATTATTTATCAACTCAAATACAAATACACTTTTGGACATTTTTTTTTTTTTTTTTTTTTAAATAAAAACGGAGCGCTTAAAGAACCACCCATAACTCTTCACCAGGGTAGTCTCAGAAGTATTCCACCTATAGAAGGAGCTTATTATTTGAAAAGAATATTGGGTGACAGAGTATAAACGAGACCAAGATGACCACGCCAAAAATAATGAAGAAAATTCACAATGCAATTTGCACGTCGATTGAAAATACACGAACTATCAGATATTGTAGGTATTTCGAAAAGTACTTTACAGCTCATTTTGACTGAAGCTTCGTGCATGAGAAAAGTTTGGCGTGATTACACAATGTTGTGGAAGTTTCACAACAATGAATCATCGATTTTTGACCATGGATGAAACATTGGTCCATCACTAAAATGGACCAAAATAATGGATTTATAGGGTCTCTCCTTTTGGGTCCAAAGAAGACAAAGACAGTTCATATGTAGGCAAGGTCATGGCGTCAGTTTTATGGGATACGCGTGAGATAATTTGGATTGATTATCTTCGACGGTATGTATTAAACGAACATATTGCAGTTTTAGAGTATTTGATAAAAGGAAAACAAGAAAATTGTTTCATCATGACAATACACGATTCCATACATTCGTTAACACGGTCTCTTAAATCGAACCCTATTCGCCGGACTATTTTCCGTTTACAAACATGAATAAATAGCTCGGTGGTAAAACAGTTCTAACTAGTTATGAACTGAGTATCCGGAAAAGTGTAATGAGCTAAAAGGAAAAAGAAATTGTTATCAAATTATTTTGTTGTTTCTTTGTTATGTCTTATATCTCTACCCTTGTATGTATGGATAGATGGTTGGATAACAAAAGTATTTTAATTTATAATTCTATTAACACAATTCACTGAAAATTTTAAAATAATATTTGCATCTATTTAACTAGTTCTTAAGTGTTTTATATTACAAAGACCTCTTCAATTAAAAAGAAAACTTCGTTTTTTTTCTTCTTATTGCAGATGTTTATCGATCAAACCACCTGAGAGGTAAAAATTCAATATAAGTCATATTTGTTTATAAAGTTTTCGGAAAAAATATCGAAAAATAAAAATCGAACTTGTGAGTTTTTAGGGCTATGAGATGAAAAGAAGAACCTAATTGAAAAAAGTATTGTTGATATGCTGTGATTGTGATTTTTTATGTTTTTTTTTACAGAAGCAATGTGTTTTGTGATTATAAATATGAGAGAATAAAAATACTAAAATAATTTTTTTAATTTATAAAATAAATTAAAATTTTGTAGAAAACATAAATATGTTATAATATCGATACTGTTTTTATGGTTTCGATTAAAGGTCAATCAAAAAAGTAATATTTCTGTTAGCAATTGTTTATTTAATTTCCCAACTCTTTTTTGGTTTTGTATTATTTTTTCATCTAAAACACTCTTGAGCTCAATTTTTGTTTGTTAGTTTTATTTATTACAAAAGTAACCACAAAGCTTTAAATTTTTGTTTTTAGAATTTTATTTACAAGTACACGAGAAAATTCTGTTTTTATCTCTCAATATTTGGAAATTTGGCAAATTTCAATTGATTATACTCTTGACGTAGGGAATAGTATTATAAGTTTGTCGTGAAGTTTGTAACACACTGAAGGAGACATCGGAGACCCCATAAAGTATATGTATTCTTGATCAGCACGACGAGACGAGTTGATCTAGCCATGTCCGTCTGTCTGTCCGTCTGTATGTATTCAAACTTGTCTCTTTCTTTTTACCATACGCAGTACACATGTCGGATCCATATGAAAGTTCTTAATAGAAAAACTTTTTTGTTCTTTGTATATTCGACTTGGAATTTGGAAATTATAAGATCTGACCTATGTCGATCAACCATAAAATTTTCAAGACCCTCGGACTACTAGCAGCGGCGTGAAAAGTATTGCAACTTCGGCATAGCCAAAGTTAGTTTTTTTATATATTTTTTTTATTAATTTTTTTCAATTGTTTCTTCATATAAAACAAATTGAAATATCGAGTCTTTTAAAAAAATTAACTTCCTAACGTCTCTAAGCTATATGTGCATATCAAGCAGACCTTGCTCGTTCCGATGTTTTTGATTTTTCGACTGTTCCTTGGGGTTTTCCCGAATTTTCTTTTTTCTAAAACCACCGCAGTATTGAGGTGAACAAAACAAAAAAAAAAATGTATCAATTTTGTCGAACCATTTTCGAGTTTTTATCAGACTAACGCACATTAATTGATTTATATATATACATATATGTATATTGGTCACACGGTCAAACCCGGTTGGCCCAATGTGTGTGTACATGTGTGGGATCCAACATACAACGAAATTGGACAAACATTAATTTCACTCACGTTGGTTGAAATATCCAAACAATGGGAATCTCCCGAACATCATATATGACACGCACACATACACATTTCACTAACAATACGATGACGTTGGTCCAGTCGGGTTTGACCGTGTCAAGATGCATATATAATATAAGATAATTAATGAAAATTTATTACATACAAACATACTGTTGCCTAATTTTGTGTCTTAAATTATAGAAAGACCGATTAAAAATATTACATAACATAGTTGTCATTTTTAATAACAGGGTTTACAAAGTATTCATATTTTGCAAAAACCTCCGACGGTTTTGAGGCCGGTTATTTTCAATTTCGCCCAAGAAACTGTAGGTGAGGCCTGTAGTTCGGGAGATTTTCTTGTTTTTGCTTGTTTGGTTGATGTTGTTTTAATGCAAAAGAGATTTCAATTAAATGCAAAGTTATGCTACAAATGAAATGTTGAATTATTTAATGCAGATTACCGAGGAAAACAATAAATCAGCTGAATAGGACCACTAGGGGGGTACCCCCATTCAAACCGGGATCCAGATGAATGTTCTTATTAGAAAAACTTTTTTGTTTTTTGTACTATCGACTTGAAATTATAATAAGTGTCTGACTCATATCCACCAACCTTCTAAATTTCAAGACTCTCGGACTACAAGAAGGGGCGTGAAGAGTATTATAACTTCGGCATTGCCAAAGTTAGTTTTTTTTCTACTTTTTTTTTTTTATAACGGTGTACTTAGCCAAATTATGATACCCACTCTATTGTGAACAGGTATAACTTTGGCTAGCTGCTTATAACGCAAGTATATGGATACTATCAGCGTGGCAAGCAGAATGGGCATGTTTTAGAGGATTTGACAAGCTTTGGTGAACTGAATGTAATGTTCTTCTTAATGTTTCTTTTAATACAAAAACAATAAATGTTAATTTGGATCAGGACTCAAAGTAAATTATACAAAACGATAAACCTTGTTAATTGTACCTTGAAAAGATATTAACATAGCGATGATGATAATGGTGTAATACTTTCTTCTTTAGAATCTGGTTTAATTTCGATTTATTTAAAAAAAATATAAATAGCAAATATTAAATATTGTTCTAATTAAACCAAATAAAGATACAAAGTAACAGTGTGAAGTGTGTTTTTTGTATGTTTGGTTTAGAGATTGGATATGTTCTATTTCTAATTTTCCTTTGCAAAAAAACTTAATTGAGTGAATCCAACCAACCCCTAGAAAAACAATCGGAACGAACGGACTAATTTATTTTATAAAGATTGTTTTGAGTTAGAAACAAGTGAAGCAACATTTATTGAAATTATTATTTATTATTTTTGTAATAAATAATTATAGTGTTTCATCTACAGTGGGGCTATAGCATAAACTACTTATACAAATAAATATGAAAAAATCCCAGGTTTGACTTGAGATAAGTAGTGATTGCGTTAGCGACAGCGATAAGTAAAGAAAAACAGAGTTATCGAGGTTGACTAAGTCTTTGCAGGTGGATACAAATCGCTGTCATGTTTTAATTCTGTTTTCAAAAATAAAAAAAAAATTGGTGCAAGCAATTTGTGTTGCATGTATTAGTATGATAGTACAAGATTTTTAATATGAACTATTAAATGAGCTGTTATCACGCCAAATTGCAAACGTATACATATATACGTGTGTGTATATGCTTATAAGTATAAACATGTTTTATAAATCGATGTTTGTATGAAGCAATTTCATAAAGTAATTTTATTGTTTTTGTGAGAATACCCCTTTTCCAACTTAAATAGAAATTTTAATTTACATTCTCATATAAACAAATATACTGCAATATATACTATTTTTACAAACGCAAGTGATTCAACTTAACACTTCAAGAAACAATCAAAATTAATTTTATTGAAACATGTCATTCATAAGTTGTATGTACAATAAATATGATCTAAGGTTCAACATTTATAAAATGGTAGAGAAATATTTAAACATATACGATCGCTACCTGAGAAAAAAGAAAAATACATGTTTACAAGAAAATAAAAATAAATAACAATACCGAAGGGAAACTTAGGTAACTGACCTGACAACGAATTAACGCAATTGGCCATAATTGGTGGTTTCCAGTTCAACAGAAGCCATAACAAATGTTAAAAAAAATTTGAAAATTAAATGAGTTCGTAGTGCACTTTGTTGTTTTCGTTGCTGGTATTACAGCGTTGGTATATAGTGCAAAAGTGTCCATTGTGAATAACAATAAAAATTTATATTTGCGTTGGTCACCTAAAAATATGAGTTTATAATTCAAATAAGATGCTATAGTTGAAGGTTAGCCATATTTGCTTTAAAATTTGTCCTAGTATTCCTATCAGTAATGTATTCGAATTTCTTTATTAATTTCATTAATTCACAATAGGATTGTACATGTACAACATTAAAGATCAGGCTTCGTTTCCTATGCTACTTAGATATAAGCGATTAATAACTCTAGGATGGAACAATACGTTTCTAATAGTAAATAGAGAGATAACAGATTAACAAAAAAACTCAACTTTTTTTTTAATGCTTCATTTGTATTTCATTTATATATAAGTCATTACGTTAAGGAAAATCGCTGGTTCGGAAAAATCCAGTTTAGCTTCTATCAGTCTGGTCCATAGGATGAGTTCTTTTAAGTCTACGTTGTGTGGAGTCCGTGTTGAGAAGATTGTATGCCAGTAGGTTTGGGAGTAATCTGAGCCTTTCCGCGTACCTCTTTCTGAAGCTGACAACTTCTTCCATGACCGTTGGCATATATAGGTCTCTGTGTAGATCGTCGTTGCGAATTGACCATCGCGCACCGGTGTATTTGCGTAGTGTTATGTTTTGATAATATTTACATTGGATTTTGCTACAGTTCCCCAAAGCTGTATGCCATATGTCTAAACTGGCATCAATATAAATTTGTAGAGCCGTATTTTATTTTCAAGGCTGAGGTTTGATTGGCAATTAACCAATACACGCTCTTTGTTTTGAGGTATATGTGCTTCCTTTTAGCAAGTATATGATGTCTCCACGACAGTTTTTTGTCCAAATTTATGCCGAGATATTTAACACTATCACTCATTGGTATCACTACACTATTAAAACGTAGTGAGGAGCTTCAGCCATTACGTTATGAAAAAACCGTATGAGTTGAATTTTCAGTGTTTCCCCACATGCTGCGGGCATATTTCCTGTGAAAAGAGTATAAAGCAATGCATCCAAAACACTACCTTGAGGGACACCAGATTGTCTGTTTTGATCGAAGAATATGCATCTTCAACTCTGACATAAAATCGTCTATTTGTCAAGTATGATCTCAGGAGATGAAATTGTATTGATAATAGTTGATTTTTGATTTTATAAAGAAGCCCTTTATGCCATACACGGTCGAAGGCTTGTTCGACATCCAGGAACACAGCAGCGCAGTATTGCTTTTCTTTGAATGCTTTGAGTATTTAGTTGACAACTCGATGTACTTGCTCAGGTGTACCATGTTTGCGCCAGAAACCAAACTGATGGTTAGGAAATATTCCCATCATCTAGTATAGGCAGAACTCTAAGAACAAATATTTTCGAGAGAACCCCCAACAAACTGATTGACTTATAAGATGTTAGCTCAAATTTAAATTTTCAAATTTCCATGGTTATGAGAATAATCTCGGCACATTTTCATTAACTAGGGAAATGACCAAGCCTGAATCAAACATTGATTCCATCGTACCCTTTAGATTTCTTTGTGTTAAGCAATTTTATTTCTGTTTGGACTTGTTGGAGTCTGATTGGATTCATAGGTGGGCTAAGCTGGCAAAGAACAATAGGATTACACATCGGAAAGTGGGTGATTTTTTTTCTGGGTGAAAGGCAAAAGCTTCAGCTTTGACTTTGCTCTGTGTGACACCATTGTCCATTTGAGCGGTAATATTGTCCATATGGGACGCTTTAGGTTCCTCGTAGCCCTCCATAGGTCACATTTAGGTCCATTCGGTGCCGCCGCTACAAGAAAATCTCCAATGGCATCATTCCTTAAATCGGCAAGATTTGATTTTAAATTTTTTCAATTCTATTAAAAGCATTTTTGTCACTTGGAGAATGTGTTCGTTGCCAGATCGTAGCAATTTTCTTTTTTCAGTCACTAATTTCGCTGGAGTACAATGAGTTTTTTTTATGTTGAATTACTGTGACAATGTATATATATATCAACATAATTGGAATTTTAGTTAGGATAGTTTCAAATAAGTAAATGTATAATCAGTGATCACACCTTTTGTACTACGCATTACGACTATTTTCTATTTATATTTCTATAATATATATATATTTTCTTATTATACTAGCTCCTTCTAATGAAAGGCGGTATTCGACAAAAAGACTAACTTTGGCTGTACCGAAGTTGTAATACTCTTCACGCCGCTGCTAGTGGTCCGAGTTGAAATTTATGAGGTTGGTTGATATATATCGGAATTTTATAGTTTCCAAATTTCACAACGATAATACAATAAACAAAAAAGTTTTTCTAATAAGGACTTTCATTTGGATTCAGGTTTGTATTGTAACCCCCCTAGTGGTCCGATTCGTGCAAAGGTTCAGCTCTCTAGCTCAAAAAACTGAGGGACTAGTGCTTTGTGTCTGTGTCTTACCCTTATCCATTAACCTTCTAAATTTTAAGACTCTCGGACTACTAGAAGGGGAGTGAAGAGTATTACAACCTCGTTAGTTAGTCTTTTTTATATATTTTTAATAAAATATTATAAACTAGTAGCCAAGCCCGCGCTACTGCTCACCGGCAATATCAGCTTTGTACGGGAATGAATAGAAAGAATATTTATTCTCATAATTCAAAAACAGTTTTTTAAGTAATATTGACATACGTAATTATCTGAGGTGTTTGACAAATCATACTTGATAAATTTGACGTTTGATGTCGGGTGTTTTCAATTTCACCAAAAAAAACCTATTTGTGATAGAAAACGCGACGATTTAATTTTTCGAACATTAATGTTCGAACGAAGAGCTGATTGAATATTGTTCATTTTAGGAGAAAAATCAATCAATTCAAGGAAAAATTTAACGTTAACAGCAACAACAACAAGCATTGAAGCATACGGTTCACTGCTTACTTATAGGCAAAATACACTTTCAAATTATTTGATCAAGTGGGTTGATGAGTTGCCTGTTCTCGCAAACACAACTTCCAGTGGAATGTAAACAAACAAATAAAAATGCGAATAATGTAAAAAAAAGTTAATGTATTGAAATAAGTACATAAATCAATTGATATTTCAGTTAAATTGGTAAAACAATTCATTTTTGCTCAGACTTGCCCACTCATAATAAATTTACAATGTTAGCAGCCCTCACTTTGCGAAGGTTTGTCAAGTTTGTCACACAATTTAGTCTAGCAGATTTCGCAAGCCTGGCAATTTTTTGTGTGGAGCAACTGCCACTTTATTTGCGAGTTTGCTACGTTTGCGACGTTACGTGAAGACCCCTAATAATCTTTTCATTGTTTTGTACGCACACATGTCTGTCCAAGATGAAATCTATGCAAACTTTTTTTCTTTTCCCCGCAACCCGCGCACACATGTTAATCCAAGAGGAAATATTTGCACTAGCAACTTTTTTAGTGTTCCGTACCCATAAGAAGCTAACGGGACCCTATTACTAAGCTTACGATGTCCGTCCGTCCGTCTCCTGCTCTACCTCATGAACCGTAATAGGTAGAGAGTTGAAATTTTCGCAGAGTGTGTAATTCACTTGGGTGTAGAACAATACTAAAAATACACATTTTTAGAAGCATTGTTCTTTAATTTAACCTTTTGTTTAACTTTTTTTTTTTGTTTTTGTAGTATACTTTTAAGCTGTAATTGTAGTATACTTTAGGCTGTTAAATATCCACATATTTTAATATTTTAAGCAAAAAATCTTGTACAATGGTACGGAACCCTCCGTGTGCGAGTCCAACTTACACTTGTCTGATTTTTTTCTTTTCCCCACAACCCGCGCACACGTTTCTTCAAAAGCAACGATATGCACAAAGGGTTTTTTCCATTGTTCTCACCCATGTTTCTGCGCTATGAAATGTATACAGAAGCAAAACCAAACTTTTTTTCCCTAATTCCCCCACACACGTCTGTTCATAATAAGAAAATTTTTGACGAAAATCAAAAACTTTTAATATTCTTCAAACCAAACAAAACCTTTTATTTCCTTTTTCTGCACACACGTCTGCCAAAGCCATACGCAAAGGTTTTTCCCTTTCTCATCACACATGTATATACGCTATGAAATTTATACAGGAGCAACAACAATGTTTTTTATTTCCTTTCTGCGCACGCACGTCTCATCATAAGAATTTGATCCAAACATTTGTGACAAACATCAAATCTAGACATACATGCATCAAAACGCGCTCAAATTAAACCATTTGATCAAATAATTTGATCGTGTATTTAGGCTATTAGCGATGATGTGGAATGAAAAAACGAAAATACATATTTTTGAAGCGATTATGTACATACGGAATAGCTTGGACGATTATGTACATTGTACCAGAACGAAAACACAGAAAACATCAACAATCAAGAGCGAGAAACCAATAACATCTGACAGCCTTCGTTTATACGGAAGTGACGAAAAATTTATCACGCCTTTTATACTCTTCACGCAGTGAATAATATTATAAGCGTGTAACACACAGAAGGAGACGTCGGAGACCCCATAAATTATATATATTCTTGATCTGCGCGACGAGACGAGTTGATCTAGCCATGTTCGTATGTCCGTCTCTATGTATACAAACTAGTCCCTCAGTTTTTGAGCTAGAGAGCTGAATTTTGCACGGAGCTTTCTTTTTACCGTACGCAGTACATTTGTCGGAATCAGCCGAATCGGTCCACTAGGAGACGTACCCCCCATACAAACCTGGATTCAAATTCAGGTTCTTAGAAAAACTTTTTTGTATTTTGTACTATCGACTATCGAAATTTGGACCCTCGACCACTAGCTGGAGCGTGTAGAGTATTACAACTTTGGCATAGCCAAAGTAATTCTTTTTTTATATTTATCATTAATGCCCGTTTCAGACTGAGCAGAAGCAACCTTTTTTTTTGTAAGCAGCTCAAAAAGTTGCTAAATTTCTACAACAACAACAGGTAAATGTCAGAACTTCAGCGTTGCTTTGGGTTTTTTGAAGCAACATTTCTTCTGCTGCAAAAGTGAAAGCAAAAAATGCAGCAGCCAGGGCTGGCATAGTTCGAGTAGTGCTGCCAAGTTTTTGTTCATGTCCGCCTTTTTTTGGTGATTCACGACACTAAACAACCGATCATTGCACAAAACAATTTGAAGAAAATTTTAAATTGTGTTTTTTTTTTCAAATATTAATAAAATAAGTAGCAGGAATGAAAAAGGCAGCTGCAAGAATTATTTGCATACATTGCGAATTCTCAATCATGTATTTTTCAGAAAATTTCCATTTTAATTATCACAATTAGCCACAACGTTCCATTTGTATGTATAACCAAAACAAAAAACATCTGTTTTTTTAAACGAAACCACTGAGTGATCGTTCGGTGGAAAAGCAACAATATTGAAGCAGTGTGAATCGGACATAAAATTTGTATCATAATTCAACTTTTTGTTACGTTTATCTAATTATAATTATAATTACATTATACAACATAAAGAGCGAGTCCGACCACTGGTCGATACTAGTATGGTTATACTTAATGGTTACTAGTATCAAAGACAATGGGTCTAAAACTAAACTAACCGTTTATTTTGAATGAGTTAACTATTTTACCTTCTATTATCTACATACTTATGTCACTTTATCTACATACTTATGTCACTTATGTTCTAAACTCAATTAAGACAATAGAGGTTTCTGATAAAATTGACAATAATAGGACTAATACAATTCTTCTTCCAGATACTTAACTTATACTTTCTTTTGCTTCACTAATAAATACGATTATTTGAATGATAGTCTACATGACTTGACATTTGAGTTGAAAAGTAAAGCGCTTTCTACTCAAGAACGGTTGAGTAGCATTTCTTACGTTGTTGTTTCAGTAAATAGGGAAATGATTAACTTTATTTACAGTGGTCTTTGGATCAGTCTGATACCTTCCTATATTTGGAGTTTAAAATTACATAAATTGCGTTTTCTTTATCAATTAACAAACTCTTAACATTATTAGGTCAAGTTAATGTAACATAAAAGATAAATAATTTTCTTTAGGTCCCTAGATACGCAGAAAAACAAAAAGTATTCAAATATTTAAATAAGTTAAGATGTAAATATCTATATGTACAATGTACGGACTTACTTAATTAAACATTTGTACATAGATATAAAATATGTATGTAGGTACATACATACATATGTAAACATCATTAAGTGCATGTGCTTTAACTGATAAAAGCAGGTAAGAGGCTACCTGTTTTTTATACTCTTCACGCATAGCATTATACGTTTATCATGAAGTTTGAAACTCACAGAAGGAGACATTGGAGACCCCATAAAGTACATATATTCATTATCGGCTCGACAAGACGAGTTGATTTAACTATGTTAGTTTTTGAGTTAGAGTGCTGCATTTTTGCACGAATACGCAATACATTTGTCTGAATCAGATCCAAAATGTATGTTCTTATTCGAAAAACTTTTTTATTTTTTGGACTATCGACTTGAAATTTGTTTGACGCCAGCCTTGTAAATTTCAAGACCTTTGAACACTATAAGTACCTGACCCATATCCACTAGGAGAGTAACCTCACATTTATTTTTGGGACTATCGACTTGAAATTTGTTTGACGCCAGCCTTGTAAATTTCAAGACCCTTGGACACTATGAGTACCTGATCCATATCCACTACGAGAGTAACCTCACATACAAAACATGAACTTTAGAACAATAATCAGATCATACAAAAGATCCGTAACGAGTATTACAATACTGCAGAGCCAAAGTTAATCTCCTTTTTACTGGTTTTTTGTTATTCAAACAATGTATAGTAGATATTTTTGATTTTCTATTCATATTTTCGATAAATTAAAATAAGTAAGTGTACTTATCTACAGACTACAGCATTTTGCATATGAAAAAATTCTCAAGTCATTAAACAAAATTTTTATTGAAATAAATATTAACAATGCAAAACATTGACATCAGTTGACCGAAGCTTACATTACCATTTTGAAGATTTCCTCTCATTTGTTAGCATAACGAATGAAAGAGAAACAAATTTGGAAACAAAAGTAGGCAATAAACAATTAATCATGAGTAAATTTTGCAAGATGAAACCTCTTTCAGTAATTGGTGTACATATCAGCTTTTTCACGACAACAGAACGTGGCGATACCAAATTACAGCTCGATTGTTGGTTGTTGTTTCTATAAGTCAAACATCAATCCAAAGTGAGAATACCTGATCACATTACTGTGAAAGGTACGAAAATATACATATCCTTATCTTTATAAGTTTTTTAACGCCGCACTCAAAAAAAAAAAGAACAAAAAAAAAAAAAAAAACACTGTTTCATAACATTTTGGTGTGTTGTTGAGTTTCGGTTTGTACGCGTGAGTGCTTTACTAATTCACCATTGCGATTATTTCAAACCAACAGTAACTCTCTGCAATTCCGCAGTTCCAGACCAGGCAGACCACCAAAGCGAGGACCCGTAAGCCTTTCAATGCCACCAACGCATCTATCACAACATCCACAATTAAAGAAGCATCGTCTGGATAACGGTGACTACGCGTACGAGAGTGGCCACATTGGTGGTAAGTAACAAAGTTTTATTCAGCAAATCGGGTAAATATTGTAGTTACGTAAGTGGAAAAATTTTCCTGTCGTCAGTATAATCGTACAAATAACAGATAAAGGAAAATAAGGAAACTATGAGGAAATAGTTTTTTTAACTAAAAAACAAATAACATATTATTCATGAAAGAAAATTGAAGAAAAGGGAATACACAATGATAAGTATTAGCGACATACAGTCGTTTTAACAGGAATCGATTTTTATGTATATTTGCTATTTGGAAGAATAGTTAAGTAGTAGCGAATATGTGGTCTATCCAAGAAACTGTTCATATTACCAATTGCAGAAGCTTCATAAAGTAGTAAAGCTGATTTAATGCAGTAACCAATGTGTACTGCATTTACAAATACAAATCAATTGTAATTTAGCCCATAAGATATGTAAGATCGTGCTGATAGATACATTTCTATCCATGTTGTTGAGACATACACAATCATTAAAGCAATACATTTCATATCTATCAAACGATCACGAACGAATCAATCAATAGCTAGCGATTGTATTAACCCTTTGCACCCCAATCAAATTTTCATATGACAAACCAGGAAACCAGGATTTTTTTTGTTAGATGGCTATATTGCGAGTACGCATGTATGGAAAATGAAACACTCTTATTAAAACTCGCCCCTTTTTTTTTTCAAAATTATGTTTTCGCCATCCATTACAATTTATTAAAGTAATTTACTCTCATAGAATACAAATATTCTTTTAGATTTGGCTGTTGTGAGTTGCAGCGTCGCC
This sequence comes from Amiota mariae, assembly GCA_035041805.1. Taxonomy (NCBI): domain Eukaryota; kingdom Metazoa; phylum Arthropoda; class Insecta; order Diptera; family Drosophilidae; genus Amiota; species Amiota mariae. The sequence goes on from JAWNKV010000137.1 coordinate 206,955, forward strand.
AACGTAGTGCAAAAGGTTAAGAATTTTTACCCACCATTAGAAATACACACTGATATATAAACAATCCATCTTGCGGAAGTTAAACTATTGTAAATGCTTTAATAATGGAAAATTTGCCAGAAATAATAATCAATTTCAGTTCAGTTTGAATCTGCAGCTCCAATAAGGATTTGAACTTTATATGTATTTGAATTTATATCTTTCATTCTCAGTTTTTATAAAGTATGTATCCATGAGAAACTCCCAGTTCAATATTCGCACGATTCGCGTAAATACTCGTATATTCAAATATTGACAGGTAACACGCCCATTACAAAAAGTGTACCGAAGTATTTATCTATAAATGAATTCATGACTTGTAAAAAATCATTCACATATATACTTATATATACTATTTAATTTGCGTTACAACTTTCCAGTTTTTTTTTTTACTTTAGGATTCTTTGTGGTAAGCGCTTGCATTTGTGATCCGCTGAGGAGCAAATTTTATGTCAAGTCACGCTACGGCATATCTGATCTCGATCCTTTTTGGACGAGGAGACATATTCGTCTTTTTGAAGTGATTTTTGATCAGTTATTAACGATAAAAATGTGTTCAGCATATTAATCAACTACAATGCTTGCAGGTAGAGACAGTTGTACGATTTGTTTATAATCAATAAAACATTACAATACGTATGGATAATAAATTTAATCGATTTTTACTTTTATCTAATAGCTGATACGGCATACAACAAATCTTCAGTTTATTTTAACACAATTGCATAAAAATCAGATGTGATATTTTATTTACATATTACCTATACACAAAGAATGTAATAGCCTTTTCACACTGGGCCGATGAATTTTGCGTTAATTATTACACTGTCCGACAAAAAAAAAAATTATGACATTAATGAAAACAACTATTTATTATTAAATTGGACCTGCTGAATACAAATATGTTCACAGTTTTCTTCTAACACCTACCATTTAAAAGTTTTGATAAATTAAAGTACCATGAATCAATGAAGACACCAAGAAAATTTGAAATCACTATTTTTTTAAATATTTGAATTTTATAATAAGAATTGTAATATATAATATATGTATATGTACACACATGTATGTTATGAATCTAATTAGATGAGAGGTTTAAGTGTTAAATAGAAAAATATAGCCACTTAAAAAGTCTGGGGATTAAGAATTTCTTATTCCGCACCAGAGCAATAACATTACACAGTACCGCACTACAACAATTTTCGTATTTTATATTACATGTTATATTACGGTTTATTAGATCTGTTTTTTGTGCTTGTTATCTTTTAAATATAGTCTTGTATTTTATTACTTTACTTTTCCAACAAGCACCAACAACATCAAGACAGCTCGGACTTTCTATGAACAACATAAGCCTTTCTATCACTAAGCACTATCATCATTATACTTCCATTACCATCACCATGAAAGTCTCTTCCTCACCTATAATAACTTTTAACTTCCACCTGGAATATGCTACAGTAATACGGAAGCTTGAATGATTTTTCAATATTCATTTCCGCGTAGTATACACCAGCTCCAACTCCTTCGCTCATTTTCGAGCCATCTGTATATATGTTGAATGAATTTTTTTGTATTCTAGGCTTATACCCATTAGCCAATCATCCTTTTCCCCAAACTATTTGCTCACTGTGATCATTGGCTCTACAGTCTTCTAGCGATTCTTGACAACTGACAAGGCAGGGCATAGTTGGCTGTTTGGTAAGAAGCTTCCTTAGTCTCGCCACCTCTACAGTTTTTTCCATGCTCCCACAAAATACCTTCCAGGAGTTTCTCTTGGCTTTACGAATTTCTTGTTTGTATATGTTCCGCACATCCTTATATTCCTTCCAGCACTCTTCACAGTCTGCTGGCCTAGCCAGCTTGAAGATTTCTCGCAGATAGCGCCTTTGGGAGCCCAACTCCTGGCCGACAGTATATATGGTATGTTTTTATAAAAGTTTTATTAAACGCTTCTAATTCTTGCTTGAGTTGTGTATGCGTTGTAAGACTTTTTGCATTGCTCAGCTCTCTAGTCCAGATTTTTCTACAAAGGTCCCAGTTTGTAAATCTAGGATTTCTTAGAACTTAACGTGAATGGAAGCACAAGAAATGTAGAATTCTAGATGCTTATGGTCCGAAAAATGTGGTGTATCAAGCACCTTCCAATTTTCGACTAAAGTATTGCAAGTGGAGAGAATTATATCGAGAATGTTTTTTGAGGTAGGTCCAACATATGTTGGTTCTTCTCCCCGATTTGAGATATTAAGATTGCAGTGTAAAATAAACATAAGTAGAGACTCACCTCTGTCATTGATGTCAGCGTTGCCCCATACCGTGTGATGATCATTTGCGTCTGCCCATATGACAACGGACTGCTTCCTACCGCTGGCTGTATCCACCAACCTTTGAAGCTCCGCCGGTGGTGCGTGTGTGTCATGCGGCATATAGCAGGACGCAAGGAGTAGGAGCTCATCCTTGTCGTCCTCTACTGCTACTACCGTCAATTCATCTGTGGAGAGAGATGTTAACACATAAGATATTAAAGTTTTCCTTACCATTATAGCTGTCCTTACCCTGCAATTGGTATTCGGAATGTATGTGTTGAACTGTATTGACTTTAGCCCAGAGACTGTGTTACCCGAAGCAAACCATGACTCCTCGGCTAAAGCCACGTCGCAGACGTTATCCTCAGTTTTAAGGAGAAGCTCGGCTTAAGCCTCTTTACTGCGGTGTAGATTTATTTGAAGCACCTTCAGCATTCGCTTCTGATATCCTCATGGGTTAGGATCTTTCGTTCAGCTCTCCCAAACCCTCAACGGCTCTTAGATTTAGGGAGGTCTCTAGGATGGATTCGATGTCCAGTTCCTTATCGACCTTTCCCTTCCTTAGTTTGTTTTGATTGTCGTCTTTGGGATTGCGTTTTTGGGGACGTTGATACACGTTTTCTACGCCCCACGCCATCTTCCCAAACCTTGCGTATAGGATTTCCTCGGCTGCTTCATTGATTTAGAGGAAGTTGCTCTGACCACCGCTGTCATCTGCTTGCTTGGTCACATACAACACCTTCCAAATGCTGGTCGGCACGTCGGGATTTTGCATTTGGAAAAGACGCAGTGAATCCTCCGGCTTCACCACTCGAGGTATTATAACCTTCGCTTTGGGCAAATATAGTATAAAATATCACCGCGATGAACTCCCTACAGCAAAGCTCCATTCCATAGGCCTTGGAGCATTTTAAATGCTCCCTTAACCCATGCTAGTTTAGGATCGTAGTTGCATTTGAAGATGCTTACGCTCTCGAACCAGCCCGCCCGTCAAATGATGGCATTGGCGCATTTGGTTCAGCGTCCATTTTGCTTACAATAAAGTAGATCACTATTGGAAAACCATTCAAAAATCATCTTGAAAAGTGACCGCCGTAGTTATTCAAATCACCCAGATAAGTTTTGCATACACAAAAATTATTGTTGCTTCCTCTGTTTGTGGGACAGTAGAGATACCAAACATCATTATAAAGTTAAAGATTGTGGTGAATCAAACGTGAAATGTGAACCTCCATAGGAAAATCCATCCTTACACATAAAACTTGGTGTAATGAAAATTTTTGTCAAGGTCATGGATAAAATTGGAAAGGGATTTTTGTATTTGAAAACTGATTTCTCCAAATTAAGTGATACTAAACTAAAAGAAGGTATTTTTGTTGGCCCACATGTAAGAAAACTTTTAAAGGATGAGGGATTCGATGAAAAGCTTACCAAGAGCAAACTAGCGGCTATGTTGTCTCAAAAGATGGTAACTCAAGGATTTTTAGGCAATCATAAAAATAAAAATGCCGAGGTTTTAGTAAAGGTCTTGTTATAAAAATGTGTAACGATGGGGTACAGGAAATCTTTAAAAATACATTTCTTTCATTTTCATTTCTTGGGATGGTGAGTGACGAACAAGGTGAAAGCTTTCACCTGGATATGAAACAGACAGAAAGCGTTACCAAGGAAGGTTGACTGCCAAAATGTTAGCAGATTACTGTTGGTATATAATGCAAGAGTATCTTACTATTCACAAGAGGTAAAATTAATATTTCGTGAAGTTCCCATGTAAATTCAAGCCGTGTTCACTGATTTATGGTTCATATTTTAATTTATCGTAACTTTTAAATGTTACGTGTTAGATGAAAACCGTTAACATTTTCGTGTACAGTATCCAATTTAATAAAAAATAGTTGTTTTCTTTAATGTTATAATTTCATTTTTTTCCGCTCAGTGTTATCAGTATTTGTTTTGTTTTCTGCCTTTACACTTAAGCTTCATATTGATTTCCAAGGTACACTGAATGGAGCATTCTTTAATATACATATAATAAAATAGTATTCAAATAGTGTTTCGGATGGAAAGTAAGGTACAAATGATATTTACTCAATTGCGCTTCTATTTATTTAGATGTTCACTGCGTGAGGTCGTTACTTTCTTGTCTTAGATATATGAAATTAATTTTAATTAATGATGTAACAAAAACGATTGGATTTCTTTCTAATTTTTATGCTATTTTTTAGAATTAAATCGTTTAGATAAATCGCCATTACTAGCGAATGGTTATAATCCTCCACCAATAAGTCACATGGCATTTATGCAGATGAATGCGCACCACCCAGGGACAGCGCTAATGTCGCCTGGAATGACGCCGCATGGCTTGCATGCACGTCCTGATAGTCACGTACTAAAGACCGCAGCGCAGAGTGGTATGTCTTCCGCTAATATGGATGCCCTAGCACGCTCTGGCATCTGGGAAAATTGTCGTGCCGCTTACGAAGACATTGTAAAGCACTTGGAACGGTAAGATTAGTATAAAGGTTGTCTTTAGTCTATTATTAATTTAAAGTATTAGCCTTCGTGAAGAGAGAACAGACGAACGTCAACAATTAAACAGCCGTGATGGAGGGGAACAAAAATTTCATGATCTTACTTCACAAAACTGTAAGTACGCTTCAAACTAAGTCTCATAGTCCTTATTATTAAAAAAAAACAGTAAAAAAAAGATTAACTTTGCCTATGCTGGTCCTAGTTAGTTTTGAAAGTTCTAAACAGTTGTTTTGGTTTTACATGCAAAACAAAAGTTTGTCGAATTGCGAGAAATTATAATGGTAATTTTGTGAAAAATTTAATAATTAAGAACGATTCGCATTCCTGCTACTTATTTTATTACAGTCTTGAAGAAAACTTTACAATTTCAAAATTACAACTGTTAAATGTCGAGAATGACCAAAAAGAATGTCGGAAATGATTTATAACATTGACAAAAAAACTGTCAACTTAAAACACAAAAAAAAAATTTACAATTACACTTAAAATTAGGACAAAAATATAAATTGAAATGAACTGAAACTAAAATATGTAAATTAATTCAAAAAAAAAAAAGAGAAACAAACAAAAATAGAGAAAAAAAAATTCAAATGCAGCCGAATTCCGATAATTCGCAATTGCAAGGGAACATCATTTATTACGAATTACAGGGGTTTTCAAATTATCGAGATTTCGATTTAACGAGGTTTAAAAAAGAATTAACGGGGTTTTACATTTCAGTTGATTTTCTCATATTGTCTAACTTTATTAATAGGAAAATAAAAACAGAAACATAAAATAATATTAAGAGAAAGATGAAGCTTAAAAAAAGTTTGCAATTTTTGATTGCTTGAGGTTCTTTTCGCCTCAACATTCACGTAATCATCGTAAAGGGCAACATTTTCAGAGTTCTCAGATGTACGATTTCATAGATAATAGATCAATTGCTCGTCTTGAAATAAATTTGCGTAGAAATCTTTATTAAAACCGCAAGCACGGAAGCAGTTTTGAATACATTCTGTGTTGACACTATTCCACGCTTTATAAGCAATTTTCAGTGCCGTAAATAGCGTACATTTAAACTTTTTTTCTCATCAATGCTATTAACCAGATAAATAAGACCGTAAGGCGACATGAAGGCGACAAAACAGTCTATAAAAGTTAACGGTAAACTGATAAATTTTTTTTTGTTTTTTTACGTTGTGCATTACGAATTATAAGAGGTTTTAAAAATAAATTACGATTTATAAGCGGTTTTACGTTCACTGAATTGCAAATAAAAATACGAAATACCGAGGGGACCAAAATGTATGGAATTTTTACGAATTAACGTTTTTTTTTTTCAAGGGACCAGCAGTCTGTTACGAATTATTGTGGTTTACGATTTATCGGGGTACGAATTATCGAGATTCGACTGTAATAAATAAGAATAATATGAAATACCAGCCTCTGACCCGATGGGGGAAATTTATTTGCAACAGTAGCGAGCTATGCCCATACTCACTGCCATGTGTGTTCAGAGACATATAAACTAATAAACTACAATAAGTACAGACGGTATAGATGACCTAAATCAGCGACATCCAGTTCATCCAGCCTGCAGTGTGATTATGAGTCCCGTAGGCGAATGACGATGGTATTAATCGATGAGGGCGATATCTCAGGCAAGAGAACGTGATAGAAAGTATAATGTCACGTGCATAAAACTTGGAATGGATCGTGTAGGGCATAGCTAGTAATGCATCTATTTAAGGCTAAAGGGACCAAATATCTGATAGGACGACTAGGGACACAAAATTTTAACTGATTTAATAGCTCAGGAGAATCAATTTCCCCAACTAAGAGCTAATCAAGAAAGCTAATCCCAAGAGCTATCCTACGATGCACCAAAGATGAAAGACTGATAAGAAAGAGCCTATCAGAGTAAGATGGCAAACGGGAATTAGGATTCCAGTTTAGGCCACGAAGGGCAAACAGGAGGAATTGTTTCTGTACAGACTCAATTCGAACTTTTTTATTTATATATTGCGGTGACCAAATGCAAGAAAAATATTCGAGGAGTGGACGCACAAGAGATATAAAAAGATAAACCAAAAACACCCTTCGCTTTATTTACGATAAAAGAGATATGTTGGTTAGAATACAGCTTCGGATCAAGCAGGATATCGAGGTCATAAAAGTAGAGACTCGTTCGAGTTGGACGATTTCAATCATGTAAGTAAACAAATGAGGTTTACACCAATGATACGTCATGAACTTACATTTGGAGATATTAAGATATAAGTAATTTGCTGAGCAACAAGAATGTAAAGAATCAAAATCCTCTTGGTGTCATCATTAAATGAAAGGCACAATTTTACATCATCAGCGTACATGAGCACATGAGAATGGGAGGTGAAGAAAGGGAGATCATTTACAAAAAGGTTAAAAAATAATGGGCCTAGATGGCTTCCTTGAGGAACACTAGAAGTGACAAAGACTGGACCAGAAAGAGTGGACTTAAATAACACTCGTTGAACCCTATTTCTCAAATAAGATTCAATCCAACAAAGAAGATGTTGAGGAAAAGTTTATGTACAAGCAGATCATCATTAACAGAATCAAACGCTTTACTGAAGTCAGTGTAAATAACATCAGTTTGACGTTTGTCCCTAAAACCAAGATTTACAAAAGATGTGAACTGAAGCAAGTTTGTAGTTGAACATCGCTTTTGCATAAAACCGTGTTGACATGGAGAAATAATTGTTTTACAAAAGTGATAAAAGGTTGAAATTGAGTATTTTTTCAAACAATTTTGGGATTGCAGAAAGTTTAGCAATTCCCCTGTAATTGGATATGACAGCTGTGTTACCTTTTTTGTGTAGCGGAACAATAAAGGATTCCTTCCAGATAGGAGGGAAAGATGCGCTCTGAAATGCTAATGTGAACAGTTTGAATAGTGGCTTACACAGAGACTCAGCACAGTGCTTAAGCAGACAACTATTTTGTCTGGGCCGGGTGAGTAAGTGGATTTCAACGATTTTGTAAGAAGACACTCCTCCCTAATTACATGAGTAACAATGATGTTACATTGAGAAATGGGATAAGAATACCGGTTTTGAATATAGGATTCAGAGGAATAAGTGAATTGAAAGAATTGTGCAACCAGGTCTGCAATACCCAAATCACTATGGCCATGTTCATTATCTAGATACAATGAAGAGGGAAATAACGAAGATTTGCGCTTTAAGTTCACAAAATTATAGAACTGCTTAGGGTCACGTGAAAATGAAAGAAAATTAGCCCGGGCCGCACAAAAGTTAGCAAAAGCAATAGAAGATCCAGAATTCTTAATTTTTTTATATAGCCTCGACTTAATGTTCTTCATATAAGAAAGTCTTCTTGTAAACCAAGGTGGTTTATATGACACTTTCGAAACAGCATTATAGTGGACATAGGCATCAAAAATAATGTATATCACTTCATATAAAAAATGAATAGCAGTAGTCGTATCACTGCAATTGCACAAAAATTACCAAATCCGAGAAAAAAAAAATATATATATATATATAAATATATTATTTAACAATTTGCAGTATATGCACATAATATTCGCAGTATATATAATATTCCTACTAAGTATTATATTAAAATTAAAAAAAAAATATAATTTAAAATATACTTAAAATTGTTTTGTGCAATGATCAGCTGTTTCTCAACAAAAAATGATCTATAACTTGGCAGCACTGCTGCAGAGTAACCTATCTTACAAATAGCATTTCAGTAGCATTCATGGGAAATGCTGCATTGAATGCTACTATTCTACTAAAGATTGTTTTTTAGACGTTCACAACTTTAAATTAAAATAAAACAAAGAAAAATATGTTTAATATCAATTAAGCTGGCTTTATTGGATCGATAATTTTATGACATTAATGTTTGAATATGATTTCGGTCATGTGGCCGCCACGGCTGGCGCGTACAAGGCACAATCTGAAAGTATAAATTTCACACACTTTTCGCAGCATTTGCGGCCGTATTTCGCCAATAACACTTCGAATGTTGATTTCCACGTGTTCAATTGTTTCTGGTTTATCGGCGTAGGCAAGTGACTTTACTTAACCCCAAAAAAATAATCCAATGGTGTTAAATCCCATGATCTTGGTGGCCAATTCACGTCTGTGCTTCGAGAAATTACTCGATTATTAAACTTCATTATTAAGTTTTTAATAATGAAAATATGTTGTTCTCTCCTGTAGGGATCCATTTAAACTAACTGGAAGGTATCGGATGAAATGCCAAATCAAGCTAAACAAAAAGCAACTATCAGATGTTAAATTGGTTATCAAATAGAGCAGTGTTGCTACACCCCGGCAAAATTTCATTAAAATCGGCTTTGTTTGGGAATGATAGAATAACAGCAACCCACACTCTCCCTCTTATTCCACTCTCACATCATAATACATATGATTCGGACTAAACATGTGCAATGATTATAATCAAGCCGGCTTTTGAATTATCTACTCTTATGTTAGTAGTTATGTGATTTTGACTACGTGTTGTATTTTGCTTGTGTACTATAGATAATATTCCTATTCACTTTTGTATGTACATACTCTAAATGATTAGTAGATGTAATCATACTATTTTAAACGATTAGTTGTAAAAAGCATACTTATACTTATGTACAAAGATAATATGTGGCTGTTCTTGGTCCCACATTTACGGAAGTGAGCACATAACACAAAAATAAACAACAACGACACAAAAACGAAACTATGATTGCTTTCGTAGTTAGCAAAATATGCGAGAAAACCTTTGCTTGAATAAAAATATCTTTTATTTATAACTCAAAAATGGCTGGACCGATTTTACTGATATATGACCTTTTGGATTCGACCCGGACCTCAAAAAAGACAAAGAGAAGAAGTGAAGAAATACACAAGCATAATAAAACCCAGTAAAATAAGGCTAACTTTGCCTATGCCGAAGTTGTAATACTCTTCACGCCCCTGCTAGTGGTCCGAGTCTTGAAATTTATAAGGTTAGTGGATATGGGTCAGAATTTTATAGTGTCCAAATTTCAAGTTGGTAGTGCAAAAAACAAAAAAGTTTTCTAATAAGAACATGAATTTGGATCCTTGATTCTGAGGCGGTACGAAGTCATTTAACAATCAAAAAAAAAAGTTATCCTTAAAAGTGTACTTTACTTTTTTATTTATTGAGATTTCAATACAAAAGTCCAGATATAACTAAATTTCCATATTTTTTGGTCGATTATCCAAAAATTTTATTTCATATTCTTCTAATTCAGTCAGCCAAATTGCTCAAGCCATTCTCAAAATAACAGCATTTTCAAAATTATAAAATTATTATTTTCAAAGCCATGACTACTTAAGAACGTGTTGATATAAATGGTCTTACAGGCAACGTACATTCCTCTATTTACAGTATATATATGTATATTACTTGTGGCTGAGACTTTTGAATCACGAGTTATATTAAATGTATTGGCCACACCAAAGGCGTTTGACCCGGCAACTGTGATACATTACGACTTGATTATCGAACACTTTTTCACGTTAAAAAAAAAAATAATGTAGGATGTTGAAAAATAAAACAACAATCATGAATTCGTAAGACAGACGCACGGACATGACATATGTGTTAAAAACATCAATCCAAAGTATGAACTAGCATGAGGTATGAAAAGTCCGCAAAATATTTACTTCAGTTCCAAACCTATCAAAAATAAAAACATTAAAAAACATTTTTAAATTTTTCCAATATAAATTAATTATTGCTAATTAATTACTTCATTTCGAATTAAACAAAATTTAGTAACGAGTTTCAAAGAGATTTAATATTAGTTGAAAAAATGAAAAGCTTTTGTATACAAAAACAAAGATATTTAGTGAGGATAACATGATATATTTGTAAATTTTTCTATTATACTACTATTTGCACTATTGATTTTTCTTAAACTTTGTGTAAAATGTATACAAAAATCGGTTGTTATTTATTACAGGTTCTCCCAATCGTCAAAGTCCAGTCTTAAATCTCTCCAAGTCTGGTGGTAATACAGATCAGGGAAGCAACTGTGAAGAGCGAAGTGAACACAGTGACATGAATTCGCCAGCGCACTCTTCACGCCATGTCGGTAGTATTGGAGGCGACGATGTCACTAGCCGCAGCAATGACGCCGTTATTGGTGTTCCTGAGGATGATGAAGAAGAGAATATCAGTGACGATGCTGCATCTGAAATCAATTCACCTATGGATAAAGGTGATGACGGTAAGTTTATTTTATGTACCGAATAGGGTACATCCCTACATATCGTATATATATTTGTATAAAAAAGAATTGCTATCGCCGATGTATCGGAGTCTTTACAGCATTAGTTAAGCAATTTGCTCCTACTTAAAAATATAAAAGTTTACATGATCTAACTTTTTCGTTTTATTGGCTCCTTGTCTTTGTTTTGCATTATTGTTTTGTCCATAGATTTAAGTGACACCGAACATGATAATATCTCACCAGGCGTTGGACATCATCAATCGATTTCACAACCGACTCATCAACATCTTCAGAATACCCATCCCCATAATCTTTCTAACCATCATACACAACTAGCGCTGCACCATCCACACGGGTCGCCATCATCAGTTGAGCGTTTAAGTAGCTCTGCTGCTAATGCCGAGTCCTCTTCGTTGCTTCAATCGGAACCTGTACAGGCTCACAGCGTAGCAGCAGTCTCGGCACTGCAGCATCATCGTGCATTTAATTATTCCACATTGGCAGCAGCTGTGGCTAATGGTGCAACAGGAGGCGTTGCCGGCAACGTTACAAATTCCACGCTTTCCAATGGTCCCATTTCGGGTGGTACTCTCTCATCGAGTGAGGTATTGCTTGCTGCAAATGATGCTACTACAGCGGCAGCTCTTGCCAGTGGCCTTGCATTAGCTCCGCTTGGCATCGATCCAAACGGCGTATCTGTATCATCAACAGAGACGTTACTTCGCAATATACAGAGTTTATTGAAGGTGGCTGCTGACAATGCTAGGCAGCAAGAAAGACAAATCAACTACGAGAAAGGTGAGTTTGAGTTTTGATAAGATTTCATTATATTGGCCCCGTTTTGTTGATTTATTTTGAATTTTTCTTCTATTTTTTTTTTACTTGTATTAACTGTTTTTCATATATTTTTTTACTCTCTTTCTAGCTGAACTGAAGATGGACGTTATACGCGAACGTGAATTTAAAGATTCATTAGAGCGACAGTTGGTAGATGAACGCAAACTGCGCGGTAAGTAGTTTAAATAAATATATCTTTTATTTCGATGTGTACCATTTCTGGTCTTGGTTACAAAAATATTGTTTTTTTGTTTTTTGGTCTCAGGTTAAATCAAAAAAGCACAAGTTCCGCAACTTGCTGAAGTGTACCTAATTTAAAGTGACTTAAATAGTAATGATACCTGATATGTTTTTTGATACTTTAGTCAGCCCTTGTCCAGCTCTGCGATTTCAGTACTTATTTCTGTGAATCAGTCAAAGCATTTTGGATTTATTATGATAAAGACAAATTTAGAAAAGGTTAAAATTTTGGATTTATAAATATTATTGATATTGTTTCTCGTATTTCACTAGAGCTTTTGTTTTTGTATCCTTTCCAAAAAAATCAGCATTCAAATGAATTTAATATCATTTTTTGGTTTAGTTACTCTTGAATGATTTGCAATAAATAAAAGAAGATAATTAATAAGAAAAACATAAGTTTATGGTTTTTAGAAACTTGTTATAAATAAATAATAAATAAATGCAGTTTTTTTTTAATATTGTAGAATACTTTAGTGAATTATGATTTGGATACCCTTTAGTTTGTGTTTTAAAAGTAATGAATTAAAATTAAATTTATTTTGTCTTATAAATTAATTGAATTAAAGACAAATTGAAATCTTCGAAAATGTTAAAATTTATATGCAAGCAGGTTGGCATATTCAGCATTGGTGGGTTTTGCTTATTTCGTCTATTTTACTTCAATGGAGAAGTGATTTGAGTAAAATGTAAATTTATACCTTAAAACCACTAAAATGTTAAATTCTTTAAATGCAATTTAGCGAGAAAAACAATGAACTATAGTGCTTGTTATTTTTTTTCCTTTAATAATTTAATATAAGAGAGAATTTAACCAAATCGCCTGTAAAAAATTAGACGAATTCAAAAGCGGTTTCCATCACACCGTGGAATGAAATTGGGATGGAATTGAGACGACAGCGGTTTCCATCACACACCGGATATTTTTGTATTATAAAACAAAATCCCCCAATCGCGTCTGTCTGTCTGAACGCGATTATCTCAAAAACTACTGAGCAGATTTCAATACGGTTTTCACCAATGGACGGAGTGATTCATGAGGAAGGTTTAGATGTATATATCATAAAGGTAACATGCCGACTTGGATATTTTTAAAACTTTTTTTTTTTTTTTATATGGCGCAAAATATACTGCACCGATTTAAATATTTTTTTAATTTTTTAAACAACAAATGAATGCTACTGAATGGAGCTGCATTCTTATTTTTTTAATTTTTTAAAGTTAAACATATAATACTTTGTTTTAGGATTAAGTTTTTAAAATTTTTTTTCAAAGCCAAGCATATTTACGTACGTCTTCATGCTGTGCCTCTTCTTCAATTTTGTGTTTTTTTGTTATTGTTATATTTTTTCCTCTCTGAGTGCATACAAGAATATTGCGCCCTTCGTTATCTTCTTTCTGTATATGATGTTCTTTGAAGCAACAAAAAATTATCACTGACGAAAATCGCAGCAGCAGCAGCAGGAAGTAGTCGTCGTTTTATAATTTTTGTTTTTGCTTTGTTCTTGCTTTTGCAGCAGAACAGCAGAAAGTGTTCAGTTAAATATTACAAGTCTATGCGACTCTTTTCTGCTTTTGCTGGTTGTCGCATATTCCCTTCATACCTTTAGGAATGAAATTCTCAAGAAGCAAAAGGCAATAGCAGAAAACATTACATAAGTTCGCAACTACAATATATAATAGGCAACACAGCCAATCTTCTTTTGGGCCAAAATTATTATTTTTAAATTAACGTATAAAACCTTTGGAATAAAACCGCTAAATTTATATTCAAATGTATGTATTCTCTCCGCAATCTTCTCTCTGTGTGTGTGGGTGAAATTTTTGATTGCTAATTTGTGAGAGATGCAAAGTCACACAACGATATGCTAATGATTGTTTCTCCCTTGCTTCCATTCTAATTCTGATTCGTCAGAGCAGTTTCAGAATTTCAAAGCATGAATACAATTTTTAAAAAGAACAAATTAATATATATTGAATCCAAAAAATAAGGAATGTTTATATTTCAGTGTTGGTTAATAACGTGATAGTGTTAGTACCAGTATAAAGTGCATAATAGATATTTGATTAATACTAAGCTTTACGAATTTTATTTTTGGCGGGATAATTTTTCGAGTGGGGAAATCCAACTTTTTAGTTTGTGTGTGAGATATAAAGCGAGTGCATACTGTGTTTTATTGGTTTCATAAGATAATAGACATTTTTCTGACGACTTACGCCAAGTAGGGAATGGTAATTTTCAAGCCGGCAATGCCAAGGTCAATCTGAATACTATATGTGTTTCGGTGCAAAATATTGAGGAATTGATTGAAAAGGTATATCCTGATATTAGAAACATAACTATTAAGACACTAAATTGGTTCAAATAAAGGGCTATTCTATCACCTACTAATGAGCAAGATAATAAAATAAATGATTTCATACTTTCGAAATTTGAAGCGTCTTTACAAATCTACTACTCCGTTGACACAGTCGTGGATAGGGAGGTGGCAGTTCATTATCCAACTGAATTTTTTAATTTTTTGACGCATCCCGGAATTCCGCCACAAAAATTGGTATTAAAAGTGTGTTCACCTATTATAATACCAAGAAATTTATACCCACATAAAAAGTGCAACGGTACAAGACTTAAAATAGTTCATTTCAAAAAATTGTTGATCGAATGTACAATATTAACTGGATTCGGAACTGGTGAAACTGTTTTGATACCAAGAATACCGATGATACCCTCAGAATTGCCTTTTCAGTTCAAACGGATCCAATTTCATACAGTCAATTATATATTGCCCTGCCCCGTGTGACATCTAAACATAACATGTTCCTTTCTACACATAATTCGGCAGAAGTTTTCAATGTTGTATACAAATAAATATTTTACTTTGTTTGTTTATGTATACATACATTCTTTACTTTTTCAAACATTTGAAATAAAATACATAAACATACAATACAGGCCGATATGACACTACAACAAAAAAAAAGTTTCCTACCAAAGAAATCCCAAAGTCAAACGTTTAAAAAAATTGGAATTTTCTTGAGACAACCTGTGTTTATTCAAGGAGAATTGTGTTGGCCGCACAACAAAGTTGGACGGGTCATCTAGTAATCTATTAATCATGATTCAAACGGTAATTCCTTTTGTGTGCTCTATTTATTAGTCATTTACAACTTATTACAAAATGCGTAGTTCTACTTAGTCCATTTCTTCATACCCTACAAATCTCCGACACGGCCTTCCTGACGATCACACGTCCTAGTGTGGTACACCAGATTGGTACCATATTCTGCTTTACTTATTTCATCATAACTCCATCAACTCAATCAATTTCATTATTTAACCAAATTTACTACGCATCGATTTACCAATCATATTACCACACAATTTCATCTTGAGTTTAGCACACACACTACCACAGTTGTACTTGTCTTCAATGCTGTTTTGCAGGCTAAACATTTTTCTTAGTAACTCTTCCACTCTTTTGAACAAACCCGCCTATTTGGCTACTACTTTTATCATACCACAGTTACAACAGGCCCTTGCCGCCTCTCTTCGACGCTATGCACCTACAGTGCTACGATCTCTCATTAGACCAAACGTTCACCTCATACAATGTCATCCATAGTAGGAATGACCATTGATGCTTAAACCTAGCCCTGTGTATGACGTTCCTAAACTCATTTACTTGGACATATTCTCAAACCAGTATTGCACATAGACTTTGTCCAACGTTTTCTGCCAACCTAGATGCATTATCGCTTCATGCACGTGATTGATCACGGACCACCTAAAGGTTCTTGGAATTACTGGTAAACAGCGAGTTTTACAATTTCTTTGAATCTAGCTAAGTATTTCTGCATTTCAGCGCTACTCAATTGGGATATAATCTTTGCTAAATAAGGGTCACGCTGCAGCTCTGCCATTAGCCAATTATCTGTAATTTATATTGTCTTTACGCACTTCGGCTACTCTACTTATGGACTCAGATTATTTTGGTATCGGATTACAAGAAAAGAAGTCTACATGTGCCATAAGAATTCCTTTTCAGTACTAAGAGGATGCCAAATCACCCAAGCCTCGAGTGATCGCACGCTGAAAAATCAAAGAGACATTTTTCGGCCCAAATGGTATAGCAAGAAATTCATTTTGACCTTCTGGCGTTACAATTGAATTAGTGTATATTGGTATTTGATAAAACCCACTGGCCATATCTAATCTGGAGAAATATTTTTCACAACGCAATCTATCAATCTGGCCAGATATCAATGACAGCGGGTATTTATCTGCCACCGTATTCGCATTCAATTCACAATAGTCTACACACAAGCGATCACTGCCATCTTTCTTTTTCACTAACAGAATCGGACTGGCAAAATGTGAATTATTCGAACGGATAACATTTGCTTTTAACATTTCTTGAATTTTATTTCTAACCAATTCCTTCTCACCTATGGTCGTCTTTGAACTGTCTTATTGGGATTCAGCAAGCGGATTTTCAATTCACCCGTTGTTACACGACCATTGGGAATTCCAGTTATAAAACTTTCCGAGTACTGATTACACACCCCTCTCAGTTTACACTTATAATCTTCACTTAGATATTCATTGTTGCCAAAAAGTGGATCATCATTCACATCAGTCTCACCACATTCACTACACCAGTTTTGTAGATATCAAATCTATCTGCATCTATTGTGATACCGAAGCCAAGGCTGAAAATATCACGACCAATCATTACATCATGTTTCAAATAGTCATTCATCACCACATGGAATAGAATTTCTAAATTAAAATGAGAAATTTGTACAGTAGCAAGAATTTGCAAATTACATTTAACCACACTTTCACCTTTACCTTTTACAATAATCAAATTGTTATACCTTTTACCAGCTATCTTATCTGATAGCTTTTCTTTTATTAAAGAGCACTCGGCACCAAGTCAAAGAAAAATGGATAGAGCTTACCGAATTAATGCATTACTTCTTGGGTTGTAAAACTGCACACACGTCCACTCGCTTCTCTGTTATGCTGTTGTTTGATGCCTTTGATCCTTTTGTACATGCTGAAGCTATGTGCCCAATTTTCCCACACTTGAAGCATGTAACTCCAGTTCTCTCTCGTCCGGCCACAGGTTTTCCATTTGATTGATTTTTCGTTCGCATCCGGCCGACCGTTGAGGATATTTAGCGAAATGGCGGCTGGCGTCTCTACACCTTCATATCTCTCCACAAACAAGTCCTTAAACTGTGGCTAAGTCATTCCAGCAAACTTTATTTGAGATAGCCACTGTGATGCACTTCCAATTAAGCATTTACTAAGTGCCATCACTAATGAACTGCCCTCCAGAGGATGATCCGCCAATATCGTATCTGCCGTTTAGACCATGCGGTGGTATCAGCTCCAGAGGCGTCCGGACCAAATGTTGGCAACGACATAACCGACCTATTCTCGTTGTTTTATCTCTCTCTGCAGCAGAAGCTCTCAAGCAACGCATTGGTCACATATTCAAATCAAATCTCCTACACTATTACAATAAAAAAAAAAAAAAAAAAAATTTAAAAAATACTTAAGTGTTAAAATTTACATAAATAAATAATATAATACATATTTAATAAAATATGGAAATAATGAAATGAATTTTCACAATTCAATCGCTCGCTCCCTATGAAACCTCAAGCATAGGAAATATATAGTAAGAAAAAAGTACAATTTAGATTTATATAAAAGCAACAACACGAAATAAAAATTAAGAATACTATAAGAACAACCACTGTCGGGTATGCGCTGCGCCAGTGACGGAGCTCAAACTGCGGGAACTAAGATGCGGTCTGTGCGTAGTGATCCTCCACAGACGGCAGTGAGTCACTTCTGCCAACAAGGTTGTTGATGCTATTGGACTTACCCAAGTTTGTTGTGTTGTTGACTGCTGTAATCTTTTTTACTTATACGCATAGATGTTTTATATATCGATTTTTATAATTATTTTTTTCCTCTTGCATTTGTAGTAATAACACGTTGCAGATGCTTGCTGTTTTACTTATGTTCATTTTATTTGATTTTACAAAATATTTTTTATTTTAATTTTTTTCTATTTTTTAATTAAAACAACAAATACATTATCAACATTATTCAAATAACAGGAAAATAGCGGACTATTATAGCTGCTCATGTTGTTGTTGATTTCTTGCTTCTCCGTTTGCTTCGATGTTCGTTTCTCTTCATTCGCTCTCTTACTTCACTCACGTCGCGCTAACAACCACATTGTGTCACATTCTCTTTCGCTCTCTAACCACGCTCACAACAAATATAATCTACTAATCATGATCAAACGGTAATTCCTTTTGTGTGCTCTATTTTTATTAGTTATTTACAACTTATTACAAAATGCTTAGTTATACTTAGTCTATTTATTCAAACCCTACAAATCTCCGACATATATATAATATACAGATTATTTGTTAAACTTTCTCGTTGCTATCTAACATCCTCCTTTTATCTTAACTTTTCTCTCTTTTTTATTTATTTCTTTTTCTATTTAATTGTGTGAGACAAATTCAATTTGATACGAAAAATAATTATTGAGTATCTTTTAATAAAGTTCGACTCTTTCGTTTTCCTATAGTTGTATTTGTGACAAGTTTAAGTTCTTTTACGCCAAAAATATCCAACAGATTTTAATAAAAAGTATATTGTGCACATCTACAAATGAAAATCTATCGAATGGTATATTATTTATCTAAATCGATTAGATAGTTTATGCGTAAATTTGATCATAAAGAATTATGATCCCGTATTCATATTTATATTATGATGATGATAAGTTGAAGTACCTCAAATACTCCGAAAAATTATTTTTTATAGTAAACTTTGGTAATGTTGCGATTCCATACTTGTCTTCGTAATTCTGCCAATTTTACTATTCTATCTGCGAAGTACATTATTTCATTGTTATTTTTCCAGTATTGCTTCCCGTTACTCGTCTGTTTTAACGGGAACTTGCTCATAAACCTATATACAGAGTGGCGCAATAGAACGTGCATTTATTAAGTATAGGATAAAAAAATAAATACAATAGGTATAGTTGTAAAAAAAAAAGATAGCATGATTAGGTAGTTTATTTTTTAAAAATAACATCATCTAAATGACGGCCCTCTCGAAGACGGCACTCCTCTAAACGTGATCGCAGATTTGTGAAAACTCTTGTCAATAAATCTGGGATGATTGCTGCTATTTCTCCACGGATATTTTCCTTTAGTTGACTGATGTTCCTCGGATTGTTCAAGTAGACTTAATGTTTGATTCTCGTCGTTCCAATAACGACAATTTTGTCGGTTCACGAACCCATTCAAATGGAAATGAGCCTCGTCAGAAAAAAGGATGTTGTCAAAAGTGGAAAATCGACTAAGCATTTCTTCAGCAAATGCCAACCTTGCTCCGAAGTCGGATTCTTTTAATTCCTGTGTTAACTGGAGCTTATAAGGATGCAGTTTAAGATCCAAGTTCAAAATTCGCTGTAAACTTCGTCGTGAAAAAAAAACGCAATATGCACGTTCTATTGCACCACCCTGAACATATGTATGTATGTATGAAATATTGACATATCAGCGAAGTATTCGGTGTTCGCAACAATTTAATTCACCTCCCTGGCTATATCTTTGATATCATATTATACGAGGGAAGTTAGATAAGTCAGTGACTTTTTAAAATAAAAAATAATTTTTTTTTGAAAGACGTTTTATTTCTTAACGTAGTCTCCTTTTAGGTCGATACATTTAGTTCACCGTTTTTCCAATTATAATTATTTTGCGTAAAATGTTATGTCATTAAAATTAGATTAGATTGTCTCTTTCTCAAAATTAGACAATACTCTATTAATATATGGTAATCTATTTCGGGGAATTCAAAATGTCACTGGCTAAAAAAGAGACAAGTTTCTTAAACAATAATTCATAAAATTGTGTAGAGCGTCAGTACGCCAGGGTTTCAACGGCCAAGCTACTTATTTAATTTTTTTAAATAACCTTTGTATATTGTGTGTCTCTTGCTCTGATTAGTAAAGAAACACATATTCAGCAAGTATCTGATTTGGTATCTATTACACAGGGCGCGACTTAAAAAGCAATTTTTACAACAACCCACAATTCGGTAATTTTTCCCGTGTTTGTTGTATAATTAGACACAAGTCTATGGTTGCGTCAATTAAACACAGATTTTGACTTTGTGTAAATGCGCTATAAGCTGCTTCCCAGAAAAAATCAGATTATTGTGCACTGTTAAAAGGGAATAATAAATCCCATGCTTCGGAATCTGTGTTCTTCTGTGTTATTTATGAAAGAATTAAAAAAAAAAATTAAACTTATAGGAAATTCAAATAGAGATATGTATTTATCGAAGGCGACGCGATTGATTCTAGAAACAGGGTTCAGATCGCTGGACAAAAGTCGTACATAAATAGGTTCTTGTCTTATTGATTCGAATTATTCAATCTGGTACTTTTTTCGTTTAAATAATTCTTAATATAATTTAGATAAAACAAAACGGCCTTGTATTTGCTTGTATAAATTGGTATGTATTTCTTGCCATATACTACGGTGGTTACCGAGGGTGGGGAGGGGATAAAAAGTGTAAAAAATGGGTCACGTAGTATGGGTACGTTCCCTTAGATTCCTTATCGAATTTTGGAACTATTTTAATAGTTTGTCCACGATTTATTGCGCAAACGTTTATTTTTATACTCCTCTTTTTTATTTTGCCACAATTCTGGCTTATTTTGGAAGCTTTCGATAAATTCGGAAAATCTTTGAACATTTTGGCATGTGTTCACTTTAAAAATCCACGTTCGAACATGTTGCAACGAACACACGCAAGATGGAAACATTTCTATTCTGTGCGAACAACACGACGAACACTAAATTCTGTAGCGAACACCTCCACTAACGTTGAACATTTCTTCGAACACAACAAGTTCGACGAACAAATATGCATGTGGATGGCCTGCTTATCTTATCGGCAGTCTTGTGCAGCTCAGGTAAACTCAAATCCTCCAAATGTTTCAAGACACCAAATCGATTACAGACAACGTCATAAATTCGAATCCTGTCACTCAGGGATTATTGGAATAAAATTTTCAACTAAAATTTTTTCCTTGGGTGACAGCTGGGCTTCTGTATGCAGTGCCTACTATGCACAAGCAAAGGTTCTTTTTTCTTTCCCACTTCCCCAACACACGTCTGTCCACAACGAAAATGTATACACAAACAACAAATTTATTTCCTTTGTCCGCACACACGCCTCTACAATTCGAAATGTATGAGTATACACAACAGAGATGTGCAATAAAGACAAAAATTAGGCTCAGGAAACTTCGTAAATAAATGAGCCTGAAGAAGTCGAGCATTCATGAAGAGTGAAAACGAGCTAGCTCGCA
This sequence comes from Amiota mariae, assembly GCA_035041805.1. Classification (NCBI taxonomy): domain Eukaryota; kingdom Metazoa; phylum Arthropoda; class Insecta; order Diptera; family Drosophilidae; genus Amiota; species Amiota mariae. The sequence goes on from JAWNKV010000137.1 coordinate 228,590, forward strand.
CTCATAAAAGAAATGGATAATGAAAATGAAGAAAATTAACAAAACAAAGAAATCTAGAGTGAGGAATGAAGAAAATGAAACTGAAGCATCACTTTCTTCATTTTCATTATCCATTTTTTTTTTTTTTTTTTTTTGAGAGTGGGATCTGTCTTCGTTTTGCGAAGAGCTCGTTTATTTGAGAGCTTTTCATGAAAACGAAGCACTCGCTGCACATCTCTGATACACAAGCAAAAACAACATTAATGCATCTAATCTAGTGTCCAAATTTCAGTTCGATACGTCAAAAACAAACAACTTTTTCTAATAAGAACTTTAATTTAAAAGGTGGACCCCCTAGTGGTCCGATTCGTCTGATTCACGAACTTGATCGGCGTTTGGTAAAAAGAAACCTATGTACAAAATTTCAGCTCTCTAGCTCAAAAACTGAAGGACTCGAGCTGATCAGAAATATATATATACTTTATGTAGTCTGCGATGTCTCCTTCTGTGTGTTACAAACTTTATGACAAACTTATAATACTATTCACTAACGTAAAGAGTATAAAAATAAAAAAAAATTAGGAAAAGAATTGACCAAAAATTGGTATGCTTGCTATGCATGAGGAATCAAATGGAAAGTCTTCAGCATTTTCTCTTTGAATGCCCGATTTACTCTGTATAAAGAGATTACTACATTGGTCCCTTTATAACTGCACAGACTTACCCGATTTCTATAGTCCAATGCGTAAATGATCAATATGTCATAAGGATGCTTTAACTTTTATATCATAAATAGTCTGAGACTTAGAGCCAACATTTTAAAAGACTAATCAAATTTAATTTTTGCATAATTAAAAAACATCAGCCAAGTGTGAGTCGGGCTCGCACACGGAGGGTTCCGTACCATCGTACAAGATTTTTTGCTTAAAATATTAAATTATGTTTATATTTAATAGCCTAAAAGTATACTACAATTAACAGCTCAACAAATATGTTTTGCGTGGTAGTTTAATGTTATTTCAAAAATCTGATACAAATGGAAAAATACAAATACATAATTCATATTTTTTTAAATTTTTGGCTTTTTTTTCTTTTTAAAATACATATTCAAAATGACATACGCCTATTATCTTTAAAATGGTTTAGAACATGGGCATTTATTTTCTTCAGATTCTCCTTTACCATTTTTTTGTGAACGCTCATTAGACATAAGCCTAGGGATTAAAATAATTAACAACAAAGAACTCGGTACGCCCTTTGCAAGGGTATACAAAACATCAAAGTATAAAACAATTTTAAATTTACGTACCATTAAGTCGAGACTCTCCCATTATTGCTCACAGCAAAGTCTTTACTCTTTTTAAAGTACTAAAAGATCTCTCTATTGTTGCAGTTCTATATGGTAGAGCCAATCCAATCCAATCCAGAGCAATTTTAATTGTAGGGAAAAACAAATCGGCATTTTCCCACACATCACAAAGTTGTAACTCTGAGAGATTGTTATTATTTTTTTTTCATCCAAAGGTTTTACCAAAGCTCTGCTTCTTGGTCAAACCCCGCCAAAGAATAAAATTCTTTCACTTAATAAAAGTGATTTCAAATTTAATTTATAAATTTATGTGATAAAAGTTTGATCAAGTTGGAAACCTTGGGGGGGCAGCTGCCCCATTGGCCCCCTTCGCTACGCCCATGGTTTGTTATATACCAGCCCACATGAACAATACTTCGAAGCTTTTTAGATTGTTGTCTCTGTATTATATTTATGTTCGTTTTCTTGGCTGTTCCCCATAATTGAATGCCGTACGTCCATATAGGCTTAATAACACAATTGTACAGCGCTAGTTTCCCATTGGTTGTTAGCTTATTTATATATATTCAAACTAGTCCCTCAGTTTTTGAGCTAGAGCGCTTTACCATACGCAGTACATTTGTCGGAATCAGCCGAATCGGACCACTAGGGGGATACCCCTACACAAAGCGGGATCCAAATGAAAGTTCTTATTAGAAAAACTTTTTTGTTTTTATCCTATCGACTTAAAATTTGGACATTATAAGATTCTAACCCATATCCACCAACCTTATAAATTTCAAGACCCTCGGACTACTAGCATTGGCGTGAAGGGTATTACAACTTCGGCATAGTCAAAGTTAGTCTTTTTTGATAAGTTGTCCGTGTCGTGTATATCGCATGCGTCACATGCAGTTTAGTTATTGCCACAGCTAAGTTTTTGTGCGAATACATTAAAATTGTACCGTCAGCGAAGGAAGCAACCATCGACGAGTTATCTCCAGGAATCGGGATGTCTCATGTATATAAAGTATAGCATAGGAGCGAGCACGCTTCGCTGCGGGACTCCTGCTCTTATCTGGCTTAGTGTTGAAGATTCGTCTTTAGATTTTACATAAAAATAGCAAGTGTCAAGGTAACTTTTGCTGATTTCGCACAGATTACTTGATAATGCGTTCATAATGTTTCTAATTAGGCTGTCGTGCCAGACTTTGTCGAATGCTTTTTCAGTGTCTAGGAAAACACCAACACGGAACCTTTTTTCATCAAGATCCTTTAAGATTTTGTGAGTTACTCTGTGGAATTATGGAGTGTCTTTGTCTAAGCCCGAATTGGTGGTCAGGTATAATTCTGTTTATTCCCAGTATTGGTTGTATTCTATCAAGTAGAAGATGTTGAAACACTTTTAAAAGTAAAGGCAATATGCTAATTGGCCACTATTTCAGCAACCTTCCATAAAGACGGGTAGTGATTTAGTATTAGTATCGCACTATACAGGTTTCTAATATACATCATTGCCTTCGCAGGGAGCTTGAGTAGTTTTCCAGTTCTTTGGTCATATCCTGGTGCTTCTTTCTGGCTAGTGCACTTTTCAATACAGTGCCTGATTTTGTTGGCTGAAATTTTGCTTATATTGTACAGTATTGCGGAGATCGAGTGCTGTTATATAAATTGGTGTTACTAGTATTAGATTCGTTGGCAGTAAAAGCATTTTCATAGTAGTTTGCAAGTAGTGAAGCTTTGTCAGAGTTAGTTATAGCCCATGTCCTATCCGACTTTAAGATTGGCGGCTGGTAGAAGGTCCGATTAGTAAGATGTTTTACAGCTTTCCACAATGAGTAGTGAGAGTCAGATGTCGAAGTTAGTGTTTTTATGTAATTTTCAAATTGTTCATTTTTAAATTCTTTAACTTGGTTTTCAGATCTTTGATTGCTTTGTTAACTTTAGCTTTGTCATTCGGAGCTCTCATTCTTTACGAGATCTTATGCAGTTTATTTTTGTTCATGATGAGGATTTTTAATGAGCGGGGGAAAATATAGGTGTCCTCTTTTGGTTTTAATTCTGGTGTAGCTATATTAGCTGTTTCGTTAATGATGTCATTCAAAAGTATCACTGTCTTTTCAGACTGGTTCTCTAAGAGGTACGTTTATTGTGAGGTTATTGACTTGTTGTCAATTCTCTGAATGTTTCCCAGTCTGTTTTTCTATTATACATTTTGCAGGCGGGTTGGTCAGAAGACAGTTCAATTCGTCATTCAATTGGGAAATGTGTTGTATTCATATTTTTTAATACACAAAAGTCTATTAGATGTGGTATCTTCGTCCGGTCCGTTGGTCAATCGTTTGAATTGCATTTAGCAAATTTTCTCCCTTTGTGTTTGTCAGCCTTGATCCCCAGTTTACATGTTTGGCATTGTAATTACCTGCTGCGATGAACCTTGGGCCAAGCTCTTTAAAGTAGTCTTTAAATCAAGCTGTGTGTCTAGGCGGGAAGTAAAGTGCTGCTATTGTGAAAGGTCCATATTTATCTTACAGTAGCAATTTGGTCGACTGTATGTGAGCGTGTTGATAAGTTTCAAGTTCAACGTGACGTGTATTATTTTTAACAAAGATAACGTGCCACCGTGTCCTGAACCTGGTGGTTTGTTCTATATATATTTTATATACATCCGGGAATGTTCAAGTAGTGATTGTTGGTGCAGTGAGTTTCAGAGATAATAGATAGATAATATGTCAATCATATTTTCATTAAGGAATAGTTGAAGCTCTAAGATATGTTTGTGTAGTCTATTCGCATTCCAATTTATGGTCCATTTTGTTTGTCAAGTTTAGTTATCAGAAGTGTTATTATATGCATCATGTTAGTCACCTGTTGAATCATTTGCTTCATCATGTTTTTAAGTTATACGGTATCGTCATTTGACATGGAGTTATTGTTGCTTCGCTGGGAGGAAATTCTGTCTAGGGTCGAATTGTCAGTAGAGCTTAACTTTGATTTTTGGGCTGGTTGGTTGGTTGGGTGGGGCTGGGAAGAGGCGGCTGTAATTTGCGCATAGCTTATACCATTCTCCACTTTGGTCATTGGCATTTGCTGCTCTTTAGCAGTATCTATAGGTGTTTTAGGTCGAAGGGCAGGAAATCGTTGAATTTTAAGCGTTTTGTAGATTTCACAGCCCTTGTAACTGGCAGTATGAGCTCCACTACAGAGATCACATTTTATTTTGGTAGTTGAGTCCATACGGCAGTCGATTGTTTTATGCCTCCCAGCACATTCAACACACACTGGATCCCTGGTGCAGTAGTTTCGGGTGTGTCAGTTCATACATTGGACAATGGTCCTCTTGTTGTGGGGGCCTCAAATTTGATTTTGGTATGAAGTAATGAAGTTATATTATAAATGTTTTGTTGGTTGAGCTGCTTTTAAGTTCAATTGAAAACAGAGGTAGTGTTTTATTGGTTGTTTTTTGTTGTATATTGTATACTTTAATAACCTCGTAGAATAATATTTTTAGTTCGCGTTTTATTTCGTCGGTGTCCATTGATTGAAGAACGTGTCTCAGCATAACTTTAAAACCTCGTTCGTCTTTGGGCTTGAACGTGTAGTATTTAGTATTTTTGGATTTAAGCATTTCTATGATTTTCGTGTAATGTAGGGGTTCTGCAGGTTGGATACGAACTTCATTATTGGGTAGAGTTTTGAGTACATAGTTTTGCCCTACTATTTCACTTAGTGATTTGGTAAGTATGCTGATTTCGTCTACCCCCTGCACATAAATAGGTGGTGGCTTGTTAGTTTGTGGAGTCTTTTTGGGGCCATTGTCCAGAGCTTTCCTCTGTCCTTCTAAAATATTTTCAGTGTCCTGTTTATTTTGTTTAGGTTTGTTTGTACTTAAGGTTTTAGTAGGTGACGTTCTGTTTCGTTTGGGCTTTTTGTTATTGTTAAGTGTTTGTTCAGTCGGTAAGACCGGTGTTTGAGTCTTACGGAGATTAACTGTTCAGGTTCATGTTTACTGTTTGAATTGTTTGAACTTGGATTTTTTACTTGCGTGTGAGTTTCTTTTGCAGACTTGGGTGTTGCAGAATTGACCAATGACGAAGAGTTGAAGTAATTGCGATCATAGGTTTGGGTGTTAGTTGTTGTTGGAGTAACTGCATACGCGATCGAAGCAGTTGTTGAGATAACTGTTATTGTTGTTGTTGCTGCTGTTGAAGCTGTTGATGTACAAGCTGTGCGTTGTGTTGTGGGTGTTGTAGTTGCTGATACAGTTGGTGCTTGGGTTGTGTACAGAGGCGTTTGAGGGGATGAACACAGGGTGCTTCATGGTAGTGAGCATCTGGCGCACGCGTTGCCGGTGCACAGAGCAAGAAGTTGCATTGTGTCCAGAAGAGACAATCGAAAAATATACATTCATTTCGCGTTGTCTTTGTAGCTGTTTTTTGTATTTTTTGATGAGCACAAGTCATCTTAATGTTTTGGTTTGTTTTAGTTTCGTTCTTGATTTTGTAATATGTTTATTTAATTCCAACAAGCTTGAGAGCGCTAAGCACAACTTCACTGTTTGAATGATCTATAAGAATGCCAATAATGCCAACAGTTTTTATATCGATTTTTTAGTAAATAATGCAGAAATATACGTTCTGTGATGATTTATATTGTGTAAAAATGTCATTATCCTATGTAACATGCACAGAGCGTAAGAAGAGAATTTGACAGTTTCAGTTGATGGTGCAGGGGGCGGGGGGTTTCAGTCGCCATAGCCAGAGTAAAATTTTACATTCGCGTCAATACTTTTTCCGTCATCGCATCATTTTAATATTCCCTTGCAGTATGCTTCTATGGCCGCACAAATTGCAGCGAAACCGAGCTCAAACAAAAAAATATTTTGTGGCACAAGAAATGCAAGAACACAGAGTTGAAGAGAGCCCAGACTTGAGGCACTGCAGGTCAAATCAAAGTATACTGACTGATTTCGATTTTTCTCTGCAAAAAAAAATCCAAATTTCAACTAAAGAAATAGTTTACATTATTTGCCAAGTTAAACCTCGTCATCTTGCAACATTGGACTGGGCAGTCGTGGATTGATGTAATCTAGTTACATAGTAATATACATGATTTTCTCGAAAGGATTTTTTCTGTATTTATGACAGTCTTGAAGTAAATGAGCGATATGTGATATAATAATCGCCTAGTTTAACTAATATCAAAATTTGTGAAGTGAAAACTTCTTTAGGCACATTGAGCGATTTTTGGTAGGTCAAAATCTTTGAGTTCGCGTCACCTCTGTTATAGTCACCAAAAACTGTTTCCACTGTTAGCGCCTAAACATTTTCGCCTGACCAATCTATCGTAACAAAAATTTGAAGAAATTGTGTACAATTGTTTTTGCAAAATATTAATAGGTAGAAAATGTTGACAGAAAGAGAGATGACCAGTCTATTAGTTTCTTTGTCTATGACTGTTACTAAAATTACAGAGCGTAAGCAACCAATGCTGAAAGAATACTGAAAACACATCTATGTATGTGTTGTTGTTTTTTATACAAAATTTTAGTAAACTTATTTTTCAACATTATTTTCATTTACATAATTATCAACAATCCTTCTAGCTTAAGGTCCTGGCAGCCATGGCTAGCTTAAACCACTGTTAACTATTTAGTTTTAACTTTTTGTTAGCATTATATAAATAAATAAAAATAAATAAATCAACAATCCTAAGATTATTTGTACATTCAATCATTTCATCATATTTTAAAAACGCTACAATAGACTTATTGGTTACTGAAGTAAGAAACAAAGATGTTTGATTTGAATTTATACAAATATCGTGTAAAAATCGTATCGTCGTTTTGTAGTATTGAGTTTTCGATCATTGGACATAGTCAATACTAATTATTCATTCGAAAATTAAATTAAATACAGGGTGGCGCAATAGAACGTGCATTTATTAAGTATAGGCTAAAAAATAAATACAAAAGGTATAGTTGAAATAAAAGATAGGATGATTAAGTACTTAAATGTAGTTTATTTTTTAAAAATAACGTCATCTAAATGAAGGCCCTCTCGAAGACGGCACTCCTCTAAACGCGATCGCAGATTTGTGAAAACTCTTGTCAATAAATCTGGGATGATTGCTGCTATTTCTCCACGGATATTTTCCTTTAGTTGACTGATGTTCCTCGGATTGTTCAAGTAGACTTAATGTTTGATTCTCGTCGTTCCAATAACGACAATTTTGTCGGTTCACGAACCCATTCAAATGGAAATGAGCCTCGTCAGAAAAAAGGATGTTGTCAAAAGTGGAAAATCGACTAAGCATTTCTTCAGCAAATGCCAACCTTGCTCCGAAGTCGGACTCTTTTAATTCCTGTGTTAACTGGAGCTTATAAGGATGCAGTTTAAGATCCAACTTCAAAATTCGCTGTAAACTTCGTCGTGAAAAAAGATGACGCAATATGCACGTTTATTGCGCCACCCTGTATTTTTTAACTTTAAATTAAAAATGGCATATTAAAGATATAAAAAATCAGCCAAGTGTGAGTCGGACTCGCACACGAAGGGTCTCGTACTATCGTACAAGATTTTTTGCTTAAAATATAAAATTATGTGCATATTTAGCAGCCTAAAAGAGTACTACAATTAACAGCTTAAAAGTATACTAAAAAAAAAAATTGTTAAACAAAAGGTTAAATTAGAGAACAATGCTTCTAAAAATGTATATTTTTATTAATTGTCGTTCTACACACAAGTGAATTACACACTCTGTGAAAATTTCAACTCTCTTCCTATACGGTTCATGAGATAGAGCAGGAGACGGAATAACGGTCGGATGGACAGCGTAAGCTTAGTAATAGGGTCCCGTTAGCTCCCTATGGGTACGGAACCCTAAAAAAAGACTAACTATGGCTATCGTTTGGAATTGTATGGGGGTACCCCCTAGTGGTCCGATTCGGCTGATTCCAACAAATGTACTGCGTATGATAAAAAGAAAGCTCTGTGTAAAATTTCAACTCTCTAGCTAATTTACTTGGGCTTTTAAATATATTTCATAGTTATATTAGTTTCCCAATATTTTCATAGTTACACCAAAGTGTATTATAGTTAATGCTACTATAAAATCTTCAAAATTAGATACATATTTAAATCGACTATGAACATAATTATTTCTACCATGCGTTTTTCACGGTTTGACCGTGTGCGATGCTCATATGCTTTGTATGCAAAATTTGGTTCCCGTTGAATTTTTCTAAAAACAAAAACACTAATGGTCGTCAATAGCTACCAAACAAAAAAAAAAATAAAATATCGGTTGGCAAACAGAGGAGAAAATGTTACTGAATTCATTTGATTGTACTTAAATCAAGAATTGTAATTGGTCTAAATAAACCTTGAACCAATAACGAAAAATTACATTATAATCACGATTTGTACTTGAATTAAAAAACAAGTTTATTAAAATTCATATCGAGAACAAAAAACTTGAATTGACAGGCTTATTCCGCGGTTGTTAAGAAAAAATTGGAATTCGCTCTCTAAAATTTGTTCTTATTCTGCTTTTGCATTTTAACTCATGCATGTTAAAACTAAAGAGGTGCATGAATTCAATTGGTGATGACTATATATACCATAGACTGGACAATTTGATCTTTGAATTTGTTGTTTCGCTCTCAAAATTGCCGTTTCAACATTCCAACAACAATGGAATTTTGTTATTGGAAACCTGTACAATCTTTTTCGAAGTGATGAACTCAAAAAGGGAAGATTCCGAATGAAAATATATAAAAAAAGACTAACTTTGGCTATGCCGAAGTTGTAATACTCTTCACGCCCCAGCTAGTGGATTTATAAGGTTGGGGGCTATGGGTCAGATACTTATAGTGTCCAAATTTTAAGTCGAGAGTACAAAAAAAAAAAAGTTTTTCTAATAAGAACTTTCATTTGGATCCCGGTTTGTATGGGGGTACCCCTCCTAGTAGTCCGAGGGTCTTGAAATTTTCATGATTTGTGGATATGGGTCAGAGACCTATAGTATCCAAATCAGTTCAATAAGACAAAAAACAAAAAAATAGTTTTTCTAATAAGAACTTTAATTTAAAAGGGAGTTTGTATGGGAGGTTCCCCTCCTGGTAACCCTAGGATCATGAAATTTATATGGTTGGTGGATATGGACCAGAAACTTATACTGTCCAAATTTCAGTTCAATAAGTAAAAAAAACAAAAAAATTCTAATAAGAACATTAATTTAAAAGGTGGTTTGTATGGGAGGTTCCATTCGGCTGATTCACGAACTTGATCGGCGTTTGATAAAAACAAACCTATGTACAAAAGTTCAGTTCTCTAGCTCAAACACTGAAGGACTAGGAGTGCGAACAAACGGACAGATGGACATGGCTAAATCAACTCGTCTCGTCGAGCTGATCACAAATGTATATACTTTATGTGGTCTGCGATGTCTCCTTCTGTGTGTTACAGACTTCAAGACATACTTATAATACTATTCACTAACGTGAAGAGTATGAAAAGAGAACTGAAGGTTTTTTTGTGAGAACTGTCCTTCACAACTTGAATGGCCAGAGCCAATTCCCGCCTAAATAAACGTTTTGCTATACTTCGGTTGATTAAACAAATTAATCGATCAATCACATTGAATCGTAATGAATATAAAAACGGAGAATGTAACATAAAACGAATTCCAAAACTCATAAAAATGAGAAACATTTTCCAAACAGTGAAAAAAAAAATTAGGATTAATAAATAATGTTTGGCCACACGCAGCTCAGATTTGCAGTTGAGTCCTTGCGAAATGAATACAGATGAACGTATCGGTGATTAAGACCCAGTAAGGAGAACGAAGTGAAAATAAGAGATAGAAGATTAAATTACAAGTATAACGAATACAAATATAATACACTTCAATATAAAAAAAAATATTTCTTAATGTGTCTTACTTTACTACTTCAATGCATTTTATTCTGCTTACAGTATTGTATCAAAAACGCTATAGACGGGAGCGTAAGCTACGTATACGATGCCAACAGAAAGTTGTCAGCAGGAAGCGAAAAGCACACGATGTTGATAATATAAACGAAGTTAAGGAGAGACTCACACTCAATGATGAAATTGTCAGCACTGAGTTAGATCGTAAAAACGAGCAAGGTAAGTAGTTTGCCAAAAGTAAACTTATAGTAAAAAGTAGATCTACTCTGTTCGAACCAAGTAAAATCCCTCTCTATCTATAACCAACAAATATGACTGTGCGCATGTCTAATTCGAGCCCATCCCGTTTTCTAACAAAAACAGCGCCCTCTGCTTTAATTTTACCCCCTTAGATAACGATTGCCAAACAAGTGAAGTGTCTGGTTGCGGCGCCACACAGACGCGATCCAACAACTCATCGCCAGCTAACCAACAAAATCAACTGCATAATCCTCAACAGCAACAATTAAATAAAAAACTTATAGAACTTTCGGAAAGTCCAAATTTTAAGCATGAGCTACATTCAGATCAAGAAGGTTCTATAGAACAACGAACTGTTGAACATAGCGCAGTGGGACATTGTGACCACAGTAATGAACGAAATTCCCCCGTCTCAATACCTCCCACTTCACAAGCAGCGGCGAAGAACAATGGTAAGGCTCCGTGGAATTATCCGGGCATTGATTTGATGGCTACCGGAGCCTTCTGGCAGAACTATTCAGGTAAATTTAGGCGTCAGTCCTTACTTTAAATACATATATTCCATGTTCCATCTTTTTTGAAATATTATTTTACGTAACTTCTTCTTGCTTCCGCGTCAGAATCTATTGCTCAAGAGCTTGAAATGGAGCGAAAATCCCGAGCCAGTAATGTAGAAGGCGAAGTAAAGAGTCCGTTGGCTGAACGTCCACCCACCTACTACAAAAATTCTGTGCTCTTTGGTAGTGCTAACTAGATGAACATGAATCCAGGAAAGCGGTATTTTTTGAAAAATGTGATGTTGTAAAGACAGAATGGTCATTAAAATTGCAAAATATCCTAATTTTTGATCTCAACGAGCAATTAAAATAATATAAATGAAAACTGAAAAAAAATAAATGTGACAAATTGAGATTTTAGTTTTTCATTCAAAAAGAAAAACAACTTAATAAGCAAACAGTGAATGTTCAGAAAACTTATACAATTAAATGGAGTCTAAAAGGTGAGCAAACCTTCAATGATTTCAAACTTCCAAACCAACACACACACAAACTTGCCCAGTGTATAAATAACAATTAGAAAATCGTGAAATCCCCTCCCCCAAATGATAAGACGTAAGAAAATAGTCCCTTTTGTAATATAGTCCCTTTTGGTGACAATAGACACGGCTACCTCTTAAACCTTGTGTTTAAAGTTAAAGTTACATCAATTCTCAGTACTCTCATTTATTTCTAATAAGAAATATGAATAGAAATTCGGTATAACCATAAGAAAAAGAATATAAAAAAAGACTAACTTTGGATATGCCGAAGTTGTAATACTGTTCACGCCCCTGCTAGTATTCCGAGGGTCTTTAAAGTTATAAGGTTGGTGGATATGGGTCAGAATCTTATAATGTTCAAGAAGAGTATTACAATTTCGGCATAGTCAAAGTTAGTATTTTTTTATATTTTTCATATCAAATAACCTCTATTTCATTAAATTGAGCTTGCAAATTTTTTGTCGGGTTTTCCTTGTTCTCTCTTGTTGACTCTATGGCACTTTGCTAATAGGCTTTCGATCTGCTTCAGAGCTGGGAATAGCGCAATCCAGCCACAAGCGTTAACAAACAATGATAACAAGGAGACTTGCCTTTCTATGGCAAATGGTATGAATTCTTGAATTATCCCACGAAAAAACATGAAGACTTTTCTTTTTGTTTTGTGGGCAATATTGTGCAATTCACACCTACTCCCTGGGTGTTCATTGTTGAACTTACAAAACGGAGTTCAATCCAAACTGTGCAATTGAAGAAGTTAATCTTTGCAACCTGCACGCATTACTTTCAAAGTTATTGGCAAGATTCATGAACATATTTTCGATACGGAATTTTTGGAGTGAGTTTGCTATGGTTTGTGGTGCATTTTGCTCTCTTAAACTCCGCTTTAAAATTATTTTAATAATTTAATTAAACATGTAGAAGGGACAAATCGCTCACGAAATACTGTCCTCTTTTTGTTTAGTTCAGTGCAACAAAATTAATTCAACATTAAAATGATCTACGCTCAAAGAATTATTGATTTCAAAAACTGAAAATCAAAAATAGATTTTTGAAATATACTACGTTTATATTACAGCTAAAGCATTTTACCCCAAAGCTCTTTGCCTTATGGCGCATGCATAAACGCTTTCACAATGCGCTTTTCGCACAAGAAGTGAGTCAACGAAGCTCTTTTTTAAACCCGATTTTATTTTTGAATGCTCATTAAAATTTCGCATAAACGCTTCAACTGGTTGTTATAAATCAGCTGCACTCAAAATGTTGTTTCGTGGAGAGTTGCCGTGTGGTACAAATTTTGCTTTATTTTAATTTAATTTAATGGTTTTGTGGATTATATACTAGAAAATCATTGCAAAAGCTGAACTCTCATTCGTGTCCATTAACTAATTTCCCAGATACATTTCTAATTAAAAGAACAATGCAGTTTTCTTTTAATGTCACCTTATGAGGCTGCAGACCACTGACAATGCTTCAATTTAACAGTATAATTGTCAATTTTCTTTTGATTAGCACTAATATTTTTATCATAACTGTAATATGTTTTCTTTTCGCTTGACATTCGATTTATTCACTTATTCACCATCGTGCAAGCTTCAATAGTTGGTGCTAATATAATTGATTTTCAGATTCGCTCAGAAAAAACTTTTCGAGTTCGCAGGTAATGAACAAACGAACATTTACATATCTATTTGCTGTTAGTCTGTATTTTCTACTACATGAGCTTCTTTAACAACAACCGCCATCTGTAAATAAATTTAGGTTATTATGGAACTGTTATAGTATATTATTTGACAAAAGTTTATACTTTCGGGATATGTTTGTTTCTTATTGAAACACAATGCTGAACTACATATTGTATATAAATATTCTTGAATACTTCAAAAATATCATGCTAAATTAGCTATAACAAACTAAAAAAAATTTAATGACATTTCTACTTTGCAAGAAATATTGTGCATCGAAATATTGTAATTGTTTTCAGATTTATTGTAGTAAAAAAAAAAATTCTCCATATGTATACTCTTAAAAGGTATAATGATAATATGACTTTATAAATAATGATTTGCAAATAATGCAAATTTTGTCATTTTAGATATAATATTGTTAAACAAAAATGGGTGTACGTTTAAATGCTGTTGTATATTAATACAATAAATGCAAATGTAGACTTAATAGTGCTTAAAGGCACGTCATTGTTGGTAAAAAAAGAAAAATAACCCATCTTTTAATATTTTAATATACATACATATGTATTATAAAGTACGAGTATTTACACATGAATAAGAACGACGAAATATGAAACATACTGTCTGCATACCCGTTTGTTTTTATTGTATCATTATTAAAATTATTTGTAAATTAAACTTATATAGTCACATATTTAATAAATATAGTATATAAGTATTAATAGAATAAATAAAAATAAAATTTACAATAAATAAATATGCATTGTTTTAAGTTTTAAACTAATATTATTACAAAATTCTATCAATTTCATACAATAATTTCAGTCAGAATATTATTCATGAAGAGTATTTACAATATGCAATAAAAATGTATATATTACATATTTAATAATTGTAATGAATAATTATTCAAAAGCAGCTTGTATAAATATAAAAAAAACAATAACAAAAAACAAAATGTATATATATAAGTATATATATCTGTATCAACAAGTTTATGTCGAAAATTGAGTGAATCGAGTTTGAACGCTTTATTTATTAAGCGCTTCAATACACGTATTTTGGCTAAAAATGTTTCTAAAAATATGGTATAGAATCACAGTTATATATAGTTTACCCTGACCACTAGAAATTCGTACACCTACGATTTTTTCACAAAACCAATTTTCAAATACTTTTAAACAATTATTGGAATAAATAAACTAAATAAAATTTATGCTTGTTAGAAAGGTTGTGAAATCTACTTTTATAAAAATATTTTACAAAATTTATTTAGCACGTACTTTATTTATTATAATTTTGTTTGTGTAGCATCTTATAAATATGAAATGAAACCAAACAGAAATTACTTTACACAAAATGGGCAACATCTCAAAACAACGATTTTCGACATAAGCTACTCTGACTTGTTGACACAGATATAATGTAAGAAACTACAATGCAACACAAAATTTAAATGACAATGAAAACGCTTCATTTCAATTTTTTAAGCAAATTGATTTATTATTATGCTACAAACAATAGAAACATATAATAAAAATCCATATACATACATAATAAAGTATTATTAAACAATATTTCATTTGTGTTTTTTTCTTATTGTACAATCTCGTACGCAACTAAAACGGTTCATTGAGATTGTTTGGATAAAAACATGTAGTACTCAATAGATTTAAGACGTCGATAATTCCAACATGAAAATTAAAAAAAATCAGCGAAGTGTGAGGCGGACTCACACAAGGAGGGTTCCGTACCATCGTGCAAGTTTTTCTTTTGCCGCTAAAATGAAATATGTATTCAAATAATAATGATATTTTCCTTAAGCTAGGTATAAGTTTTAATTATCTTCTTGCTGTATATAAAAAATATAAAAATATTAAAAAAAAACACCTACCGTAGGATGCGAACTCGCTCACTCACGCGTCTTTCACCCTGACCACTACACATTAAGATCACATTACCTTATTTACTTAAACAACAATAAAGATGACGCTAATGTAAAATTGCACTCCTCTGATTTAAAAGAAAAATTGAAAATTTCATCTTTCTATCCATTACGGTTCATGAGATAAGAGTCGCTGACGGACAGACGTACGGACAGCGTAAGCTTTGTCATAAGGTCCCATTGGCACCGTTTGGGTACGGAACTCTAATAAGGAATGAGAATTTATAAAAACAAACATGAGAAGATTATATTTAAATTAACAGTCTGACTCTTGTAGAGGGTATTACAGACTGAAAAAACCTTATACGCCTTCTTTGGAAAAATTTGAACTTTAACTTTACTTTTTATACTCTTCACGCAGTGAATAGCATTATAAGTTTGTCATGAAGTTTGTAACACACAGAAGGAGATATCGGAGACCCCATAAAGTATATATATTCTTGATCAGCGCGACGAGACGAGTTGATTTAGCCATGTCCGTCTGTCTGTCAGTATGTATGCAAACTAGTCTCTCAGTTTTTGAGCTAGAGAGCTTTCTTTTTACCATACGCAGTACATTTGTCGGAATCAGCCGAACCGGGCCACTAGGGGGGGTACCCCCTCTACAAACCGGGATCCAAATGAAAGTTCTTATTAGAAAAACTTTTTTGTTTTTTTTACTATGGAACTGAAATTTGGACAATATAAGTGTCTGATCTATATCCACCAACTATATAAATTTCAAGACCCTCAGACCACTAGAGGAGGTACCCCCATACAAACCGGGATCCAAATGAAAGTTCTTATTAGAAAAACTTAAACAAGTTTTTTGTACTATGGAACTGAAATTTAGACACTATAAGTGTCTGACCCTTATCCACCAACCTTCTAAATTTCAGTCTCGGACTACTAGAAGGGGCGTGAAGAGTATTACAACTTCGGCATAGCCAAAGTTAGTCTTTTTATATATTTCTTTTCTATTTTATCTTTTTATTTTGAATGAATAGGTAAGTCCACATTTTAAATTTTCTTATAAAATAGTCGAAAATCCAACTACATAAAACTTACTGACAGAATTTTATTGGAGTTATTCAAATGCTGATTCATAACTGTATATTCACATATCGCACATGTTTAACTAAAGTGTTACAACTCAAAATATTCAATTTTTCAGTACAGGCAAAAAACTGTTTTTGCTTAATTGAAGATATATGAAAAGAAATTAAAACATATTTTTTTTTTTTTTTTTTTTTTTTTGATAAAGCGTAGAGAAATAAATACCAGATTTTTTTTTTTTAACAAAAAATCAAAATTGGAGAATTTGAGTTGTAACACTTTAGATAAATATATGCGATATCTTATTATAATCTCCATAGCAACCACATTTATCTTAGTGTATCCGTAATGCATTGTAAAAACATTATCCAGAATGATTCATTCCTATTCACGAGCTTGGTTTCGTCCAAAAAAACACATCCATAGGATTCGTTTAAAATTCATCGCAAATGATAACTTAAACACAATAGTGGCCTTCACTAGTTTGCTTAAACTGCATAAATGAAGCACCGCGCAGAGAACTGCACGAGTGCGTATGACGCACTGGAAGCCAATATTGAACAATTTATTCGTGAGATACCGGCCGATATGTTGGAGAAAGTATGCAAAATTGGACCCAGCGTATAGACTATTTGCAGCACAGCCGCGGCCAACATTTATATGAAATTATCTTTAAATATTAAATTATATCGACCGTTCTATCAAATTAGCAAGCTCTTAAAAAATCACCCGTTATATCAATAAATATTTTAATTTTTCTGGTATTCTGTAAAACAACTTAAATTAAACTTATAACAATTACAATACAACTTTAAAATAATTAGTAAGTGGGATAGAGCAATTAATTAACTAATAGAATCTAGTAGGGAGATCGACAGGATGAGATCTTCTCAACCGTCGCGCCACTCTGACTCCTCCCATTCTGCATCGCTTTAAGAGACGCCTGGCTAATCGGTTCGGATGATTTTTTAACTGCTCCATATACTTCTTGGCCTGAAGATTAATCACATCGCCAATTTTTGGTATTTTTAAATCGTTCTCAAGGTCTGCCGTTCGCATGAACCACGGAGCTCCTGAAGTCATACGTAATGTCTTGGCCTACAGTACTCTGATCTTTGAAATTTTTGATTTCGCTGCTATTCCGTACATCTGCAATCCGTATTGGCAAACAGGAGCAATTATTGTTTTATATATAAGAACTTTATTTTTTAAGGATAACTTATTCCTACTGTTTAAGAGTCAACGCAATTTTCTAATTCTCTGTCCAAGCGATTTCGTGATGATATAAAAACAACGGATCAATAAAACACAGCATATGAAAAAATGTGCAAAATTTCAGCTCTCTAGCTCAAAAACTGATGGACTAGTTTGCATACATACAGACGGACATGGCTAGATCAACTCTTCTCGTCGCGGTGATCAAAAAGATATATACTTTATGGGGTCTCCGATGTCTCCAAACTTCATGACAAACTTATAATACTATTCACTGCGTGAAGAGTTTAATGAGCAAATATAATAACAATAATAATATATGCACATGCTAACTTATGCCCGATTCAATTTTTTGCTTTTTCAGCGAACGTTCTCACAGAGGTTTCGTTTGAAAACAGCTCTTTTTTGTTTTGGTTATACAGCAAACTTTCGAATATTTGAACTACTTAGTTTTCGGGTAGTTCAAATTTCTGAAATGTTTCAATTTCTGCATTTTTTTCCATACCAAAAATAAGTGAAAAATTTAATACTGACTTATGTATAAATGAAAGACAACCACATCGCTCTTGTTGTTTCGTTTTTGTTTTTATGTAAACAGAGGTTTCATACACAAGTATAAAATTAAAAAATAAGTATTAAAAGTACCATTTTTCTTAAATTGTTAATATACGAGTACATAATTAATTATTATTACGTTTTATTGTTTAAAGTATTGAGTTATGTTTGTTTGCTTTTCCGGTTTGGTTAGATACGACACAACCATATCGTTACGGAGGGTCAATAAATTTGTTATGTGATCAGTTGAAAATAAACTGTTATTTTAACACCAATTTATTAAATTATTGACACTTTCCATCGCTATCGAATGTGAACTAACTAGTGACGCCTTCGTTGTTATCATCATCGCTACTTAGTTCATTATCAGATTCGTTTTCAACAATATATTTATTCCAATCTTCAATTTGTTCTACATATATCGAATTGCTTGAATCGATTTCTCCCAAAAGCGTTTGGTTTATTATAAGATCTTTAATACTTCTTGGGACAACTCATCCCAAGCATGTTTGAAATAAATTATTGCTGTCCGTATAAAATGGCTTTTTAAAGAACTTGTGAGCTTATCACCTTCAGCGATTAATTGAGCGAGTAGCTTATTTCTATAAATAAGTAATATCAATCTTATGGTGTTTTGACCCATTGGTTGCACAGCTGCTGTCACATTTGGTGGAAGGAAATATGTAACAATATTTCCATCATCACTCTGAAGTTTGTCATTTGGTGCATGAGCAGAGTAATTGTCAAAAAGAAGAAGAACCTTCGGAGGCAAATTATTTTCTGAAGAAAATCGAATAACCTGTTAATCAAAAAATATTTTTTTTATAATAAATTTCAAAACAAATGAATTCTTTCTGCTTAGTTCTTCAATTAATATCTTGTGAAACCACTCATGAAAAATTCGAAATGTCATCCAAGAATTTTTCGAAAAATTGTAATGGAGTGGGATGTTAAATCCCTTAAAGCATCGTGATTTTCTGGATTTTCCAATCACCAGTGGCTTTAACTTGTGTCAGCCATCAACATTTTCGCCAAATAATATGGAAATGCGTTCCTTTTGTATTGATATCCAGGGGCATTTTTCTTACAAACAGCGACGTATGTTCTATCTGGAAGACAACGGTATAACAATCCGGTTGAAATTTTCACAGAATGTGTATTTGTCATAATAACAACAAATAATAAAACTAAAATAAAGTTAAAAACAACTAAAGGGGTGCCCATACAAGAAACTTCTAACATCTTTGGTTTCGATAGAATGAAATTTGACATTGGCATCGTCATTGCTTTTCTGATTAAAGTAAAGCCATGTATGCAAAATAATGTACGTGGTCTCAATGGTGTAGTGGTAGTGTATAAGACTCAGACACCTGAGTGAGCGAGTTTGCATCCCAGCGGCGGCGGTTTTTTTTTTTAAATTTTTTTTTATTTTATTTTCATATAAAATGTGCGTGAAGAGTGTGGACACTTCTCGGTGTTATTTGAATACATGTTTCATTTTTGCAAACAATCTTTTACGATGGTACGCAACCCTCCGTGTGCGAGTCCGACTCACACTTTGCTGATTTTTGAAATTTAGTGAGCCATTGCTTTGAACACAGTTTTGTTTTTATTCAGCAAAAATTTATTTAACCTTCGCTTTTAATATTAGTCCATTAAGTGTACATCTCTTTTCACGTTGCTTAAGAAACCAGTTATAAAGACGATATTTTTTTCTTTCTCGTAAGTCTTGGAAAGATTAGCGATATTCCTTCTTCATTTTTATTTACGTTATGGAAGATTTCGTTACTTTATATTGCAGTGCCAAAACCTTCATCAAGTTTTTCTAAATTTTAAAATTAGATAATGTATATTTTTTACGAATATTTCCACTTTTAATAAAAACTTTGTGTGTCAATAAGTGTCAAGCAGGTATGTAACCAGGCATTTTGGTAATTCCCCTTTTTCAGCTTTTCTATGTTGATCAACCAGGTATGAACTAATCAACCTGAGCATGTTCAAAATATGCATACAAAATCATACACATTTTGGTAATTCCCCTTTTTAAGTTTTTCAGTTTCAGTAATTTATTTTGAGTTCTGTGTAATTTGTCGCGGTGGGAAACTGCACAATTACCCCAAACTTCCGAACCATATAGCATGATTGGAATAAATATCATTTTTACCAATAACAGTTTATGAATTATCATTCATTTCCCCTGTGGTTGTTGTAGATTTGAACTCGAGTTTTGTGCGAGTTCACCAAAACTTGAGTTTTGCTCAGTGTGAATAGCCTATAAAACGAAAATCACGCAGATGTATGTAATAGGTGGGGTGAAAAGTAACCTCCTTAAGAATGAAAAAATTTTTTTTTTTAAATACTAGGTGGGGTGAAAAGTAACCTCCTTGGAAATGAATTTTTTTTTTTTTTTTTAATATAGTATTTGTAATAATTATCTATTGTATATACATATGAGCTGTTATATTTGAAAGTGATATATGTAAGTCCACTTTTTAAAAAAATGACTTAACGATAATTTTAGTAAGATATGGACACTTTCTTTCTATATTAGTAATAATATATTCAATTTTTTAATTTTTTTCCAGAAAGTAAACAAAAGAATTTTGGATATATAATGGTATAGCAATTTTTTTTTTTTGTAAGTGGAATAAGTCGATTCCAATATAATATAATATTTTTCTTGTGTTTTATGGTATGATTAAACTATTCTTTATTTGCTTGCTTTGTATTTTTATACTCTTCACGCATTGAATAGTATTATAAATTTGTCATGAAGTTTGTAACAGACAGAAGGAGACATCGGATACCCCATAAAGTATATAAAATAAAACAATCGTTAATTTATTTAACTGCACTATGTGCATAAAATGATAAAATTAAACAATTGTTTTAAAAGTCATAAGGACTAAGTTAGCACTATGTGCTTGATATGAGTATGCGATATCAATACTGATCTTGTCAGCTATCAATTCAGAACTATCGTCTGATGTCAATTTTATTTAAATAGGAACCTAAGACAAGTGCATCAACAGCAATTGCACTAATGCTGGATCGCTTGTTTTAAGTTGATAGCGGTTTTATACTGTTATTATTCTCATAATTTTACAGGTGCGGAATCAGAACGTCCTGTTATGTTTTGTGTATTAACTTTTATATTTTTGATCAGTGCGACGATACGAGTTGATCTAGTCTTGTCCGTCTGTCTGTCTGTATGTTAATTAAAACAATTCTTTATAAAATTTTAAAATAATAATGAATTTATTTATTCGCCACTATGTGACTTTATTAAGTATTGTTAATTATTATTAGTAATGTCAGCTAAGAACTAAACTAAACTTAACTTAAAACATTATGTTCGCTATGCTGGCGTACGTGACAAATCACTTCGAACTTCAGATGTTCGAAGGTTGGATGATATTGACATACGTGCACTGTCAGCGGAAAGGGTCTTTGAGGTTTATGTTGAGAAAGGGTAGTTCGATATTGCATCAGCCAAATAGTGTGGGAGCGGATATGGCGTCAGCGAAAATAGTGTGGGAATAATGATGATAATGATATTATGAGTGGGAATAATGATTATAATAATGATGATTCAAAAGATATTCTTAACTTGTATGCAAACTAGCCTCTCAGTTTTTGAACCCCATACAAACCACACATCCAAATTCATGTTATTATTAGAAAAACGGTTTTTTTTTTGTACTATTGGCCTAAAATTTGGACACTATAAGTGTCTAATCTATAATATATCTACCAACCACATAAAGACCCTCGGACCATTAGAAGAGGCGTCAAGAGTATTACAACTTCGGCATAGCCAAAGTTAGTCTTCTTTTTACTTGTTATTATTGTATTAAGATAGAAAGATAACGGGATTATTGTTTTGATGAACTGTTGGGATGTTTACTTTTCTTTCGCAAGTGCTACTGTTTGGTTGCGTTTCTCTTCATAATAGAAAAAAGAAAGTTTTAACTACATAATAAAAAGTAAAGGTGTTACAATTACTTCAGTTAGTTCTATAAAAAGACGATAATATGTTAATTTGGTCTGATAGTGATGTTGGTAAGTAAAAGTAATAGATTGTTTCTAGGAAATATTGGAATATTTCTTTTTGACAGAAAATAAATGAATGAATGTTAAAAAATTGTTTTTTAATTTTTTTTGGGAAATGGACAAATTTAGCAACCAAAATATATTCTTGCGTGCATCTACTCAGCGTATGCCAGTAAACAGAATACGAGGTAGAAATTTGAAGGGTTCAACCAGAGATTGCAGTTATAAATACTTTTTAAATATAAAAAGGAAAGCATTGCGGTATGGAAAAAGTTCTTTATAGAAAATTTTGATATATCTAAAGGCGATTACATAGGACTCTCAAAGCTAAGGTAATAGGAGAAGACTTACGTGGAAAAATTAAGGGATCTTGCAGAAAGAGTGATGAGAAACTAGTGGATGCCACACTATGAAAGCCATTACACTCGTTCTAATAATCCAAATAGACATATACCTAATAGAGGTGTTCAATGATTATAACCGTACTGCGTACTACTATATGTACTCTTAATATGTACTACATATTTAATATACCATTTTTAATCGTACATAGTAAAATTCCTACGCGAGAAGAAATGTACATCTTTTTTATGTACTAACCGCAAATGCTTACTAGTAGTAACCTTACTCTTTCCAAACGATTATGTGCGTATTGCACATTTTATTTGTGTACTATAAGCAAAAATGTATGTACTTTTGCAATACGCACGTAATCGTTTCCAAAGAGTACATAAAAAAGTTGATATTATTACTATGTATACTGTAGACGCGAAATACGAGTAATAGTTTTAATCATTTTAAATAAGTGAGTTAATGAAGTACGCATATCAAAATCATAATTCAAATGTACATTTTTTGTAATCATTGCACACCTCTAATACCTAAGTTCTGGCTTGAAATTAAGAAAAATTTACAACTATTATGTCGAAAAGTCCGTAAAGAAGAATGAAACATTTTTCAGCGAGCAAATGTATAGGAACATTTTTAAGAACAATTTAAGTTTTCATCACCCACATAAATATACGTGTGAAGAGTGCGATACCCTGCATATGAAAATTAAAACTACCTCTGCCCTTAATGAGAAAAGTATCCTTTTAGAAGTACATAACATACACTTAAGCAATGCAGAATTGGCTAGATAAAATGTAAAAAAAGATCAAAACTTAGCGTCAACGAACCCAGATAAATATTTCGCATTTTCCTTTGATCTACAAAAGGAACTTCCATATCCGAAGTTATCAGTTTCTGTTGAATACTATAAGCGAAATATGTATGTTTTAAATGAAGGTTTTCATAATTTCATGGCATGGGTAGAAACTGTAGCATCTAGAGCAGCGGAAGAAATAGCATCTTGCTGCCTGAGACATATTCATAATGATACAACCTAAGCCCACATTACAGCATACAGTGACATGTGTACAGGGCAAAAGCGAAATATTAAGCTCGCACTGATGTGGTTAAGGATTGTTCAATCAGCGGATAATAACATAAATGTTATTGACCATACATTTTTATTATTCGGTCATTCATTCTTTCCAAACGACAGAGATTTTGGAGTTGTGGAAATGCATTAAAACAAAAGGATCAATTGTATGCTGCTAATACTTTAATGCAATAAAAACTTGCCAACAAAAAAAAAAGTTTCATTTTGTATGAAATGAAAAGAGAAAATTTTGTCTCAACCAAATCTCTAGAAGAGGCAAAAACAGGAAAAAAAAAAATACAGACGGAGAAATTGTAAGGTGCCTGAAAATATGTTGGATGTGGTTTCAAAGGGATTAACCGCACAAAATAGTTTATAAAAGAAGTATGGAAGAAAATGCTCCATTTAAAGCAATTTATTTATTTGGAAAGTACGGAAGACTTAAAAACCTCAGCAAAATTAATATGATGCCACTGTATAAAACTTCGAGATCTATAAAAATAGAGAAATACAACGATATGATCAGTTTATTGCCTTACATGCTTACTGTAGAGTTATCTTGAAGTAATTTACATTTTGATTAATTGCATTTTTAATATTACTGAAATTAATTCTTAATAAACTCGGATTTTCGTATATTTAAATGTTTTCATTTCAATTATAATTTTTTTCATTGACAAAATCGTTTCAGCTAATTGTTTCCGATTTTGTAATTTTTTCCGCCCCAATTCCATTCCACGGTGTGATAGAAACCGCTTTTGATGTTTTTGAAATCGTCTATGTTTTTACAGGCGATTTGGTTAAATTCTCTCTTATATTAACTTATTAAAGGAAAAAAAGGAAAAAGAACTAAAGTTCATTGTTTTTGCATTTTACTCAAATCACTTTTCCATTGAAGTAAAATAGACGAAATAAGCAAAACCCACCAATGCTGAATATGCCAACCTGCTTGCATATAAATTTTAACATTTGCGAAGGTTCCAATTTGTCTTTAATTCAATTAATTTATATGCGAAAATAAACTATAATTTTTAGTAATGAAGCTGGGATGATTTAATTTTGTTTAAAAAATGCGTATAAAGTGATTAGTTTAATGAGAAGTTTTAATATTCTCATTGGTAAAAGTTGGCATGTTTTTTTTTTCTTAAGAAATGAAGTGTTTTTGTTTTTGATTGGTTTTTGTAGAGTGAGTAATGTAAAAGGGAGTGAGCAGTGTCAAAATATTTGCTTGGCATCAGTGCCTGAGTGTAAATACAAGCAAGAGGATCCAAAGAAAAATATGCGATAAGTGTCGCCACAAATTCGATACGTTTCAGACGGCCCTAAAAAACCAGTATTTAATCAGCAGTTCGTTTGAACATCATTGTTCGAAAAATGAAATCGTCGCGGTTTCTATCACACCTTTTTTTTGACGAAATTTAAAACGCCCGACATCAAAAACATTGATGTTTTCTATCACACCCCGGTATGTAAAAAATAAATATTAATTAAAACCAGAATCTTATTAGTTCTATTTGTGTTTAAATTGTTATAAAGTTTGTAAAATATAAAAGGAGATATCTCAATTAATGGCACAGAATTTAATTATCATTATTTTTTTTTTTTTGTAATCTTTTTAATGTAATGACTATCTGACGAGGAGGTAACAACAAAATAACAAGTTGTTATCATAAGAGCTTTCCTTGTTATAACACTTATGTATAACAAAAATGCTAAAATCGTAATCGTAAAAGCAATTGGTTCTGCTGAATGCGCCTAATTTCTCGTTCTGATTTTGACAATAGGTCGGTTAAAAAAGCTTTTTAAATGATAATTTGACACACATGATATTCAAAATTTGGTGGTGAAAGGTATGTAAGTATTTTAAATCGAAGTTCACGTTTTATCTTGTTTTGATTTTATGCCGTCAGTAATATTTTCGAAACAACATTTTATAATAATAGTTTTTGAAAAATTATATTTAATTTACTTTTAAATGATCACGTACACTAAACGCAAAATTTATAAAAAGATATCTGCCACAAAAACGCGAATAGAAGATAAACAAAATGAATCGGGCAACCTCAATTATCGATTCAACTTTATTATTAGTTTTGATTTTCACTTTTTGGTGTATTTTTGTGATTGCTGAGAGATTCAAAGGGATTGGTTTTAATGTGGAAGCGTGCGAATAAAGGAACAGCCCAAAAAGGAAAAATGTGTTATTAAGAGGGTTGCCGGAGGTTTTATTGAACTTCAGTTCACAAATCGTCACATGTGCTTTTTTAAGGAACATAGCACTCTAGATCAATTTTTTTTTTTTTTTTTCAAAGTTACTTATTACATAGTTTTTCAGAATCACTAGATAAAATTCAATTTATGTAAACTCCAAACAATCAAAAAAGGATACATTAAGGCTAACTACATAAATTTTACAATTTGAACTTAGTTCAGTCCAAGAATTCTTAAAAAGGAACTGTTATTAATTCGTAGTGAAGGGCTTTTAAATTTCTGTGTGGTCAAAAATAATTTTTCAGTATAAATTGTACTAAAAACATTTAGTTGTTTGTAGGTCTGTGTTAAAGTGGAGTCGGGGAGCACTAAAATTATATGTATCTTTAAGAGTTTGAATTATAAAGTGGATTTCACGAAAGTAAGATAACTGTTGACTTTTATTGTTATAAATCAAATAATTAAATGTTCCGCATAAAGGTATAAAGGCAAGTCAATTGTCTCCGAGGAACTATAAATTATTGGAAAGGATGAGAAAAATATACGGATAATTTTTTTTTTTTAATTTATTCGTTTATTTCTAACTTAAATATTATACAATACAATATTTCCTCAAGCTTATCTTTTTGTAAGTTTATAGTACGATTACCGACTGCTTTTACTTAAAATTAAGCGATGCAATAGATTGGAGTTTTTGAAACTATAAAAGACTTCAAAAATTGGAAAAATAAACGTGGAGCACTAAATTTCATTTTACATATAATATTTCCAATTTTAAACAAGCTCTACCTTTTCGTTGAGCACAAAGAATATTTCTGCGAAGTACAGCTTAAGAAATTAACCTTGATTATCTTGCTTGAATTGTTATTGATAACGTAATGTAACTGGGTGGTTGTTGCAGAGTTAGTAGAACTCACAACTACAAAAAAAAAAAAAAAACAAATAAGACGAATATTTTATTTTTGCAGTTAACAAATATCAAACGCAAGAGGGTACAAGAATAAAAACAACAAAGTAAATTTAACACCAAGATTTACTGAAATTTCCATTTTTCCTTGGAATAACTAGGGGTAAGCTGAATTTTTGCATGATCCTTCACTTTGTGGTTCTAAGCAAAACTCTAAAAGTCCCCATCGATACATGTGCCGCTGGAAGAGATAGAAATGAAATTGTGACTCTGAGAACTCATTCTGGATTATACGCGCAATATGCTTTGAGTTATCATCTGGCTGAATGATATTTGTATAGATGTAGAGAATAAACACTAAATACATTTTTTTAACCTGAGAGGAGGGATGACAATATGAAAATATCAAAAATTTTCGTATGATCAGGTATTAATGGTGTTGATAATTTAGGCATCATTTTTTAAGTAGTACTGCGGCAAAGTTAGTCTTTTTTGATAAGTTGTCCGTGTCGTGTATATCACAGGCGTCATATGCAGTTTAGTTATTGCCACAGCTAAGTTTTTCTGTGAATACATTAAAATTGTACCGTCAGCGAAGGAAGCAACCATCGACGAGTTATCTCCAGGAATCGGGATGTCTCATGTATATAAAGTATAGCATAGGAGCGAGCACGCTTCGCTGCGGGACTCCTGCTCTTATCTGGCTTAGTGTTGAAGATTCGTCTTTAGATTTTACACAAAAATAGCAAGTGTCAAGGTAACTTTTGCTGATTTCGCACAGATTACTTGATAATGCGGTCATACTGTTTCTAAGTAGGCTGTCGTGCCAGACTTTGTTGATCGCTTTTTCAGTGTCTAGGAAAACACCAACACGGAATCTCTTTTCATCAAGATCCTTTAAGATCCTTTGTAAGTTACTCTGAGGAATTGTCGAGTGACTTTGTCTAAGCCCGAATTGGTGGTCAGGTATGATTCTGTACAAATTGGTGTTACTAGTATTAGATTCGTTGGCAGTAAAAGCATTTTCATAGTAGTTTGCAAGTAGTGAAGATTTGTCAGAGTTGGTTATAGCCCATGTCCCATCCGACTTTAAGATTGGCGGCTGGTAGAAGGTCCGATTAGTAAGGTGTTTTACAGCTTTCCACAATGAGTAGTTAGAGTCAGACGTCGAAGTTAGTGTTTTTATGTTATTTCCAAATTGTTCATTTTTAAATTGCTTAACTTCATTCTTTGCCAGATCTTATGCAGTTTATTTTTGTTCATGATGAGAATTTTTAATGAGCGGAGGAAAATATAGATGTCCTCTTTTGGTTTTAATTCTGGTGTAGCTATATTAGCTGTTTCGTTAATGATGTCATTCAAAAGTATCACTGTCTTTTCAGTCTGGTTCTCTAAGAGGTACATTTATTGTGAGGTTATTGACTTGTTGTCAATTCTCTGAATGTTTCCCAGTCTGTTTTTCTATTATACAATTTGCAGGCGGGTTGGTCAGAAGACAGTTCAATTCGTCATTCAATTGGGAAATGTGTTGTATTCATATTTTTTAATACATAAAAGTCTATTAGATGCGGTATCTTCGTCCGGTCCGTTGGTCAATCGTTTGAATTGCATTTAGCAAATTTTCTCCCTTTGTGTTTGTCAGCCTTGATCCCCAGTTTACATTTTTGGCATTGTAATCACCTGCTGCGATGAACCTTGGGCCAAGCTCTTTAAAGTAGTCTTTAAATCAAGCTGTGTGTCTAGGCGGGAAGTAAAGTGCTGCTATTGTGAAAGGTCCATATTTATCTTACAGTAGCAATTTGGTCGACTGTATGTGAGCGTGTTGATAAGTTTCAAGTTCAACGTGACGTGTATTATTTTTAACAAAGATAACGTGCCACCGTGTCCTGAACCTGGTGGTTTGTTCTATATATATTTTATATACATCCGGGAATGTTCAAGTAGTGATTGTTGGTGCAGTGAGTTTCAGAGATAATAGATAGATAATATGTCAATCATATTTTCATTAAGGAATAGTTGAAGCTCTAAGATATGTTTGTGTAGTCTATTCGCATTTCAATTTATGGTCCATTTTTTGTCAAGTTTAGTTATCAGAAGTGTTATTATATTCATCATATTAGTCCCCTGTTGAATCAATTGATTCATCATGTTTTTAGATTTCACAGTCCTTGTAATTGGCAGTATGAGCTCCACTACAGAGATCACGTTTTAATTTGGTAGCTGATTCCATACGGCAGTCGATTGTTTTATGCCTCCCAGCACATTTAACACACACTGGATCCCTGGTGCAGTAGTTTCGGGTGTGTCAGTTGGTACATTGGACAATGGTCCTCTTGTTGTGGGGGGCCTCAAATTTGATTTTGGTATGAAGTAATGAAGTTATATTATAAATGTTTTGTTGGTTGAGCTGCTTTTAAGTTCAATTGAAAACATACGTGGTGGTTTATTGGTTGTTCTTTGTTGTATATTGTATACTTTAATAACTTCGTAGAATAATATTTTTAGTTCGCGTTTCATTTCGTCGGTGTCCATTGATTGATGAACGTGTCTCAGCATAACTTTAAAACCTCGTTCGTCTTTGGGCTTGAACGTGTAGTATTTAGTATTTTTGGATTTAAGCATTTCTATGATTTTCGTGTAGTGTAGGGGTTCTGCAGGTTGGATACGAACTTCATTATTGGGTAGAGTTTTGAGTACATAGTTTTGCTCTACTATTTCACTAAGTGATTTGGTAAGTTTGCTGATTTCGTCTATCCCCTGCACATAAATAGGTGGTGGCTTGTTAGTTTGTGGAGTCTGTTTGGGGCCATTGTCCAGAGCTTTCCTCTGTTCTTCTAAAATATTTTCAGTGTCCTGTTTATTTTGTTTGGGTTTGATTGTACTTAAGGTTTTAGCAGGTGACGTTCTGTTTCGTTTGGGCTTTTTGTTATTGTTAAGTGTTTGTTCAGTCGGTAAGGCCGGTGATTGAGCCTTACGGTTCCTTTTGTTTGAGATTAACTGTTCAGGTTCATGTTAACTGTTTGAATTTTTTGAACTTGGATTTTCTGCTTGCGTGTGAGTTTCTTTTGCAGGCGTGGCTGTCAAGATTTGACCTATGACGAAGAAGAGAAATAATTGCGATCATAGGTTTGGGTGCTAATTGCTGTAGGGGTAACTGCATACATGACGCGATCGAAGCAGTTGTTAACTGTTGTTGTTGCTGCTGTTAAAGCTGTTGTTGTACTAGCTGTGCTTTGTGTTGTTGGTGTTGTAGTTGCTATTACAGTTGGTGCTTGGGTTGTTTACAGATGCGTTTGATGGGATGGGCACTGGGTGCTTCTTGGCAGTGAGCATCTGGCGCATCTGGTTGCCAGTGGACAGAGCAAGAACTTGAAATTAAAAAAAAAAAAATTTCACTCCGCCCTATTGTACATGTACTAGATGTCTAGATTACATCAATGCATCACTGCCCAGTCCACTGATGTAAGACGATGAGGTTTGACTTGGCAAATAATGTCAACTATTTCTTCAGTTGAAATTTCGAGCTGTAATGTGAATGTTGTACTGATTCACATGGGCCTATGTGCACAGATTGTGAATGAAACTGAATGTTGGTACGATTGAATTAGGAGTATAGCATTTCAATGTATATTTTACTCCTATACATTGAATGATCACGTCGCTCACCCTCATTCTACAAACGTTAAACGAAAAATGAAATAACTACGAAAGAAGACAAAGAGAAAATTCGGCGAAACAGGCCGCAACGGCACAGCTTCCCCACACTGTCTCGCTTCCCTTATCAACTATCATAAATTCAATTTCATACTAATGTTAAAATAGCAAATTATTTACTACAACAACAATACTTACATTTTGCAAACAACTCATTTTATTTGAATATGCTTCTTCTTATTCGTTTTCCTTATCTTTGTTTCTAAGCTTTGTTTGTTTTGCTTCCGCTCACTCACTTTACCACTTCTTTAACACTTGTAGGCAGCTATATTCATATCATTCTAATCGTTTAAGCTGTACTCATTCTTTCATTTCAAATATTTCAATTTGAAGGCACAACCAGAGGTCATAAATAACAATCAACTTTTATTTTCAATGTGGTCTTCTCGGAGAATGACTGATAAAATTGAAAAAAAATCTCTCCCTCTTGGAGTATAATATTTCGTTTTGTTGATTAATAGTGTATTCAGACAGGAGCTACATCACGATTTTTAACTGAAACTGCGATAAGTGTTTTTTTTTTTCTAAACTACTTTCTATACCACGCCACTTTCCCCCCCAGAGCCCGCGCGAGCTGGGGTCCATTAAAAACCGAACAAGACTGGGTATCGACCACAAGTCACTTCGGTACTGAACTACTGGAGATTAGTAACATGCAAAAGAAATTAATTGACTACTATACGGCTACAGATTTTAGATGATTGGAAGAAATAGAATTAGATACAAGGTCATAGTATAGATTCAGAGAAACTTTGCGCAGTTTAGAACAGCTGTTTTTTGTTTTGGTTGTACATATAAATGGAGCGTTGTGATTAATTGTGAGAAATTAAAATGGATATTGTGTGAAAAATACATCATTAAAAACAATTCGCAGTGTATGCAAAAATTTTTTTTGAAGTTTCCTTTTTCATTCCTGTTACTTCTTTTATTTAAATTTAAAAATAAAATTACAACGTAATATTTACTTCAAATTGTTTTTTCTGCAATGATCAGCTGTTTAATGTCTGCGTCCAACGAAATCACCTAAAAAGTTGATAACAATGCACAAAACGTTGGCAACGATTGCCAAAATCTTAGCAGCGCTGCGCAGGCTGACCATACTGAGGATAGACGAAAAATTCTACAACAATTTCATCATTTTCCTTGTTGTTGTTGTTGTTGAATTAAGCACAGTTTATGCCGCATCAGAGCTAAACGGCGCAAGTTCTCTGTCTAAGACAGCATAAAAGTCAGCGACGGTTATTTTCTCAACAAGTATAACAAAAGTTTCAAAAAACATTTTAATCAATCTCTCACCAAAAGACGGAACGAAATAAAAGTCACAAGTATGACGTGAGTTGAGTAACTCGGAGAGATAGTGAAAGAAAGAGAGGGGGGAGGAAAGCAATGCAAGTAGGAAACGCATACATACACACATAGCTTTTTGAATAATTTTTATGATCAAATCAATCTGTGGAAGACAAGTACGGAAAAAAGTCAGCGTAATTTATTCAGCGAGTAAATCTTTTGCAACCTTTACGTTTTTTCTGTTTAAGCAACCAGTATTTTTAAGAGAACCTGAAAGTGATGAATTTTATTAGCGACCTCTGGGCACAACACATATTCCACCACCTAATTTGTGTATATATTCATGAATTACAACTTTAGTTGCAATATGAATGTGTTACTCTCATGTATAGTTTACAATTTAAAAATAACTTTTTTAAATGGTTAGCGACATTAAAAATGGATACACATTCCTATATCTTTAAAATGAATGGTAGAGAAAAAATAGCAAAAGATGTTAAGTAAAAACAATTGATTCTGTGCTATGTACTAGTACACTATGGGAAAAAGTCGATTATTTTGGAATAATTTATAAATTTTATGGTATTTCTTTTATGCAATTTTGGGGTGGTGTATGCACAAGCGGCAAGGGTTCACATATTAGAGGTAAACAAAATTAATTAATTAATTAAGGGAATTTATTTGTTACTAGATTCCCGGTGTGCTTTGCTATTCCCCGGGAAAAGTTTTTCAAAATCGGGTTGCATGAGCACGATAAAAAGAATGATTTTTATTTTATTTTGTTGTAATTCACAATTCAAAAATAGATGTTTAACAAAGACTACTGATTGATTTTAACATATGTCTCTAAGCTTTATTACATGATCCACCAATTTGGACCGATTCTGAATGTCAATTTTTTATTTATTTATTTATAACATTGACAAAAAACTGAAAGCTTAAAACAAAAAAATTGTAACAATTAACACTTAAAAGTAGGACAAAAATATAAATTGAAGTAAACTTAAACTAAAATAAATTAATAAAAAAAAAGAAAAAAAAAAACAAAAATAGGAAAAAATATTAAAAAAATCAGCCAAGTGTGAGTTAGACTCGCACACGGAGGGTTCCGTACCATCGTACAAGATTTTTTGCTTAAAACATTAAATTATGTGGATATTTAACAGCCTAAAAGTATACAACAATTACAGCTTAAAAGTATACTACAAAAAAAAAAAAATAAAAAAAAAAAATAAAACAAAAGGTTGAATTAAAGACTATGCTTCTAAAAATGTGTATTTGTCGTTCTACACACAAGTAAATTACACACTCTGTGAAAATTTCAACTCTCTACCTAATACGGTTCATGAGATAGAGCAGGAGACGGACGGACGGATGGATATCGTAAGCTTAGTAATAGGGTCCCGTTAGCTCCCTATGGGTACGGAACCCTAAAAAGGCTAACTTTGGCTATGCCGAAGTTGTAATACTCTTCACGCCCCTGCTAGTAGTCCGAGGATCTTGAAATTTATAAGGTTGGTGGAGATTCCGACAAAAAAGAAAGCTCCGTGCACAATTTCAGCTCTCTAGCTAAGGGACTAGTTTGCATACATGCAGACAAACAGACGTACCCCCAAAGAAATCTGGGTCCAAATTCATGTTCTTATTAAAAAACTTATTTGGTTTTTGTACTATGGAGCTGAAATTTGGACACTATATCATAAAGCTCCGCGCAAAATTTCATCTGTTTAGCTCAAAAACTGAGGGACTAGTTTGCATACATGCAGACGGACAGACAGACAGATGGACATAGCTAGATCAACTCGTCTCGTCGCGCTGATCAAGAATATATGTACTTTATGGCGTTTCTGACGTCTCCTTCTGTGTGTTACAATATCCGGTGTGTGATAGAAACCGCTTTCGTCTCAATTCTATTCCACGGTGTGATGGAAACCGCTTTTGACGTTTTTGAAATCGCCTAATTTTTTACAGGCGATTTGGTTAAATCCTCTCTTATATTAAATTATTAAAGGAAAAAAAGTACCAAGAACTTAGTTTATGGTTTTTCTCGCTAAATTGCATTTAAAGAAGTTAACATTTGTGGTTTTGATAAGATCAATAAGAATTTTTAATAATCTCTTTGGTGAAAGTTGGCATGTTTGCAATGTGTTAACGCAGTTGATTATACACGATTTTTGTTTGTTGAGAAATTAAGTTTTTTTTCGATTGGTTTTTGTAGAATGAGTAATGTAAAAGGGAGTGAGCAGTGTCAAAATATTTGCTTGGCATCAGTGGCTGAGAGTAAATACTAGCAAGAGGATTCAAAGAAAAATAAACGATAAGTATCGCCACAAATTCGATACGTTTCAGACGGCCCTTAAATAACTAGTATTCAATCAGCAGTTTGTTCCAACATCGATGTTCGAAAAATGAAATCGTCGCGTTTTTATCACACCTAATTTTTTTTTTTGACGAAATTTAAAACGCCCGACATCAAAAACATCGGTGTTTTCTATCACACACCGGAGGGTGTTTCTTTTTTATCTAGTCAGGGTATGTAAATATTATAAAACAGTTAATATTAAAAATCTGTAACACAAAAAAAAAAAAACAAAAAATTGAAATAACCAGGGTATGTAAATATTATAAAACAGTTAATATTAAAAATCTGTAACACAAAAAAAAAAAAAAAAATTGAAATAACCAAAGTGATCGACTTTTTTTTCCCATAGTGGTCA
Organism: Amiota mariae; assembly: GCA_035041805.1. NCBI lineage: Eukaryota > Metazoa > Arthropoda > Insecta > Diptera > Drosophilidae > Amiota > Amiota mariae. The sequence goes on from JAWNKV010000137.1 coordinate 262,816, forward strand.
GATAAAAATAAGAGACATGGATAGATATTCTTCTATCCCGATACACAGCATAACAAATACAATCGAATGATAAAGATATGAACTTTGAAAGATACTGAAAATAGCGGCAACAACAACGATATGCAATGCAATAGGAGAAATATGAAAAATTGTAATTTTAATTGTAACAAATAGTTATTGATTGAATAAATGAAAGAAACTTTGTGTAGATGAAAAAGGTATAACCATACTTGTATTCTCCATCCGCTTATCAGAGTATTGTCTGCGTTTTTAATTGATTTCAATACAATACTTCAATAGCAATTTATAATTGATAATTGTTCGCCATGCAATATTTTGGCATTTAATTGGTTTCTCATATCATAAATAGAATCCAACATCTTCTCATATATTTGGTGGGTGTAACTTTCAAAGGTACCTTTCATGGCAGATTAAGTATGTGTATGTAGCAAATACATATAATACAAACCAATTAATGACGTTCTCTCAAAAAAAAAAGCTCACGAAAAGGGCATTAAACGCAGATTAAGAAGACTCCTTTATAACAGGCATAACTGTTTTTATTTCATAAAATTTTATTCAGTTTCAGTGAAAGGAAAAAAAAATTACAACAAATGCACTTTTCCAGTCATTGTTTTGCAATCTGTTCTTCTATTATCAATTTTTATTTCATATTTGTGTTGTTTTGGCTCTGCGATACTGATAGCTATTTTGTTTGAATGATATTATTATACAATAATTGTGAATTGCAACATGTTCCATGTATTATATTGTATAAAGAAATCCGAGTAAAATTATTTCTCTTTGTTACAGGCGAATAACGTTTATATTATATTGAAGTTCACTCACAAAAAGATTACCTAATTCTTTAAGTACAATAGTAGTGGTGACAGCTGTTTAAAAATAACGTATTAAAATGGAAATTCTGAATTCAAAATTGGAAGATCACAAGCCAAAGATCGTGAAAAAATAAGCGGCGTCTTTCAATTTTTTTTTTTTTATTAAACCACAACAGGATAAAACAATTCTTAGGTGATATCTACTAAGTGTATTATCTAAGTACATATAATGGAAAAATTATTAAAATTATAAAGGAAAAAACAAACAAATGCATTTCTCATAGACGACGACTCGATTGATTTTGCAAATTACCTCCGAATTTTATATGTAACTTCTGATATATTTATTTAAATAGGGAATATACAATTTTATTTTTTTGCTAAAAACTATCTCAACTGGACGGACACTGCCAGGCGGTTAAAAAGTTTCACAAACTAGAAGGATTTTATAAGTTTATTTGCATTACGTAAATCTGATATTAACATCATTATTAAACAATTTTTTTTTAATTCTATATACTTAAGTTATGCGGTGCCATACCGTTCATCGGATTTGTGAATGTGTATGATTGGTTCTAGCCTGGAACATAGGATCGGTAGACCAAATTTTACATATCTTTGTCAAATTGGTCATTGGGTCAACCAATGAGTATATACCAATTTTTTGAAGCAAAGGCAGAACAACGTCTTCTCGGGTATCAAGTTTTTAATACAAAATCTTCACAAGAGAAGAAGAAAGCTCGATTTACAAATTGTAATCAAACTTGTTCGAACACATTTATGCAGTGTTGATTTTAAATTAATCAAACTAATGCTATTCAATTGTGGTGTTTTTCCTTTTAAGCTGGGAGTCCAGACGACAAATTTTTGTACAACAAATTTTGTTGTTGTTTTGTTTATGTGTTACTCATCCACACGTCAAATCGCTTCTTCTTCCTGTTTTCGTACAACAATTTTTCGTGTGGATGGGCCGCTTTTTCAACAACGATTATTTTGACTAAGTACAAAAAGCAAAATTGAGCACATATGATTTATTTATTATTGTAGAGTAAAAATGAGTAGAAAGAGAAGCAAAATCAAAATTATTTCATAGCAACGAAACAATATTTTGTTTTCATATTTATATTTTTTGGAACGAAGTTCTTTACGCAGCTTGCGGTAGGAGTAAAATGTTAGAAATCGTCACATAACAAAAAGCGTTATGCTTATTATATACGGGTGTGTGTGTGTGCGCATTATACAGGATGGCGCAATATAACGTGCATATTGCGTCATCTTTTTTCACTACGAAATTTACAGCGAATTTTGAAGTTGGATCTTAAACTGCATCCTTATAAGCTCCAGTTAACACATGAATTAAAAGAGTCCGACTTCGGAGCAAGGTTGGAATTTGCTGAAGAAATGCTTAGTCGATTTTCCACTTTTGACAACATCCCTTTTTTCTGACGCGGCTCATTTCCATTTGAATGGGTTCGTGAACCAACAAAATTGTCGTTATTGAAACGACGAGAATCAAACATAAAATCTCATTGAACAATCCGTGGAACATCAATCAACTAAAGGAAAATATCCGTGGAGAAATAGCAGCAATCATCCCAGATTTATTGACAAGAGTTTTCACAAATCTGCGATCGCGTTTAGAGGAGTGCCGTCTTCGAGAGGGCCTTCATTTAGATGACGTTATTTTTAAAAAATAAACTACATTTAAGTACTTAATCATCCTATCTTTTATTTCAACTATACCTTTTGTATTTATTTTTTTAGCCTATACTTAATAAATGCACGTTCTATTGCGCCTCCCTGTACTACCGAGCAATAGATAAAATCATTGTTGTTTTCGCTCACTTTACCTAGTTCTACTGCAAAAACAATAACATCAACAACAATTTTGAGTCTTTATATCGTAGTTTTGGTAGTTATTGTAGTCTTTGGCAATACTCTTTTCTATTCTCATTAAAATAAATGAGAGGAAAAAACAAGAACAAGAACAACACCCCCTTTCGATCTTGTTCCGTTCTCAGTTAACACCATATACAGAAAAAAAAGCGCAATACTTTTCTGCGTATCCAGTTATAAATAAATGAGAGGATAAATACAACAATAACATAAATACAAATTCAAGAAACAGCAAAGCATAACCAACGAAAAGACGTACGTACATTATGATAATATTAAAAAAAAAATTTTCTTTAGTTAAATAAAAGCTTTTAAAAAACCGAAGACCAATGCACACTGATATAAAGAATAACATGAGAGACAGCAAATAAGGAAACATATATTACAGCAGAAAAGGAACTTCGTTCCACCCGGGTGTCCCACGACACCTCTGTGGTTTTTTTTTACAGTGTTGATTATAAATCAATCACCCGAATGATTCTGATTTTATTGAAAGGTGAGTTTTCTTGAAATGTGAGTAAAAATTTTAATGTATGACGCATGTACATGTACATACACACATACACATAATTGTTTGCAATTTCAAAAATAGCAGTAAAAATCCACTTTAACAGTAAATTTAAACGGTCAAAAATTGTATACCGAAAAAAATAAAAATGCAGTTATGTTCTTCTATTCATTTTTAATACGTATTGAAGAAAAAAATAACAGTTATCTCATTGGAAATATACACAAAAAGAGAAAAGAAAAAATAAGTCAGATTTTGCGCTAACACATAAATGTTTGCAAAATGCGCAGTAGGATGAAGAGAGAATGAAAGTAAAGTAAAGTAACTGTAAAATTTGTTTATTATGACTAAAATTGCAATAAACAATTAGTTAGTAATGTGTATTTGTCATTATGAGTTAGTCTTTCGTCCAGTTGAGTCCTCCACAGCAATAATAGAAAAATATAAAATATGCCAGGCCAAAGAACTGATTATCGTGTCATTGAACTAATATATTTTAATTATTATAAAGGCAAAACGGTTAAAGAGTTGTCAGAAATGTTCTCTATCAAATTAAGAACCGTTTACAATATAATAAATCGCGCAGAGAAAGAAAATAGATTATGTTTAAACACTTCTGCAGGCCAGCCAAGAAAATTTTCAGCAAGGACAGAATCACATATTCTTAGAGATCTTGACAAAAATCCACGGTCAACCAATCAATCAAGGGCTATATCCTTGAAAAATGAATATGGGTTAGATGTCTCCTCTGGAACAATTCGACGACTATTGAAAAGAAATGAATACTCAGCCAGAATAGCGCGTCGAAAGCCATTACTTTCTTCACAAAATATTTTAAAGAGACTGACTTTTGCTTCTGCAAACATTTCTCAGCCCCTAGAGTATTGGAGCGGGGTTACATTTTGTGACGAGACAAAAATAATGCTTCACCATAGAGTTTGGCGAAAACCCAATACAGCGCTCCAACAGAAAAATATTTTACCAACAATAAAATTCGGCAAATTGTCAGTGATGGTATGGGGCTGTATATCCATGCAAGGCGTTGGTGAATTAAGAGTATTCACTGATATTTTGAATAAAGAGCTTTATTTGGATATTCTAAAGAAAGAATTGATCAACAGTGCTCAAAAATTTGGAATGGAAGCTCCACAAAGACCTGGAAAAATGAATTTTAAATTATACCAGGACAACGACCCCAAACATAAATCCCTACTGTGCAGAACATGGCTGCTATATAACTGCTCCAAAGTCCTCGATGCACCTCCACAAAGCCCTGATTTGAACCCAATTGAACATTTGTCGGCTCATTTGAAAAAAAAGGTAGTACAACGGGCGCCAAAGGGAAAAGCTGACCTGATCAGGATTATATATGAGGAATGGCAGAAAATACCTCAGGAATACGACATACAACACATAATGGGATCAATGCAAAGAAGACTTCAAGCTGTTATCGATGCCGAAGGTGGGCACACCAAATATTAGCCAAAAAACAAGCTGAACATGGTTTTTTCTAATAACTTTTCTACGATGTATGCATTTTGCAAACATTTATGTGTTAGCGCAAAATCTGACTTATTTTTTCTTTTCTCTTTGTGTGTATATTTCCAATGAGATAACTGTTATTTTTTTCTTCAATACGTATTAAAAATGAATAGAAGAACATAACTGCATTTTTATTTTTTTCGGTATACAATTTTTTACCGTTTAAATTTACTGTTAAAGTGGATTTTTACTGCAATTTTTGAAATTGCAAACAATTATGTGTATGTTTGTATGTATGTATATAGGTCGCAAAAACAAGTCGTCACTTTCATGTTCTCTTAAAAAGACGGGTTGTTTAAAGAGAAATGAAAGGTTGCAAAAGATTTATTCATTCATGTTTTTTTTTTGTGTCATCGATGAATAAACCATCATGATTTTTATTTTTTCCGTACTTGTCTTCCACAGACTGATTGGATCATGTGTGTATGTATGCGTTTGTGTGTTCGTGTGCTTGATACCTGCATTGCTTTCACATACAGAGACGGGACACCCTAACATACGTACATAGTACTACATACATATATAGACATGTGTACATAAATAATGTAAGCGGAGACAATTGACTACTCCCAATGACATCGCCATGTTAAATTCACCGGTTCTTTACGTTACACAGAACCAGTTCAAGCAACGGTGGAGGTCGCAAAGCAACCGGTTCTTCATATGTATGCGAACGCAATGTGATTGTTTATTTTTAGATTTTTATAAAACAAAAACACATATGTATTCCGACTGCAATGTGTGTACCTATGAGATATGAACAGTCATACTGGTATTACATACATGATCATATTTCACCGTTATATACGAGTACATAGAGTATGGAGGTGTGTAACAGTATCTGTCATCTACTGCATCAGAGTGACAGCTATCAATTTCGATACCGGGTGGTAAGATTGTCGACCACACATACATATTGTACTACACAAAAATTATGTATATTTTTCATATTGGCTTGGAGAAACTTGTTGGTCATATGCTTATAAATAAAAACAGCTGCTTGTCTTGTTCTTGTTATCGATTATTTATATTCAAGATTCGATCGATGATCAAGTTGCATATGGGTATTTAAGAACAGTTGCATTTTTGTACCTGCCAGATATATTGTTAGGGTAGTTTTACTTTGCCGTTATACGTATTTATAACGTACTTGGATTGTATGTAATTTTGTTGTTATACACAATTTGTGTTGGCAAAATTTAAAATAAGAAGAAGAGTTCCCTTTTAAAGAGTCATTTGTCCAGTCTATATAGTATATACTTATACATTTTAATAGCTTTGGTATCGTTCGTCCGTCGTTATTGCTTTAAGAGAGGCACATAGTCCCTCTCTTTCGCTCAGCGTTGTTTCTCGACTTGCTTCTACGCACATTTTATTTTAAACGTTCATGAGTGCGTTTTTTGCCTTGCCTTCATTGCACATCTTTGGACGAAACACTTTGTCTCTCTATTGTCCCGCTCTTAGTGAACATCATATTCAGAAAGAAGAGAACGAATAGCGTAATACCCTCACACAGTAGTTAATAAATAATAAGGAACAAATACAACAACAACAACAACAACAATACAATAAAATTAAAGAAGCTGCAATGCAAGAACAAAGAAAAACTTAAAAAAAATTTTGTAAATGGTACAGATTTTTGATTATTATTGTAATTTTCGTAGGGATCCCTAATTTTCTTAAAAATAAACACACTCGCTTGAAATGTAGCTTTCTACAGATGAAAGAATTATTAAAATAGGTTAAGTAGTTTTTGAGACTATTTAATACAATTAAAAACACAAACATTTCCTCTTTATAATATTAGTATAGATAGATAGATATAGGCGATTATTAGTCGATAATAGCTAGAATATGATATATTCATTATTGTTTCTAAATCCAGAAACCTCGAGAAGACCGCATCAATTATATTTTTGGAATTGGTTGTTGCAATGAGTCGACTTGTGGTCATTTGCAAGGAAAGTATATCCTTTAAAAGCTGAATGAGTGGTTCGGCATCATCTGAAGCCAAGTTGATGTTAAAGTCACCCCCCAGAATCATAGGCAACTTGTCAAAGTCTTCTCCAAGTTCAGCAGATCCAATGGGAGTGTATTGTAACAAAACAAAATGAAGAAACTTTATAATGTCATTCATTCATTGCTTTGGTGAAATGTCTTCCACTACCAGTAGCACCTTCTGTCCATTGTACAGTATACATACATTAGGCTGCAGAAACGTCTCCGACTGATTGGGTTATCGCTGTGCTATTTGATGATTGGCATCTTTGAATTTGCATGTGTGGCGTAATTCCATGCTCAATGTTTTGTTTCAGATATATCGCTACACCACCAGTACGCTGACCTTCTCTTATAAATTGAGCGCAACAGTCGAAATTTGGAATGCAGACGTATTCGTCGTTCCACAGCCAAGTCTCACATAACATAAGAAAGGTACATTGTTGTGTCACCGCATCTGTTAGATCATTTTGGTGAGCCCTTAAACTTTCGAAGTTAAATACCATGAATGACGTAGATTTTGTGGTATTAATAGCATCCAAAATTGTATCCTGGCGAGTTTTTAGAGAATTATTTGCAAGCCTTGCAAATTCAGTTTAAAGGGGAAGCAATCTGCGTGCAACTTTTCGTTGATGAAATCTTTTATCATTGTTTTTCATAAACAATAAATAGTCCTTCAAGACTTGTGACTCTTGAAAGTGCGACATAAACGGGTTGTTGGTCATGAGATTTTTCATACTCATAAACAACCTGGTGGAAGGTACCTCCTTGCGATTTGTGAATTGTCATCTCACAGGCTGGAATTAAAGGGAAGTGATTTCGCTTAGTGCTAATAGTACAATTGGTATTCAAATAGATTGTAGCATTTCTTAGGGCGATAGGAACCAAATCCTTTACAATGTCATGTCTCTGAACATATCCCGCAGAAAGGTTCCTTAATTAAAGTCCAATTCTACAACTAAGAGGAAATCGTAACCAGAGGCGCTTTACGGAACCATTGTTTGTTTGATCAAGACTGTTTTTGTAATTAACAATTTCAGTTGTAATGTCATGCTGATATTCAATTAATTCCAAAAACCCTATAGCTCCATTTGCTAAGCCATCGGACACATCTATATTCGTCGTTATCATGTAAACGTGTCCAATAACGAGCATAATTTTGTAGGGCAATCCACCTGTATCTAAGACGACTTTTTTGTGCAGTTGTTGCCTTAAATGAGCTAGTTGGTCAGCTGTAAAAATATCTTTAGCAACAGATAAGACTTTGTTTGCGATAGCGATTTGTTATACTGCTCCACGTCATGATTTCTAAGAAACAGTCGAATGCTATTAGGACATTGCACGACGGTTTCTTCTTTGGTACAAAAACGTGACTCAATTAAATTTAGCTCATTCACATCCAATATTAGACCATTTCCAATTTTTTTCAGCAATTGGGAGAATTCGGCATTTGCCTGGCGTATAACTTCGATGAGTTCGTAGAATCTCAAACTTCGCTAAGGTGTTGGACCTGCCATGCTGTTTTTGGTTTGTTTATAGATAGGAGTTTCGCGGACAGCTGGTGATTTTCGTAGATCCCCAATAAGAAAAATGTCTTTACCGCCATATGAAGAGCTTATAGCCGAAATTTGCTTCAATCGAGAGTACATTTTTTCATTTAATTCTGCGGAAATCATACTTACTTCATTTATTAAAATGCATTCAATGTATTTGAATAAACTACGGTATTGTTGGACAACTTGAAATGATGAAGGCTTCGCTTGTCCAATGATGATTTTAAATTCAGTATGAGCTGTAGTTCCTTCTATAGCAACTGCGGCTTTCCCTGTTGATGCGCAAGTCAGAGATGCATTGCAATATCCATCAGTATTGCAAAAACGGTTATAAATTTCTCGAAGGCGTTAATCCCGAAAGTTTTTCCGCATCCAGCGGATCCAGTCAGAAAAACTTGCAATGGTTCAGGAGTTTTGTTATTTAAGAGATGCTAAATAACATGCAATAATAGAAAATAAATATATAAAATATAAAACCTAAAAACACAAAAAAAAAAAAATATAATTTCAAAATCACGTTGTCGCCAACTTTTTATGATCGGTCACTCATCTAAACATTACGAACCATTAGGGGGTAACCCCCATACAAACCTGGATTCAAATTAAAGTTCTTATTAGAAAAACTGTCTGCTTTTTTGTCTGACTAATATCCATAATAGCATATAAATTTCAAGACCCTCAGACAACTAGGAGGGGCTTGAAGAGTATTAGCCAAAAGCTCAGTGAATAGTATTACGAGTATAAGTTTGTCATGAAGTATGTAACACACAGAAGGAGAATTCGGAGACCCCATATAGTATTTATATTATTGATCAGCACGACGAGACGAGTTGATCTAGCCAGGTCCGTCTGTCTGTTCGGAAAGTAGTCCAAATGAGAGTGGAAAAAGAGGATTTTAAAACACATGTTACAACTTAGTTTTTTGATACGATGATAACATATTTTCGATAAGTTCAGAAAAGTTGTCGCTCCTCTCCCAAGAAACTATTTGCAACAGGGCGAAAATTATCACTGGCATTTTCTTGTTTATCTTCCAGAACAAAGTCAAAGTTATCATATTTTAATAAATTACTAATTTGAAAAGCAACTCCATTTTTATTCATTGCTTTAAATAAATTTTTCACCACCCCAGTTTTATATGCAATGGTGGAAGTAACACTTTTAGTGGGTCAACTAAAGGGACATTTTTAACTTTTTTTTGTCCTGGTTGAAGTGACCGACGATGGGGCCACACTATGTTGTATTGCTCAACAACAAAATTTCGTGTACCCTAAATGTTTTCCGAGCAGCTACTACTTTTAAATCTCCGCAGATTTGCCATTGGTATTAAACATACTTAACACGCAGCAAAATGATTTCGATGTTTTTATAAGATTTTTTCATATGCGTGGCCAATAGGGATCGAAAGTGAAATATTTCGGTTATGTAACAAACCCGTATTTGGTCACCGCAATATATAAATAATCAAGTTCGAATTGAGTCTGCACAGAAACAATTCTTCCTGTTTGCTCTTCGTGGCCTTTATTGGAATCCTAATTTGCCTTCTTAATCTAAAAGGCTCCTTCTTATCAGTCTTCCATATTTTGTGCAAAGTAGGAAAGCTCTTGGGATTAGTTTTCTTCATAAGATCATAGTTGGGGAAATTGATTCTCCTGTGCTATTAAATCAGTTAAACTTTTGTGTCCCTAGTCGTCCTACCAGAAATTTTGTCCCTTTAGCATTGAATAAATGCACTACTAACTATACCCAACACGATCCATTCCGAGTTTTATGCACACAATATAATAAATTCTATCACGTTCTCTCACCCGAGATATCAACATCATCGATTAATACCATCGTCATTCGCTGCCTACGGGACTCATGATCACACTGCAGGCTGGATGAACTAGATGTCGCTGATTTGGGTCACCTATACCACATGACCACACATGGCTGTAAGTAGGGGCATAGCTCGCTACTATTTGCAAATAAATCCCCATCGAGTCAGAGGCTGGTATTTCATATTATCCTTATTTATTTATTTTCATGTTTTTTTTTCCATTTTTGTTTCTTTCTCTTTTTAGGGTTCCGTACCCATAGGGAGCTAACGGGACCCTATTACTAAGCTTACGCCGTCCGTCCGTCCTGCTCCTGCTCTATCTCATGAGCCGTAATAGGTAGAGAGTTGAAATTTTCACAGAGTGTGTAATTCACTTGTGTGTAGAACGAATACTAAAAATAGACGTTTTTAGAGGCATTGTTCTTTAATTTAACCTTTTGTTTAACAATCTCGATACCGGGTCACCTCGAGGTGTATCTATGACCTTACCATGGTATGGGGCGCTGCCACGGTGGACCACTAACATCCACTCCCAACCAAAGGACTGCCAACTGCCTAGGCAGGGGGCGGTCAATTATGAACATGAATAACAACAAACCAAAAACAAGTATGGACATGCAGTCCCTAAATGCAAAGCCACAACCTGGCTCAAGCCAGGTCCACGTGCCTACTACCGAAGCTGGGACAACCGAGCCTAGTGGAAGTAGTAGCACTAGACTGCCTAATAAGGCTATCACCTGCACGGGTACAACTGAAACCGGGAATAAACCTGGTGTAATCGGAGGTTCCGGTGCAGGGAGTAATGTTGGCACCTCCCCTGTAGCTAAGCATTACTACAAGGAGAGGCGATCGGCGTTACGTCTATTGGAACGCCTGAGAAACGTTCCTGATGCTGAAAGGTCGGAAAAGCAGAAGGCCTCTATCCTATGGCCCACGCGGAAAACGGGGGGACTTGAACAAGTTCCTAAACCGAATCCGCCACCCAAAAGACAAAAGACAGAGATCGGACTATCTTCCTTCCAGCAGCAACTCAGCCAAGAGACCGAGAAATCGGGGGGCTGTTAAAACCTTCAGCGAGGCGGACAGCGGCCAACAAATATGGGCGGTCGTTGACAGAAGCAACGCTGAAGGTACGATCACGCCAGAGAGCTGGAGGAAAGTTGAGGCTAAGCTAACAAGCGTGTTCTTTCAAATATTGAAAGAGCATCCTGGCCCAGCTCCCTTCTCCCGCGATGGGGGTGGCACCAAAACCACGTCAAACTAATCGCCTGTGCTGATCAGGGATCTACTGATCTCTACAAGATAGCCATCTCCAGGATTGGTTAGGTATGGCCAGGGTCAAGGCTCGAGGTTATATCAAGGGAGGATATCCCTTGTTTGCTAAGAGCAAGGGAATTAATCCCAGCCGAACCATCAGATCCGAAGATGGTACTTGAAATGATCAGGGTGTGTAACCCTGATCTACCAACTAAGACCTGGAAGATCACCAAGATGGAGGAGCCAAATGGTGACTTCCATACTGCAACCTTCGTGGTCGGTAAGGACTCGCTGGAACCTGTATCGAGATTGGAAGGGGTCATTAGTTACGGGTTCTCATCAATAAAGATGAGAATCTACAAAAAAGATGGAATGCCTCCGACCAACACAGATCCGGGCACATCCGCAACTGCGAAAGAACATCTAGGTTCTGCAAGAGAAGCGGGAACACCAAGAAGGGCATCGGATGGTGACAGTATCTCCTCTCTTCTGGAAGGAGTGTCGAAAACCACTCTGACAGATGAAGAGGAGCGACTGGCATCAGACGAGGATGCTGAATCAACGTTGATGGAAGTGGAGTCTGGAAATGACGATCCGGATACTCCAAATTACCCTCCATCACTCAAAGGTTGCGTCCGCCAACCTTTTACTCCGTCTGGCAAGCAGCGGATACCATATTGTCCTGATACAGGAACCATGGGTAGTACATGGTCTTGTTTGCGGGTTCAGGAACAACAAGTACAAAATCTGTCACGTACACAATCAAGGTAAGCCCAGAGCATGTGTATAAGTAAAAAGGGAGTTAGCTGCATTTATGCTCTCCAATTTCAGCGATGCTGACCAAATCACCATCAGTCTCGAAGCAGGTGGTGAACGGATGTGGCTAGCAACAAGCTATCTGGCCCATGACCATGACGCACTACCAAGACAAATTTTCAAGAATCTGGTAACGCAGTCGCATAGGCTGGGAGCCAAGTTAACTGTCGGTGCAGACGTCAACGCGCACCATTTGAGCAGCACGGACATCAATGCTAGAGGTGAGTGTCTTTTTGATTTCATTATTGGCTCTAATCTCCAGATCTGTAATAAAGGTAATAAGCCAACCTTTATTGTTAGTAATAGGCAAGAGGTAATTGATGCTACTTTTGCCTCTAGCTCCGTCTATGAGAAAATAAGTAATGGAGGGTTTTGGAAGAACATTCCTTCTCCGACCATAGGTATATCTCTTTTGAAATTAGCAAAACCCTACCAAATCCCAAGCCCTTCCGGAATATTATGCAGGCCTAGTAGGAAATACCCCTGAAACCCATGCATGCAGCACTCCAGATAGTGTAAGCAAGCTAGAAACATTGGTAGAGTCTGTAACAGCTAACCTAAACGCAGCCTTGGCGCAAGCCTGTCCGATAAGAAAACCGAGAGGTGGACAGGTGAGTTAAGTAAGCTTCGGGATAGTAGCAGACATGCCTTTAACAAAGCAAAACACACCCGCCTTGAGGAGGACTGGAGAGGTTATAAAGAATCTCTAAAGGTCTACAAAAAAAGTAAACGAGCTGCGCAGAGGCAATCTTGGAGATCCCAAAACTGGGAGCTACTGCAGAAAGCGGACGGTTCGTTCACCACAACAAGCAAAGAGTCATTAGAACTCTTACTAGACACACACTTTCCGGAATGCTCGGACAACACTGAGCAAGACGCGGACAGTCTAGTAAATGGTCGTGAAATCAGGATAGATGCGATATCTGAGGACCGACTACTATGGGCAAATAACGCGTTTAAACCCTTTGAATCTCCGGGGTCAGATTGAATTCACCCAGTGGAACTACAGAAAACCATTGGACACCTGACTGGCAAGTTAATGGCAATTTTTAAAGGTTGTCTCAAGCTTGGCTACATACCTCAGGGATGGAGACGGGTTAAGATAAATTTCATTCCAAAGGCAGGTAAAAGCTCGCACACCCATCCAAAAGACTTAAGACCAATCTCTCTATCTTCCTTTCACTAGAAAGGCTGATTGAAATCTACTTAAGACTGACAATAGACAAGAGGTTGATCTCTCAATCTCAACATGCCTATATCAAGGGGAAATCAGTTGAAACAGCACTACATTCCCTCATCTCCACTGCGGAGGGACCCCTGCATCGGCAGGAGTTCACCTTAGCAGCATTCCCCGATATAGAAAGGGCCTTCAACAACGTTAATGCGAGTGCGATCACTGGAGCACTCACTGACCTGCGAACGGAATCGAGCCTAGTGGAACTCATCGACAAAATGCTAAAAAGCTGAGTCGTTGAGGCAGATCTGGGAGATTCCAAACTTCGAAAGGCAGTGAGAAGAGGCACACCGCAAGGTGGAGTCCTCTCACCGTTTCTATGGAATGCAGTAGTCAATAAACTACTAGTAGGTCTAGAATTGATGGGATGCAAAGTGATCGCATATGCGGATGACGTTGTTATTGCCATTTCTGGAAAATACTTATCTACTCTGAGAGACCTTCTGCAGTGTGCTCTGAATTTTCTTTCCAAGTGGGCGGAAGATTGTGCTTTTAGACTCAATCCGGACAAGACGCAGGTCATCCTCTTCACTAGGAAACATAAAATCCCCTATTTAGGTCTGGTAATGCTTTCGGGGAAATGTGTGGTGATATCGGAAAAGACAAAGTACATATTCTTAATCATTGACAGGAAACTGACATGGAAGCCGAATACTCTAGAAAGAGCTAGGAAGGCTAGCGCGGCACTCTATGCCTGTAGAAGAGCAATAGGCAAAACATGGGGAATCAAACCTAAAACTGTTTATTGGCTCTTTATATCAGTTGTCAGACCCATTCTCCTTTACGGGAGTGTTGTCTGGTGGATTGCGATGCAGAAGAAAACCTACCGTGAAATTATCGGTAAGGTTCAAAGATCGGCGGAGTTGGCAATAAGTGGTGTCATAAGAACTACGCCAACTATGGCGTTGGACATCATCTTACACCTGCCACCGATCGATCTTTTCTGCAAACACCTAGCGGCATGCTCAGCCATTAGACTCAAAGCATGCTCACAAAAAGGCAGTTCGTATGGGCACGCAAGCATACTGAACTCCTATACTAACATTCCTAATCGACTTGATCGCCTCCCGTCAACTTTTTGCTTCGAAAGGAAATTCTCTGTAAGGTTTCCATCGCGGCAGGAATGGCTAGAAGGTGATCCAGCACAAAGTGCCCAGATCAAGATATACACAGATGGATCTAAAATGGATACTGGTGTAGGGTCTGGAATTTACTGCGAAATGCCCTCAATCTGCAAATCCATTAAACTAATGAACCACTGCATTGTTATTCAGGCGGAAATAACTGTCATTCATAAAGCGGTAAAATGGTTGCAGATAAACAATATATCTGGCAAGGATATATGTATTCTACCAGACAGCCAGGCTGCCCTAAAAGCCCTGGATGCACCCCATACAACATCTAGGAGTGTCTCAGATTGCCGCCGATCTCTTAATGAGATGGCATCACAACTCTACATTAACCTCTGCTGGCTTCCCGGTCACAGGGATATTCCAGGAAATTGCAGGGCTGATGAACTCGCAAGAGAGGGTACCAACCTTCCACATGTCAGTAGGGGCATGGAGAGCATTGGTGTCCCAATTGCGACGCGTAAACTTATCGCCAGGGAAACACTAATAAATTCCACAAATCTTAGATAGAGTAGTGCTTCTACCTGCGAAATAGCCAGGCAAACATGGCCAAAGCTAAATCAGCGTCTATCCTTGTCTTGTATTAAGCTAGATGGAGCTCAATTAGGAATCCTGATAGGCACCCTAACAGGACACTGTCTAATAGGTCTTCAAGCAACTAGACTGGGAGTCTTAAAGCATGATTTCTGTCGCAGCTGCAGAAATGAAGAGAAACTGGAGACAATCCAGCACCTCTTCTGCTCATGTCCAGCTCTGGCCAGAAGGAGGATACGTTTCTTGGGTTCCCCCTTGCTAACAAGTATAGACCTATATTAACTAGGCATAAATAACCTCGTTCGCTTCATTAAAAGCTCCGAATGGTTCAATTCGGTTGGGAGGTAACCAAGCCATACCCCTGTGGCTCACAACGGACCCATCTTGTGGTCTAAGTGGCATCACTCGTTCAGTGCAGCTACCTAACCGAACCTTAACAATTTTTGCTTTTTTGTAGTATACTTTTAAGCTGTAATTGTAGTATACTTTTAGGTTGTTAAATATCTACATAATTTAATATTTTAAGTACAAAATCTTGTACGATGGTACGGAACCCTCCGTGTGCGAGTCCGACTCACACTAGTATATTTAGTTTATTTTTCTTTGGATCCTCTTGCTAGTACGAGGGTTGCTACTTAAGTCTTGAGATATGGCAACACCAATGTTAATATGTCAAATCTAACATTGGTATCGTAAAGCTTGTCGTTTTTCGACTTTTGGTAATGAAGCACCATCCAGGGCCACCGTGTTTCGGTTGTTGTGTCACAAAACATTGATGCTGTGCGTGAACTGATATTGCAAGATCGTCATGTGACATATCGTGAGATAGAGACATGTTTGGGCATTAGTTCCACTTGCATACATTCAATATTGCATGAACATTTGGTCGCCAAAAAGATTTGATCGCGTTGAATAATGCATAATTTGATAATCGCGCAAAAAAAGGCTCGTCTCGATTGGTGCAAAGAAATGTTTTCCTTTAATAACTTGAGATAAGAGAGAATTTAACCAAATCGCCTGTAACAAATTAGGCGATTTCAAAACCGTCAAAAGCGGTTTCCAGCACACCGTGAAATGGAATTGGGCTGGAATTGAGACGAACGCGGTTTCCAGCACACACCGGAATATTTTTATTTCCATATGCACTCTGGTATCACAATAAATATACCTAGAAACCTTATGTCAGCAGTGAACTTTCATCCTATCAGTCACCTGTTGATATCCTTTTACTCTATTATCCAATAGTTGAGGAGCGCCCGAATAGACTGAACAAATTGTTTGCAATATAAAAAATATGTAAGTTCTCACATCGAAATTGCACCTGCGATCAACTCTGAAAGTGATATTGACAAATCAGTTAATCAGGAGTGCTACAGAAAACTGTAGTGTTTTCGGCGTCGGGAGTTTTCCAATCCTCTCGCCAAAATTATAGGTGCCACTGAACTCTGAGAGGTTTGGTTTTTCGGAGTTTTTTTTTATCGAATAACCAAACCGCTTATTCATATTCCGCTTGTGCTGTTGGCAACGATTGAGAAGAAAGGCTGCACCAAAAAAAAACTAGTCAAATCATTTGTAAGTGACCAGCTCATGCCACAAATACGCTATATTGATAATCTATCACCTACCACTATATTTCACTCTGGAAAGCCCAGAAATCAATAAAAACTCCTGTGGATACACCTATTAGCAACTGAACCGGAAGTTGGGACCGTTCAGATGAAAAGAAGTGTAATGTATTTGCTAACCATTGCCAACCGTGTTCCAACCATATCCACCAACAAACAGTTTTGTGATTCCTCAGCAGACAATCACAACTTACGTATATATGTATTCATTAAAACAAGTTCAAATGAAATTGAATCAATTATTAGGTCTCAACTGAATCTTAAAAAATCTGCAGGTTATTATTGTAATGTGCCAAAAATGATAACTGAACTTCCAAATGCAGCTATAGCATTTCCTCTTTTCTTTTCAAGCCTTTGAATCGGATACTTTTCAATGCAATGGAAGAAATCGGTAATCATAATCATTACAAAGCTCGGGAAGGATAGGACATGTCCTTCTTCATACAAACCAATAAGCCTGCTTTCATGTCGTTCTAAACTATTTTAGAAGATTCGTATAGTCAAACTCAATTCCAGATCATCAATTTGGATTTCGAGCAAAACATGGAACGATTGAGCAAGTCAATAGAGTTGCTTCGGAAATAAGAACTTACTTCGGTAATAAGCCTTTGAATAACGAGAATATTGCTCAGCATTATTTCTTGAGTCACAAAATTATATGTTTGCTACCCCAAAATCTGCATTAAATTCTACAATCCTACATAACAAATCGAGTGTTTTGTAGTAAGACAGAAAAATTTCATAACAAGTGAAATTATGATATATGCAGGCGTTCCCCAAGTGTCCTGGGACCAACTCTATACGTATTATTCGCTGCAACAAGTACTCAAAATTTTCACATCAACTTTTACCGATGACACTGCCATAATCAGCCACTCCCTTTGCCCAGTTATAGCTTCTACCTGGATAATTATCTTAAAATCCTACAGGACTGGTTATCTAACTGGAGAATTAAAGTCAATGAGGGGAAGTGTAAGCACATTACATTACATCGTTGGACTTGTTTTCTAGTAACGTTAAATGGTTCTACAATTCCTCAAATGCAAGAGATAACTTATCTTGGTGTTCACCTGGACAGACGATTCACCTGGCGGCAACATGTAGAAGCTAAAAATCTAAGGGCACATAGTATTCACTGGCTAATTAACTCTATATCTGGTCTGAGACTTGAGTACAAGGTGATACTGTATAACTATGTTATTAAACCAAATTGGACTTATATATTTCTGAATTGTAGGGTACTGCAAGTGCGAGTAACATTGAAGTTATACAAAGAGCGTAATGCAAGATACTTAGAACAATCACAGGAGCTCTATGAAATATCAGGAATGAAGACACAAAGACCTGGAATTACCACCAGTAAAAGAAGAATGTTTCAAGCCTAAAGGTATTTATATGGAAAAACTAGCTCCTCTAGCAGAGTCCTTGTCCATACAAGGAACTCATCTTGTCTGAATCACAATGATCGAGCAGCCCTTTTGCTTACTTAGAGGCTCGTAGTTCTAAGTGAACCTCTTCCTTGCAGGAAGGAAACAAGTGTATTAGTATATAAGAGTTGAATCATTATTGCTAGACCTATTCATAAATACATATAGCAGATAAATAAATAAATAAAATAAGTTAAAAAAAAAAATATAAAAAGAAACTAACTTTGGCTATGCCGAAGTTGTAATACTCTTCACGGAACTTTTATATCTTCTTATTGTGCTTTTGTAAGTTTCTAATTTATGTGTCAATGTTTAAAAAAAAAAAATAACAAATAGAAATAAAAACAAAATGCCTTGTAAAAGAAAACTGGGTATCGAACCTGTGACGTGATCTCACGTACGCATTATTGTGCATACAAGGGCGTATTCATGGGGGGCAGCTTCTGGCGAGCTATTTTTCTGCCTTACATAGACTCGCTGATATCTGCACTGATGCAAAGATTTCCAAAAGAAAATAATGTAGCATTCAATTTAACTGATTTGTATCCAGCGCATGTCCAACGCCTTGGTTTGAAAGATTTCAAATCACTACCTTGTAATGCAATTACATTTTATGATCTTGGAGGCATTGAAAATGAGCTTGATCTTTGGTATCAAGACTGGAGTAAGAAAGAGCCAGCAGATTTAATTTCTGATTTCGAAAATGCAGAATTTTATCCAAAAATCCAAGAAGCAATTGTCATATTGCTTGCGCTTCCATGCACTACGGCATCGGTAGAGAGACCGTTTAGTACCCTAAGAAGATTATAACATGGCTAAGGACTACGATGAGCGAAGATCGCCTAAATGGTGAATGAAATACAAAAACGTGGTTTGTAGTTTTCTGTATGTTAAGCGCGCACAAAAACTTAATTAAGCGGAAACAAATGGAATTTGAAGAAAAAATTCTAGACGAATTTGCAGCAAACCCGAGGAGGCTGATATTGTAAACTTTAGAAAAAAGGTTGCCCCGCCCCCTACATTGGAAGTTGCATACGCCCTTGTGTGCATATACTCAACCGACGCCTTAGCACCCTGGGCCAACGACTACTATTGTCTGAAATGGTCTTAGAAGATGTTTTGAGTATACAGAAATATTACATTATTGTTTACTTATGCGTAGCATCACTATATTCTCTCTGTTACAGTTTGAGTATCAACAAAGAAACTAGTTTATAAGTGGCACTTTATTGTACAATTACTCTTTATAAGTTTGTCATTTAATGTGTGTTTGTATTGTATACCCCTGCTGGTAACCCTGGGATCATGAAATTTACATGGTTGATGGATATGGAACAGAAACTTATAGTTTCCAAATTTCAGTTCAATAAGTCAAAGAACAAAAAACTTTTTCTAATAAGGACATTAATTTAAAAGGGGGCTTGTATGGAAGGTCTAGTGGTCTGATTCGGCTGATTTCCGAAATTGATCAGCGTTTGGTAAAAATTTCAGCTCTCTAGCTCAAAAACTGAGGGACTAGTGCTGCGAACAGACGGACAGACGGGCCGACGGACAGACGGACATGGCTAAATCAACTCGACTCATCGAGCTGGTTTGCGATGTCTCCTTCTATGTGTTACAAACTTCATGACAAACTTATAATATTATTCACTCCCGTGAAGAGTATAACAATTTTTTTTTAATCAAAAATAGCATATGGGTATTTCCTCGATGTTGAACGTGATCATTGTACACATTCAAAGTGATACAAAAGTCATCTTGAAAAACTTTAGATTCAGCGAAACCAAACACAATATTTTAAAGTTACACATTTTAAAATGTTAAGAAATGAGAAAGCATTAAATACTTTTAGTTTGATAAAAATATAATGGGTACTTTTTTTAGTTTCTTTTTTAAGGTAATTCGAATGTGACATGTCGATTGTGTCATTTTTATGGGAATTTTAAAATAAAACTGTATTCGTATTCGTTTTTCTTTAATTATAAATTTAAAGAAAAGTCTTAAATCTATAAAAAAAATTAAACAATGGCTTACATTAAGTAGTCTTTTTAACCTTTAAACGGGCAACAAGAAAGCAGAAGGGGGTATATGGCCATTTTGAAAACCTACAATAACATAAAAGAGACATAATTATCACAAATGTCTGGGCAGACCATAGAGTCCGGTAAAGGGTACCAAAACTGGTGTCCACATAAGGATGAAGGATATGTGACTATCGCAAGAAAAGATGTGCAGTTTGTGGATACCTGGAATGCTTTTTACATCTTTCATTTCATTTAATCTTAAGGACTCCTTCTCAATTTGCTGTGAAAAGATGTAATATAATTTAATGCCGTGAATGTTATTTTTTGCACATTCAAAAAATTATTGAGTATCTGATAAAACTACATTTTTAGACTGTTGCCAAACCTTTCTTTTGATAACCACACCCACTCCAACAAAATCTTCTCAATTTATTTTTGCTTCTTCCTCTTAATAAAAAAAAATAAGAGGAACTAGCTCAACTTCCATGCATTTTTTGCAATAGTCTGCCATGCAATTTTCATTGAAAATGTCACAAATAAGAAGGTGAAGTTGGCATGATACTTGCAAACACACATGTTATGCGGCATCTTATTTGCCAATTGGATATATCTTAGGCGATATACAAAAAATACACTTGCTAACTGTCTCATTTGCAGACTCGATTTTGAATAAGTGATAGGCCTCAGACACCGTCATCAGCTTGAAGCGTTTTGGAACTTCTTTTCCATCTAATAAAATAGTGTAATTTTGTCGCCAATATACTATAAAAATCTTTGACGGCCTTCTCTTGTGTCTCCATGAACATGCAGTTGAATATTTAATAATTTGAATATATTTTTTTTTTCAAAACATCGAGAACTTTTAATTTTTTTATTGTGTTTCTGACTGTGCATTCTCTACTTTTTAAACTCTTCAAGCAGTGTATAGTATTGAAAGTTTGTCAGGAAGTTTATAACACACAAAACGAGACATCGGAGACCCCAAAAAGTATATATATTCTTGATCAGCGCGACGAGACGAGTTGAAGAGTTTTCCGTCTGTATGTTTGTATGTATGCAAACTAGTCCCTCAGTTTTTGAGCTAGAGAGCTGAAATTTTGCAAGAAGCTTTCTTTTTGCCATACGCAGTTCATTTGTCGGAATTAGCCGAATCGGACCAATAGGGGGTAACCCTACAAAAAAAAAAAACTTTTTTGTTTTTTATATAATCGACTTGAATTTTAGACATTATAAGATTCTGACCCATATCCACGAACCATGCAAATTTCAAGACCCTCGGACCACTAGGGCGTGACCTTACATACAAATCAGGATCCAAATGAAAGTATCTATTAAAAAAACGTTTTTGTTTTTTGTACTATCGACTGAAAATTTGGATACTATAAGTGTTTGACCGATATCCACCTTACAAATTTCAAGACTCTCGGACCACTAGCTGGCGTGTGAAGTGTATTACAACTTTGGCATAGCCAAAGTTAGTATTTCTACTGCTTTAACCAACGTTTGTTTACATTTGTGAGGTTCCGGAGAACTGTTTTGAGTTTCATTTTTTTCCTTCGTCTTCTTCCTTGCCGCATTCGGTCAATTTCTTTCTTCCGCTCAATCATCTTTTTATCATTAATAGCACATTTTTTCACTTTTTTCTATTAACATATTTTTCATTCCCTCCTTATTTTTTAATTGGTTGGTGTTTAGCTTTAATGGATCATTTTTTACATCTTCTCTCCATCGTTTGCAACTTTCTTTATTGTTGGATCAATGTTGCCGCTCATCTACATATAATTCTTTATGCTTATGCTCTAATTACTTATGCTCTGAGAAATATTTCGTTTTTCCATACGCATCTTTTTACGAAGGTAATTTTAATAAAAATATATAATAAGAAATGGGCAAAGGAACACAAACCACAAATTGCGTATTTTCATTTTAGTTAAATCTGAATGTTTTTGTATAATAGTATATTAAATTAATGTGATTTTAATAACTTTTAATTTTTTGGCACGGTGGATCGTTTGGTTGAAATGCCCATATGCGCTTTTAACATCACAAATCTCAAATGTGTACACTTTTTTTTAGAGGTTCACAACTTTGAGCTGCAACACTGCTTTATTTGACAACCCAGCTGATAGTTGCCTTTTGTTTAGTTTGGTTTGGCATTTCATTATGGATAGACTTAGTACACCAGAGCAACGCTTACAAATTGTTGAAATTTTGTGTCAAAATAATGGTTCTGCTCGTCAAACTTATTGTGCACTTCGTCCATTTTATGGTAATCATAATCGTCCATCAGAGCGGCTAATTCGAATAACTATGGATCGTTTTCGCACCACGTTTACTCTTAATAATAATGTGCATCCCGTAAGCTGCCGAACAGTGCGCACCAAACAAGCTGTAGCCGCTGTACAGAAAAGCATTGAAGAAGACACAAAACAATCAATTCGTCGCCGTTCTCAGAAAATGGGGTTGTGTCCATCCACTTTATGGAAGATTTTATGAAAGGATCTTGGATAAAAGCTTTTAAGATACAACTTGTAGAAATTAAAGCCAAACGATCATTGTATGCGCCGCCAATTCGACCAATGGGCTGAAGCACAAATTGATTTTGATTTTCCATACAAAATTTTGTTCAGCGATTCATTTTTGGTTGAATGGGTACGTAAATAAGCAAAATTGTCGTATTTGGAGTGAAGTTAATCTACAAGCTTTTGTCGAAACACCATTACATCCACAGAAATTTTCTGTTTGGTACGTTTTATGGGTCGGCGGGGTCATTGGTCCATGTGTCTTCCAAAATGATGAAGGCCAGAATGGTACTGTCAACGGTGACCGGTACAGAGACATGCTTAGAAGTTTTTTCGTACCTCAGTTATCTGGCATTAATCTTGCTGACATGTGGTTCCAACAGGACGGAGCCACATGCCACACAGCGCGCGCTACAATTGATTTACTTAAAGAAACTTTTGATGAACGAGTAATTTCACGTAATGGTCCTACTAATTGGTCACCAAGATCGTGTAATTTAACCACATTGGATTATTTTCTTTGGGTAAAGTCACTTGTCCACGCCGGTAATCCAGAGACAATTGAATACCTGGCAATCAACATTCGAAGAGTTATTGGCCGAAATCATATTTAAACATTGATGCCAGTTTAGTTGATATTAAAAAAATTTATCATTATTTTCAGTGGCGGCGTCGCGTCTGAGGAGGCCCCGTAAAAAATTTAACAATGTTATTAAAAGTTTTGTTATTCGTATAGAATTGGGGAGTGGTCTGGCAACACTAAGAAAGTTAGGAAAATACCGCGCAAGTTACCAAATCACCCACACTCACACAAATTATAAACAAATCCAACATACATATTAATTATCTTAACTTATTACTAAGTGAGTGGAAAACTAGTTATTTGTTTTTTTTAAAGAAGTTTTGTGACTTATTCCATATCTTTAAGATAAGCAAGTATCCAAATACTTTTCTTAGCATATTTGTGTGTAAAACGTCAAAATATAATCAGCAGCGGTGGAGCGCAAAAAAAATTATTTATAAGTATCTATTTTAGGTCATCGTGTCTGGAGGAACCAGTAGGGTGCATCAAAAAGAAAAAGAAAGGCAGAAACGGGTTTGTCCAACCAAGCAATGTGTTCCAGTAACATGAAATTTCTTAAGAAACCTGTAAATGCTCCAGAATCTGCTGATGAGTCACTTATCCAAGTTGCTTTAGTTTCTGAAACAGAACCAGCTTCAGGATCGAAGAAATCTGTTACCCAAATTTCTGACAAAGTTTCAGAATCGGGTGAATCAACTGTGATCCAAGATTCTGAATTCAATGAAGAGTTAGAAATTGAGATGATTTGCGATTCTGAAAATCAAATGCAAGCAAATCTATTAAGAAAGTCATTTTTAGACCTATATCCGGGGAAGTGGGTATTTCCAGTAACGGATTCGCAGCGTCATGACTTAAATCAAATAGGTCCCGATCAAAACGTAGAGAAATCTGATGAAAGTTTCCCCAAAGACGCAAATAAAAGACATTTTTCAAAATTTCATTTTACTCGAAATTAATGGTAAAACGCAACATCGTAGATGGTTGGCTTACTCCATACCTCAAGACAAAGTTTATTGCTTTCCATGTAGACTTTTTTCACATTTGCAGACAAAGATGGTAAAAGAAGGATGTTGTGATTGAAAAGATATGAACCGGATATTGCAAAGACATGAACAAAGTCAAGGACACGTGGGTTGCATGATTAAATGGATGAAATTTTATAAGGGAATCAAACATGGAAAAACAAAAGATCCAGAAAGTGAGAGATTGAGTAGGGAATCGCAAAAAGTATTGGTGTAACTTTTTTAAAAGATTGATAGATAGAATAAAATACCTAGCCTCACACAATCGTGCATTTAGATCTCATCGAGAATCCCGTAACCTTAATGAAAGCAGCAACAGTGGAAATTTTATAAACCTTTTCAAATTATTATCAAAATATGACCTGACACTACGGGAGCACCTACAACGTATTAATGAAAATCAAATTTATCAACATTATCTGAGCCATGACATCCAAAATGAATTAATTACATTAATGTCTAAGTCCGTAATTGACGGAATTATAAACAGAGTTAAACAAGCGAAATACTACGCTTTCATGCTCGATTGCACCAGGAAACTGAGCCGTGTTGAACAAATGTCAATAATATTGAGATTTTGTAATTCCTCAACTAGAGTGATAGAGAAACATTTTGTTGGGTTTATTAGCGTCACAGAAACAATGGGAGAGTATTTAGTTATGTATTTGAAATGGCATTGACAAAGAAACTGTCAGCTTAAAAAAAAATAAATGTAACAATTAACACGTAAAAGTAAGCCAAAAATATAAATTGAAGTGGGCTTCAACTAAAATAAATTTATTACAAAAAAAAAAAAAAAAAAATTCAGCCAAGTGTGAGTCGGACTCGCACACGAAGGGTTCCGTAACATCGCACAAGATTTTTTACTTAAAATATTAACTTATGTGCATATTTAACAGCCTACAATTAACAGCTTAAAAGTATACTACAAAACAAAAAATTTCAACTCTCTACCTTTTACTGTTCATGAGATAGAGCAGGAGACGGACGGACGGACGGATGGATGGACGGACGTCGTAAGCTTAGTAATAGGGTCCCGTTAGCTCCTTATGGGTACGGAACCCTAAAAAAGAGAAACAAACAATAAATAGGAAAAAAAACATGAAAATAAATAAGGATAATATGAAATACCAGCCTCTCACCCGATGGGGGAAATTTATTTGCAATAAAAGCGAAATATGCCCCTAATCACTGTCATGTGTGCTCAGAGATATATAAACTATTAAACTACAATAATGCAGACGCTATAGGTGACCAAATCAGCGACATCCAGTTCATCTAGCCTGCAGTGTGATCAGGAGTCCCGTAGGCAGCGAATGACGATGGTCTTAATCGATGATGGCGATATCTCGGGTGAGAGAGCATGATAGAATTTATTACATGACATGACTCATTCGAACTTGATTCTTTATATATTGCGGTGACCAAATGCAAGAGCAATATTCAAGGAGTGGACGAACAAGAGATATAAAAAGAGTCTTTGTGGTATAAGGGTCATTAAATTCAATGAAACCAAAAACACTCTTCGCTTTATTTACGAGAGAAGAGATATGTTGGTTAAAACACAGTTTTGGATCCAACAGGACACCGAGGTCATTAAAAGTAGAGACTCGCTGGTGTTGGACGTTTTCAATCATGTGTGTAAACAAATGAGGTTTACACCGATGATACGTCATGAACTTACATTTGGAGATATTTAGATATAAGTAATGCGCAGAACACCAAGAATATAAAGAATCAAGATCCTCTTGGAGTCTGAGATGGGAGGCACCATCATTATGTGAAAGGCACAATTTTACATCATCAGCGTACATGAGGACACGAGAATGTGAGATGGAGAAAGGGAGATCATTTACAAGATGGTTAAACAGTAATGGACCTAGATGGCTCCCTTTAGGAACTCTCTACAACGTGAGAGATAGTTATTATAACAAAGGTTATTTAATGAAAGAAAATTAGCCCGGTGCACACAAACGTTTGCAAAAGCAATAGAAGAGCCAGAACTCTAAATTTTTTTATATAGCCTCGACTTAATGTTTTTTAGATTAGAAAGTCTTCTTGTAAACCAAGGTGGTTTATATGACACTTTGAAACAGCGTAATAGGGGACATAGGCATCAAATATATTGTATATCACTTCATAGAAAAAATTAATAGCATTTGTCATATCACTGCAATTGTACAAAAAAGACCAATCTATTCCGAGAAAGACTTCATTTAGTTGGGCAAAGTTCACTTTGCGAAAACAGATTCGACGCATAAAAGAAGATGTGGAGTCTGAAACAGGACAAGTTACAGAATGGGATATTTCCAAAGTTGGATGGTAAGTATCCTCAGGAATACTTGATATCTTGACACAAAAGTACCAGCGGAATCATTACTCAACACAAGATCAAGTGATCTGTTGTAATGATTTACTATAGATTATATTTGAAACAAGGAATTTTCAAACAGTGTGTCAAAGAAATTAAGATGTGTTGAAGGAACTAGATAATTTGAGATACCAAAAAAGGACCACGAAATGAATGGGGAATTAAAATCGCCTAGAACGATAAAGGAGTCACGGTCCCGAAGAATGTTATTGACAGAGTTAATGGATCTATCATGAGTCATATATGTTTCCAAATTGGAATTAGGCGGAATATAAGAACACGATATATAAACAGATTCATGAGGCAAAAATAACCTCACACAAGTAAACTCAATATTGGCTGAACAGTTTAGATCAACGATTTCTGATCTTATGTGAGAGACAACAGCAATGAGGACACTACCTCCGCGTCGAATAGGGCGATCTATTCGATATGTGAAGAAATTTGAACAGAAAATTTCATTACTAAGAATACCAGAGTGAAGCCATGTCGCGGAAAACGCAATAACATCAGATTCAAAAGAGAAACTATCCCTATACAAATTGTTAAGCTTGAACAATAAACATCTAACATTTTGATATATTGTATTATAGAGATATGATGAAGGCAGGAAGCTAGTTTTTTGGTGAGTACTGGAAGCCTAACAGTACTAAGTCTATGCCTACTCTTATGTTTAAATTCATGAACAACCATATTTGGAGGCCACAGTTCCAATCAGTTTGCCTTTTGCTGAGAGAAGTTTTTCAAAATTAAATTTGATTAAGACCTACTTGAGCAAATTAATGGGCCAAGAGAGACTATCTGTTATCAGCTCTTCAATTGAAGCGGATATAGCGTAATGTTAACTATGACATTATCTTAAAAAAAATTCAGTGAGACTAAAAGCCGAAAAATTCGTATATTTTAATTTGTGATATTTATGTGTATAATATTTGTCAACAATAATAATAATAATAATTAGCAATAAAACTCAAAACATACATACTCATACTGTTGAGTCCAAGAGCTTTTTCTTGAACTATTAAATATGTTATAAGAATTAAATAACGCGCAGGTTATATGCAGTTTAGAATATGTAAGTAGTTTTATTTCGCGCACGGTACGATCAATGTTTTGAGTAAGACTAAACATAAGGAATTACAAACAGCATATGTATAAGCAAGCAAAAGCGATAAGAAATCATATCTGTGTCAATAATAGTGGCTTTACAGTGGCTCGTATCATGAAGATTCGGTTTTGTGGTTTACAGTGGTATTTTAATAACACGAACAGCTGTTGTTTATTTTAATTATACATACAAATGGAACGTTGTGGTCAATTGTGATAATTAAAATGGACATTTTGTGAGAAATATATGATTGAGAACAATAAGGAGTGTATGCAAATAATTCTTGCAGCTTCCTTTTTCATTACTGCTACTTATTTCATTAATATTTAAAGAAAAAATTACAATTTAAAATTTTCTTCAAATTGTTTTGTGTAATGATCAGCTGTTTTATGCGCGGCGCGCAAAAAAAATGAAGAAGAAGACACACGACAATCACAAAAAAGCGACGAATTTATGAAAATGCTGCCAATCTACATGGGAAAATTGCCCAGCCGAATCTTAGCTTATCTATTTGAGATTGGCATCTCTCAATCGAATCACTCTACAACAACAACCCCTCATTTTTGTCATTTTCCCTGTTGTTGTTGTCAAATGAAACTCGAATGATTGTCGCATCTTCATAGATTCGAATCTTAGCTCACTGTAAAGCCACTATAAGTCATAGTAGCTTATGTCGAAAATCTTTGTTTTTTGATATTGCCCATTTTGTGTAAAGTAATTTCTGTTTGATTTCATTTCATATTTATAAGTTGCTCACAAAAAAAATTATAAAAAATAAAATAAATGGTAAATAAATTTTGTAACATATTTTTATGAAAGTAGATTTCACAACCTTTCTAACAAGTATACATTTGATTTAGTTTATTTATTCCAATAATTGTTTAAAAAGAGTTTGAAAATTGGATTTGTGAACAAATCATAGGTGTACGAATTTCTAGCGGTCAGGGTAAACTATATATAACTATGATTCTATACCATATTTTTAGAAACTTTCTTAGCCAAAATACGTGTATTGAAGCGGTCAATTTTAATAGCGTTCAAACTCAATTCGCTCAATTTTCGACATAAGCTACTATGACTTATTGCCACAGATATACATAATAGAAAAATGAGTATAAGAGAAACATAATTAAAAAGCTTCGCTAAAACTGCTGCTGCGCGGAACATGACGGCTGCTGCGCTGAACACATACAATCCCAATCTATTTATCGTTTTCATTTTGACTGGGAAATGAAAGAGTCCTCGCAAAGCCGATATCGCCGAAGCCTATATTTGGTCTAGCGCCGCCACTGATTATTTTATTTTAATTTAAAGTATGTAACTCTTAAAAAAACACCCTTTAGATGACATCGTATAATGTGTGCATAATGGGAAATTATACTCATATGTTTGTGGATATGTAAGTGTTTAATGAGAAGTGTGTGTGAGGTTTTCTTTTAGTTGTATTTGTTTTTATCCCCAAAATATCCAACATTTAAAAAAAAAAGTAAACTGTGCACATCAGCAAATAAAAATCTATCGAATTATATATTTTTCATTAAAATCGATTAGATAGTTTAGGAATAATATAGAAAAATCTATTTGGTAAGTCTAGGACATGACGTCTTTTTAACCATTGCTGTCAAGGAGATTTGTACGATAGCTAATTCGTTTTCTGGTTTTAACTATTCATAGGTATTCATGATTTTTGTGTATTGCAAACAATTGCATAATTCACAAATCCATTTATCATGACAAAAATAATAGAGAAAATATACCATAAAGATGTGTAAGCTTCAGTGAATCAACCAGAAACTAAATCTTAAAAAGACAACTTTAACTTCGGTTCCTTGGTACATTTTATCATGCCTTTTAAATTGTTTACCTTCAACGTTTATTTCAATAATTCACTTCATTCACTTTTTTTGTTTGGCGTATTTTATTGTTTTATAAAGTTAAACTGGCAATTCTCTATACGAAAACAGCTGATTTGTGCGATTTATGAGGTGAAAACACAAACGAATGTTATTTTTTAAGGCCTGGGGAGGCCGGGTAGCCGCCTGGTGCGCTTAAGGAGTTGTCTGCTCCATTGCAGCAAGGAACCTAAATGTAGCCGTTTTAGCCTCCGGATTGGGGTTGCAATTGTCAGAGGTCTGACTAAACGGTTGTTATGAGCCTGCAGACGGTTGTTATATCGGCTTTTGTGAAAGGAGATCTGCTGAAATCAAGAGAAAAGTATTGGACCCAGAACGCTGCCTTGGGCAGAGTGAGTATCCGACAGACTCTGAAAAGGCGAATACTAATGCGAATATCTACCGTCCATATTAGCAAATGCGAATATGTATTGAGTTTTTAAATCTGGCGCCAAGCAAATTTCAAGACTCAACGCTCCTCACATATCTGTTAAGTCCAGTGTCAGCCAATTTCTAATGAGAAGTTTATTATTTTTAACACGAAATCTTAAAGTGAAGGTTGATTACAGATATAGGTTAGGTAGGTTAGGTTAGGTAGCTGCATTTCTGAACGAGTGATGCCACTTAGACCACAAGATGGGTCCGTTGTGAGCATTACAGATATAAGTAATTGGAAAATCTTGCTTAAGTCACAAAAGATTCTCTAAGGAAAAGGATACAAAATTAATATGCTTTTGTTTCACATACTTACACCTTATGTTGCTTATATTTAAAAACAATCGCATTAATTTTTGCGAATGCGAATACGAATATTCGCTACATTTATTGAATTTTTGAATGAAGTTTAGGTTTTGACTATGTCCAATGATCGAAACCCAATACCACAAAATATAAAATATTTTTCCAAATATTGTCCCTCAACAGCAAATACACATGAGTTGAATCAATTTGACATTTCTTCATTAAGACATGACTCTTAACATGATTTATGATGAATATTTTTTGCTTATTCACTTCCATATTTGAATGTTTTTTAATAATGCGAGGTTCTAGGGTCTGCAAGACTTCATGTAATAAATGAAATTTTATAACAAAAATGTTGTATATTTGCCTTAATCCAATGAATCTTTAGTTTACCGGCGTCAACATAGAAAACTCGTGGCGCCATGACGCGGCACTGTGACGACAACAACAATACATATTGTATTGTGTTTTAAAATTAACCATTAAGGGTCAGTAAAACGATAATAAGTAGACAGATATGGTCGGTCGAATGGACAGTCTTTGACCGTACCAGACAAGTTTCATACCATGAATATGATTC
Organism: Amiota mariae; assembly: GCA_035041805.1. Taxonomy (NCBI): domain Eukaryota; kingdom Metazoa; phylum Arthropoda; class Insecta; order Diptera; family Drosophilidae; genus Amiota; species Amiota mariae. The sequence continues at coordinate 293,843 of JAWNKV010000137.1, forward strand.
CTAGGTTCATGCTTATTAATCAAGATGTATGAATTTCAACGTCATTGATTTTTCATTTAATTTTTTTTATCATTTTTATCTTTGTATTGATATGCAATAATGGGTACATTAAGTAAGTGCATATTGAGGCAGGGGGAATCCCGGCAAGAGTCACGGGCTTGACGACCCCGTCTTCCCTGAGTTGCGGCGCATAATGACTGCCCTAACCTAATGTGTGGAACCTAGACGTAGGTGAATACAATACAGTTGACCTCGAATGGCAACGGAAGAGCGCTCTGAATCTTAGAGGGAAACTTTGGATGCCTACTCTGAAGTAATACATACATACAGTTCAGGATGAGGAGGGAGGTTTAGCGGAAAAACCACACACATAGTCACGACGGTGACTATAGGTCCGAAGGGATTCCACCCAAAAAAAAAAAAATAATAAATACAAAAAAATAGCATATTTATGTAAAAATCAAAAGGATAAAAGAATGAACTAAAAAAATTGAATGATCGCTATCGTGTCATCTCTCTGCTATAAATCTAGAATATGACTTATGGAGTAAATTTCGAGGTCAGGCCTAATATATACAAAAAGGTTTTTTTATTCCTTATCCCTACTTACAAACGTTTTTGAAAACTGTTCAGAGAATTTTAAGAAATTCTTTGATATTCCAGAATAAGATACCAATTAATCCTGTAGCTTTGTAACTATATGTCAGTTTTCACGTTTTCATGAGGAAAGAATAAAGATGTTTTATGTGTTAAAGAAAGGGTTATAAAAGCAAAAATTCCAGCAGCCAGGGCTGGCAAAGTTTAAGTTCTGTGTGAACGTTCGCTAGAAAAGCAACAATTTTGAAGCAGTGTGAATCGGGCATTAAATACCATTGATACTGAGGATCTTCACGCAAACGCAAACCGTAACACTTTTTGACCTCGTTCGTACAAATTTGTTCGATGATTGATGCCCACAAACCTCAAAAGAGCGTTGTCAACATTGTGCATTTATTGTGATTGGCAACTCTGACCAAAAGTGAAATATTTTACCAATCTAGTTCAATGAACAATTGATTTACAGCTAATAGAAGTACGAATAATACAATACATGAATTATGTCAATTTCCGTAAATTCATAAATTTCCTTTTTTCACTTTTTCTGGCAATTGTTTGTTTAAATTCAACTGGCAGTTCTGTATAAGAGCACAGCTGATTAATGCGATTTATGAGATGTAAAAAAAAGGGTCGTTCAGAAAAGTGACGGTATAACTTTATTGGCTTGTGCAATTTAATTGTCTGCTTCATTATATTTAAGCAGTAGCATTTAGAGAGATTTATTTTTAATTATGAATTTTATCTTATTGTTAGGAAAACGTTTACTGCCTACTTTGTTTCGGCATATAAGTACTGCAAACATGCATTTGTACATGGTATATCTGTTTTTACGAAACGTATTGAATCTTTGGAAAAACTATTCTTGTGTGAACATTTAATACCATTGTAAGCCCAAACTCTTTTGCCGCATCTTCAGCATGGCATAGCTCGATTGGATTGAGTGACATGACGGTCGCCAAATTGCCGCATCATTCCTCTTTCATGCGTAAATGGCACCACATCATGATCAGCATTCTAAACTGATACACTCGGTACTTTATTGTGTGCTCTTATATAGGTACTTTACCATATCAGTTTTTTTTTTCAACTTCTTCTCTTGCTTATTATTCAATTTTGTTATTTTCCTGCGGCGTTTTAGTAATCGAATCCCTTTTCATTTTATTTATTTATATATATTTTTTCTGTATCACTTTTTTATTTTTCGAATCATTTTGTATGAGTCATGCGAAGTGATCCATCTTAATTCTTTTAACATTCGTCAGAAAAGTTTTTCAATTTATTTCTTTTCTTTTTTCATTCCCTTTTTTTCTTTATTTGCACTTATTTTAATTTGTCACCGTGCAAAATACATTGCATATTGTTTGGCGCAATACTAAGCAAACAATAGGAACATACAATAATGTACGAACAGTATGCAGAAACTAATCGATAATATTTTCAATTGATAGATTGGTGTACTGAGTGTAGTACAAGTAACTTTGAACTGTCTCATTTATTGACTTTAGTAAGTACTGTACATTGTATAAAAAAAATATGTTCGACCCGCCTCTAATGCCGTCTTCTCCATCGTTACAAGGAAATGAATCGCATGTCCCATTTATGTGGTAATATTTTACGATTATGTCAGCAACGTGTTGCACAGCAGGTTTTATTTTATTTCTTGTATCTTATATGTGAAGCATCAAAACGAATTAAAGCAAAGATAATAATATAATTTTTTGTTGTGAGCAAATTCAATTTGTGAACACGCATTGCCAAGAGCGAGTGGACGAGTGGCGTTGCACATCAATAACAATTTGGCATTTTATTATTTCTAGCCAAGGCTCTGACTTCTGCAAAAGCAACTAGTATCGAAAGCAAACAGATTTTTACAGTTGAAATTTTTGTTGAATTGTGAGAATGAAGTATAGTTTTGGGTCACGCAATTAAGTAGTAATGAAGCATGCTCGCTCGTGTTCAAATTATAAGAATTCAAACATTTTAGGGGTACCAGCACAGGTAGTACTTATAATGGATATCATGACATTATTTTCGCTATTGAGTATTCATAAAGTTACTCATTCGATTCTTAACTGGCCATCTCCTTTTAATCGACTTCCTATCTTAATGGTTAAATATACAAATAGTATTAGTGGTTTAACGAATATACATATACAATATATGTCATCGTTTGCACTGCATCCGAAAAAACGATGGTATACGAAGATACTTGCAAAGCTGTTACAAAGAAATTTCTAATAAAAAATATAAGAAATATTTTTTTTTTCTGTCGCTCATATTCGCATGAATTTGTGACCCTTATTTCTAGGAATTATATGAGCTAGAGAGTTGCACGAATCCATTCGCATTACTTCAGTGCATTCCCTATTTTATTTGTATTCTATATTTATCATGGAATAGTCATATACGAGTATAATAGAGTACAGAAAGTTACTACTTTCTATTATGCTCACGTGAAACGAATTATATTCGAATTGTTCCTCTCGTTAAAATAATACTAATTGTAGTGTCAGTCACTTTAAACATTTTTTGTGTATTGACTAGATACACACAACACTGTTCTGATTTTGGTATTCAGAATTAGTTGGCTCCAGAATATTTTTTTTGCAAAAATAGATTTTTGCAGGTCGAAAAAGAATTTAATAAACATAGTGCTTAGAATGTTTAAATTTACTAAATAGCTCCTCTAAAGAAAAACATTACCAGAAAAACAACCAATACTCTTATATCTTTGCATTTAAAAATTTTAGTATCTTATGGATTTTCTTTAAAAGTATGCTTGGATTAGGTCGCCACAATACCTAAAATAATAAAAAAAATATACACAAGCTTGATGATTGGAAGATCAGGGTGTCTGATAACCAGGCTATATTCTTCTTACTAGTTTATTTTTCTTTTTTTGCAAATCATGTTGTAATCTCAGCTGTTATTGCGGCATGCTGTCAAAGAATGGAAAAGGCGAATGACGAATGAGAGACAAATATTGAGTGCCAAAAGATGGATAAATTTGCGTAAAGGATTATTGCATTGTGAATTGAAAGACACAAAGAAATCCGCAAATCATGGTGACGTATCGCTCGAAATTGACATTTTTCTATTCAATGATAGCAAAGGGTTTCGTGACGAATTTCGTGATTTGATATACGTACACACATTTACACATATTGATTCAAATATTGTATAATGTGATAAAATCTTTCTATATAAATATGTATGTAATACTACGTGTGCATAAGTACATACAACACATTAATTGTAAAACCAGTAAAAAAGACTAACTTTAGCTGCTATGCCGAAGTTTTAATACTCTTCACGCCCCTCTTACTGATCCGAATGTCTTGAAATTCTTATGGTTCGTGGATATGGATTTCAAAACGATAGTACAAAAACAAAGTTTTTCTAATAAGAACTTTAATTTGGATCCCGGTTTGTATGGGGATCCGATTCGGCTGATTCCGACAAATGTACTGCGTATGGTAAAAAGAAAGCTCCGTGAAAAATTTCAGCTCTCTAGCTCAAAAACTGAGGGACTAGTTTGCATACATACAGACAGAAGGACGGACATGGCTAGATCAATTCGTCTCGTCTCTTTGATCAAGAATATATACGAGTATACTTTATGGGGTATCCGATGTATCCTTCTGTGTGTTACAAATTTCATGACAAACTTATAATACTATTCACTGCGTGAAGAGTACAAAAATAGCAATACATAGTACATTTGCAGTTAATAATAAATGAGAGGAAAAATGAAATAACAACAACAACACAAAATTCAACAAGCAGCAAAGCATTAACAACCAAAAAACAAACGAAGATATTTGTGTATGGTTTTCCAAAATATTGTATTAACAACAAACAGAGCAAACACAATCTCGTGAGCGTACTCAGTTATTAATAAATGAGAGGAAAAAATACAACAATAGCAACAACCAAAGAAAATGCAAGAAGAAGCACAGCATTAATAACGAAAAAACGTAAAACGTTTTGTGCTTGGCCTTGCAAAAACTTAATACTAAAAAATAGTATATTACCTTTTAAAAAATGAAAAAAATAAGTATGCAATTTTAGGATTTATTGTTCTTAAAAAAAAAAAAAAAATATTAAAATTGGTTCAGTATATTTTGCGCCAAATGAGTAAATGTTAAAAAAGTAAAAACTGCATGTATCTTCAAAACTACGCTCCCTACTGGAGCCAAGTCAGATCAAAACCATCTAGGTGACTCCATGAGTGCAACAACAAAAATCATCAAAATTGGTTCAGCCGTTAACGAGATATGCTCTTACCAACCCTTTTTATTCATTTTATATATAAGTACTTATAAGTATATACACTCATACACATAATTGTTTGCAATTTCAAAAATAGCAGTAAAAATCCACTTTAACAGTAAATTTAAACGGTAAAAAATTGTATATCGAAAAAAATAAAAATGCAGTTATGTTCTTCTATTCATTTTTAATACGTATTGAAGAAAAAAATAACAGTTATCTCATTGGAAATATACACACAAAGAGAAAAGAAAAAATAAGTCAGATTTTGCGCTAACACATAAATGTTTGCAAAATGCATACATCGTAGAAAAGTTATTAGAAAAAACCATGTTCAGCTTGTTTTTTGGCTAATATTTGGTGTGCCCACCTTCGGCATCGATAACAGCTTGAAGTCTTCTTTGCATTGATCCAATTAAGTGTTGTATGTCGTATTCCTGAGGTATTTTCTGCCATTCCTCATATATAATCCTGATCAGGTCAGCTTTTCCCTTTGGCGCCCGTTGTGTTACCTTTTTTTTCAAATGAGTCCACAAATGTTCAATTGGGTTCAAATCAGGGCTTTGTGGAGGTGCATCGAGGACTTTGGAGCAGTTATATAGCAGCCATGTTCTGCACAGTAGGGATTTATGTTTGGGGTCGTTGTCCTGGTATAATTTAAAATTCATTTTTCCAGGTCTTTGTGGATCTTCCATTCCAAATTTTTGCTAACGCCTAACATACATTCAACTTGCTGTTAATGGTTTTTTGCAGTTTTGCAAACAATTTATCTTCATTTGCTGAGGAGATGTTAATTTGTTTGTGAAAAAATTGTTAATTTGTGTGCACTGTTATCGCTCTGTAAAATGGGTAATCTTTAGACTTGTTGATTTCTCGCGGAAATTTTAGAAAATAATGAAAACTATGCAAAAAGGAAATGTGTTAAAATCATTGAGTGAGAAAAGTGATCCATTTTCAATGTCGGACAATAATTTTGTAAAAAATTATCGATTTTCAAAAATATTGTGCCATTAATTGCATACATTTGCAAATACGAGTACATATAAGATAAAATCAGAAAAAAAAAATTTAAATAGTCATAATTTGTCGGAAATCCCCTAAAAAACACCTGTTTTCATTTTTATATATAAGATTTTTTTTTATAAAATATTTCATATTTCCATCATATTTTCATTTTAAGTTGGGTCTTATGATAATAATAATAATGTATATAATAAATATATATATATATATATATATATATATAGATAGATAGATATAGATAGATATATAATATAAATATAATATATAAAGAATAAAGATGGGGTGTCCGATGTCTCCTTCTGTGTGTTGTACAAACTTCATAACAAACTTATAATACTGTTCACTGCGTGAAGAGTATTAAAATTCTGCACATCTACATCATTCAGCATGTACACCTACCTAGTTGAAGGTAAAGTCCACTATAGCCAATCATACTATAAGTCAATATTTCGAACAATCGGCTCTTATCGGAAAATCGTGATCTTATTAAGCTTAAATCAAATTAAGTTACAAAATAAATACGCAAAAAAACAATAACGAGAACTTTAAAATGGAATAAAGCCCTTTTCGGAATGCAAAATATGCCATTAAGAGTCGCACACTTTGAGCCTGTGAACTTACCCAGGCCCTGATTTAGTTGGTGCTTTGCATAGCCAACAATATGTAAACATGATATTGCGCGGCGGTATTGTTTGCAGAACTTTGTACACATCACTAAACACATATCAGCAGATCGTGTAGTTGTTGTCTTGCGCTTGGCGCGCTTATAAACAGCCACAGCAATTTGATCAGAGGTATTAGCTTGGCGTCTGCGGCTGTGGCTGCTGTTGCGGCTGCTTGTCGCCTCATCTAATTAAGCGCTACAAAAGGTTTAAGAGCATGGACATGAAGCCAACTCGATTCTGTTTCTATTAAACCCAAAACCAACGCATGTATGTTCATTTGTATGTAGAATATGTATACAACAAGATCTCATGATTGGATTGCATTCAGTATTGGGATTTTAATAAAATACACTGTGAGGTTGAATGCTACTGCTGAATCACTAAGTCCACTGTCAATGAAAAATATAACAAATATAGGTGTGTATTATGGAGATGTTGCTGCAATTCTTGCGTCTTCTGATTCTTTAGAACAAAAACTGCATTTTCTTGTTTAAATGAGACATTGTCGACCTCATTACGCGATCAAACGCTTTTCAGAGGAAGATTCGCTGATTGTATTACATTGTTCAACCAAGCGTATATAAAATGCACCTCCACAACAGCATTGGAGATAGATGCGACTATGTCGATAAATAAACAATAAAATAAACAAAAACTATTAAATCGATTAATAGCATCTTTTGTACTTATGTTCTTATGTAAAAAATACATATACCTATGTATGCATCTATATATGTATGTTTTTCCCGTGGCATTGACATTATTTCACCAGGAAAAGATATTCGAACGTTCGCTTAGTCATGAGGATTTCAACAGGAGATTAAACTTTTAAATAATTCAACTTTTAATACACTTTTCTTCAATAATTACTTTTTTAAAGTTTCAAATACACAGCTGTTTTTTGTTTTTTTGCTCAACTAATATAATACTAGACAAAAAAGAAGAAAAAGATTAAGTTTGGCTATGCGGATGTTTTAATACTCTTCACGCACCTTTTTATACGCAGTGAATAGTATTATAAGTTTGTCATGAAGTTTGTAATACACAAAAGGAGACCCCATAAAGGATATAGATTCTTGATTTGAGCTTGAGCTTTCTGTTCACCATGCGCAGTACATTTGGCGAAAACAGCCACGGACTACCAGGAGGGGTACCTCCCATTGACAAACCCATCCAACAAAAGCGTTGTAATTTATTTTGAACTATTGTAGTTTAATGAGTTAGAAATAGTAAATAAAACTGAATACTTTTTAAAAATATAAAGCAATGTACACATAATGCGAAATAACGCGAATGTTGTGAACGCATACGCTCAGTCAATGTGTATGACGAAGGGTAGGCGAACGAATGTATTTGGAAGCATTCTTTTTGTTGCAATAAGATTAGCACGGTCGGCAGTACATCAAAGAAAGGTAAAAATAACATTAATAAAAGTCAGTCTGTGATTCGTCAACTGTTATATCTCATCCATGTCCCGTATTAGAAAATATCGAACATTTATTAAGTTCAAACATGCCATAAACAAAATTTTCCTCTATGACGAAAATAGATCTAACTTGTACCACCCAGAAAATGTTGTTAGTGAGAATCGGAAACTCTAGAATCTCTGTACAGAAAATATGGTAGACTTAAAGTTCTTCACGATCCAAAATGTATCGATTATAACTATAAAAAAATAAAAATGGTAATGATAAAAATATTAAAGAAGCTGAGACATGTAAATAAAATTTAAAACATGCATTCCAATTATCGTTTTCGTAACTTGACATATCAAACCAATAATAACAATACAAATATTCCCCGTCAAAACAACCCAAAAGTAAGTCAATCAGGACAGAGTAGGGTACCTAAAGTGAGCGTTGACACCCATCAAAATAATACTCACCCAATGGATATTAAACATGTGTGTGGATGATTTCAAAACGGCTTTTGAATCATTCACTTTAAAACGCGTATATGTTACGCCGTACCTATTTGTAGTAAATGTGAATGTATGTTGAATTTCGTTTCTGTAGTGTGAATGTTCTACAGATTCACATGTTCCTATCTATGTATGAAACTGAATGTTGGTACGATTGAATTAGGAGCATAGCATTTCATTTAATGCGTTTATGGGACAGCCGAAACGGTTTTCACTCAATACGGTTAGATTCAGAACACATGCATGAACACTTTTTTAGTTCGTTTTGAAAATTCGAATTGACTTTTACAATTCAGCTGTTCGCAAAATATTGCTTTGTGCGATGATATCATATGGTACAACTATTTTGCTTTATTGACATTTTCTCAATGATTTTGTGAATTATGTACTGAAAAATCATTGCAAATCATTATTAAAAATCAGGTAAGGATTACACATTTAACATTTATTTTGTACAATGTGACTTTGGAAAAAACTTATTTCGAGGGGGGAGCTACATTGCATTGTATACATATGGCAACGTGATTGTAAACAAACACGAATTCGTTCTCATTCGGAACGCAACGACGCCGTACGCATAAGCACCTAAATACAAAATTTTCTGAATCGAAGCGAATTGAGTGAACACCGTTTCGGTTGTAGCATAAACGCAGTAATAAACAACGTACAAGTTTCGTTGCATACTATTAATTTGTGTATACATTCATGAATTTAATGGATATTGAAAATGTCGAGGAACAAGCGGAAAGCATAAATGATCAAGAAACTGTAAAGCAGCCTCGGAATGTAAATTGCTTATAATAGCGATTTCTATCTGATGATAGAGTATCAGACGCCTTGTAGATACAGAATCTTCTACTAGTATTATAAAACAATGTGCACTTTTAGAAGATTTTGACAAATTTAGATAAACCTTTAAGGTACCGAAATCTCTGTGTAAAAAATTCCTTACACCTTTTAAAGCAATAATTGATAGCGAAAAGCGATTCAGAAATTAGGTCCATATATTTTTAAAGTAATATGTAATAGAGGACATATCCCTTTATATATCGCCATCATCGATTAATACCATCATCATTTGCTGCCTACGGGACTCATGATCACACTGCAAGCTAGATGAACTGGATGTCGCTGCAGTCTGCATTATTGTATTATAGTTTATTATCCTAATTTATTATTTTCATTTTTTTTCCTATTTTTGTTTGTTTTTCTTTTTGTTTTGTAATGTATGTAATTTATTTTAGTTTAAGTTCACTTCAATTTATACTTTTGTCTTACTTTAAAGTGTCAATTGTAAAATTTTTTTTTTTTTAAGCTGACAGTTTTTTTGTCAATGTCATGAATAAATGAATAAATAAATATTGAAAAACAATATTTTTCATAATATTGACCTCTCTCATTTAAATGAGGAGGAAAGAAGTAAAATACTTCAGGTATGTAAATTTATTGACTTTTTTACAAAAAAGAAGTAGACAAGTGTGATTTTTTGCAATAAGAAATACCAGCTAGCGGTCCGAGGGTCTTGAAATTTATAAGGTTGGTGGATATGGGTCACACACTTATAGTGTCCAAATTTAAAGTCGATAGTAAAAAAAAAAAAAAATCTAATAAGAACTTTCATTTGGATCCCGGTTTGTATGAGGGGTACCCCACCTAGTAGACCAAGCGTCTTGAAATTTTCATGGTTTGTGGTTTTGATGGGTAAGAGACTTATAGCTTCCAAATTTCAGTTCGATACGCAAAAAAACAAAAAAAAAAAAATTCTAATAAGAACATTAATTTAAAAAAGGGGGTTTGTATGGGTGGTACCCCCAAGTGGTCTGATTCGGCTGATTCCCGAACTTGATCGGCGTTTGGTAATAAGAAACATATAGAAACAACCTAATTTCAGCTCTCTAGCTCAAAAACTGAGGGATTAGTGCTGTGAAAAGATGAACAGACGGTAAAGTATTAACCGATGCTAGTAATTCGCAATTGGTGCCGTCTCATCACAAGATGACGACAAAATTGATTTTGCTTTGCGAACACTGAACAATCATGAAACCAATTATGCAGCAATAGGAAAGGAATTGTTGGCTGTAGCTTGGGTTGTAACATATTTTAGAGAGTTCGACCTCGAGACTGATCAAGTGGCTGATAGGAAAGTACTCCGGAAAGGATATAGTCTTCATCTACAAAGGTGGAAAATCGAACTGGGTGAGTACAATTTCAAATAGAGTAAAATAAAGGAAATTGTAATTACATAGCGGATTTTCTGAGCAGGTTGAACACTGAAACTAACGAAATTAACGTTGGAGGCTTGTTTGTTTTAGCTGATAATCAAACGCAAAACAAAGATCCATGAATGCAGACTTGCCATTCTCAAGAAGAAGATCGAACGCTTCGGAATTCTTGAAACAATCATTAATTGATTTAGAATACAAATTGTGCTCATGCAAGAAAAGATGCGAAATCGAATCTGTGTTTGGAAATAAAAGAATATTTTTATCGACCAAAATGAAGAAGATATATCAAAGTAGGAAAAGTTACTATTTATACTGAAATATCTGATCACAGCTACAATAAAGTGCACAAATTTCTTATAGACGTATACGGAACAAATTCAAGTGTAAAATTTGGAAGATACTCCTACTTTATTAGAGACAATCTTAAACCCAGATTTCATATTTTGACATATTGTGTATGAAACCGAACACTCAGGCATTTTACATAATTTTGAAGGCTTAAAATGTAGGACTTACAATCCAAAAATGAAAATAGCTATTCATGAGATAATTAATAATTGTCATATTTGTTAATCTGCAAAATATAACAGAAACCCCATTAAACCTAAATTCTACAACACTGAAACACCCTAAAATATTAATGAAATTATTTGTGTCCAAAAGTGAACATTCGGCCCTACTCTCAATTTAGGCCGAAACTGAAACATATTTAGAAATACTAAATTAACTATAAAAATTTTTGTAACTTGTTTAAATTGTGTACTTTTTACACATAGACAGCTAACACGTGTTAAATAAAATAAAAATATAAAAAAAGACTAACTTTGGCTATGCCGAAGTTGTAATACTCTTCACGTCCCTGTATGCGTATGGTAAAAAGAAAGCTCTGTGTAAATTTCAGCTCTCTAGCTCAAAAACTGAGAGACTGCATACATAGAGACGGACAGACAGACAGACGGACAAACATACAGACAGACAGACAGACAGACAGACGGACGAACGGACAGACAGACGGACATGGCTAAATCAACTCCTCTCGTCGTTAATATTTTATCACCGAAGTCTCCTTCTGTGTGTTACAAACTTCATGACAAACTTATAATATTCACTGCGTGAAGAGTATAAAAAAGATTAAGAAATACAACAATAATACAAAATTCAAGAAGAAGCGTACGAACTGTGCTTGGCTTTGAAAAACATTTAAAAAACTTATTCCAAAGAGTAGGTTTATTTACCTTTACAAAATGGAAAAAATTAGTATGCAACTACTTTCATTGGCATTCATTTGTAGTTAAAAAAAAAATTATTAAAATCGGTTCAGTATATTTTGCGCCAAATAAAAAAAAAGTTATAAGACTCTCCAAGTCGGGATGATTTTGTCTGGCATCTTCAACAATTATTGTCAATATTTCAGCCATTTTCAGTAAAACTTTTATGACACCAAAACCTTCCACATGAATCACTCCGTCCATTGGTTAAAACCGTATGAAAATCTGTTCCGTAGTTTTTGAGATAATGGCGTTTAGACAGACAGACAGACACGGTTGGGGGACTTTGTTTTGTAATATGTAAGGATGTTATTTTTACCTTTTGATTAATGGATAAAAGATAAAGATAAACAGTGGCAGATTATGGGTACTTTACTTTGATTAATCGTTTTCAACATCTGTGGGACAGGTGTAATACAATAAAATCTTGTTGCATTTGACAGTTGGCTGAAAAGTATTTTCATCGACTCTTTCTAAAGGGAAAGAGCATCTCTCTGCAACCAGTGCTGCTTATTAAAGAGTTAATGCACTTTGTAGATTGAAACTTGCCATTGCAGAAATATGAAATATGATTGAGTAGTTTAAGTAACAAACTTGAGGACTACCAATGGAGTAATCAAGAATGCACTGAATAAGCTCTACTTCTATTGGTTTTGCATAGGCTTAAGCGGATTAATTTTAAATAGTGAGTTTTATGCATTAAAATCGAATTTTGTTTTTGACGGTCTCAACAAACTTTGGGTTCAAAAATTGTATATTATGGAGCAGAAACATCTAGCATATCTGTCATCGCTTAGTATTTTTTTTTCCTCCACAACTCTTATTCCGTCCGTGGTTATCATACACAGGCGAAACTTACTAAAAAAGTTTTCTTATCTACTTGTTGTAACCTTTATTTAAGTCCAATTAAACTTATTTTTCTGTGAATTTGTAAAACACATCCAAAAATTAATAAGTGAGACCAATGTTTCATTTTATGTTTAAAATTATGTATTTTTCGTTTTTAATTTAGTTTATGTCTGTTGCTGTTTTTATAAAATTTTGTGTGGGGACTTTGATATTTGTTTTTGTTTCAAATTTTTTAAATACATATACGAAACATACACATGGAGTATATCGTCGCGTCACCTTGAAAATTCCAAATGTAAATTTTTTTAAGGTTTTGGGAAACAACAAAAAATAATAACTTTATTCGCTAACATGTTTTTTGTTGTTTTCTCAAAACCTTAAAAAAACACATATGGAATTTGAAAGGCGCATCGACGATATATATGTACATACATACACAATACTTAAGGAGTAAAACTGATTTATTCCCATTTAATTTTCCCTGTTAAGATTTCTCATCCTTGTGTAATATTGCAATGATTTCTTTGCTCCGATTGCAGATTTTAGTATTGATTCTTTAATCCTTTTGTCTTCGAGTAAAGGCAATTAAATTTATTGACAACATCGATTGGTTTTTGTTGTGTTTATGTATATGCTTATTTGATTTAAACTTCTTCTCTAACATAGGCCTTTTACAATTTATATCTGATTGTAAATGGCAAAGAGCATTACATCTGTAATAATATAACACAAACTTCAAGATCATTGATGGTATCATTACTCTCCATTTCGAGGGTTAATCAATTAGTAATTTAACAAAATAAAGCAGACGTTCTTAAAATTTAAGAGAAATTCAACCCGTATATTTATATGTATCTGTAAACTACTGAACAGGTTTCATGTGCCCGACACCGATAGTCAAAAACAATAAATATTGCTGCAAATTGCTTTCCCATTAAGCATACGAGCATACATCGTATTCGCTAGACTTAACCTAGAAGACTATTCATTGTTTTAAATTTAATGAAATTGTTTGAAGAAACGGGATCTACCATCTGAGAACACCTAATTGACTGCACAGGGGCTCATTTGTGGTACCTTGACACATTTTATTAATTAACCCGAACAAATTATAGAACCGTTGGGCTAAGTGTATTGAGCTTGAAGAAGAACTACGCTTATGATAAACATTTTCCAATATAAAAACTTCCATTACTATGTTCTCCTCGGAACTTATTTATCTACCCTCGTGTCTATAAATAGAAACGTTGTACTAAAGTGCCAAAAGTCCACAACGTGATAACTTGCTGTCTGCAACTATCAGCGGGTTATCACATCAGAGTTTTAAAATCTTACGTGCACATGGTGATGGCGCCGAATTTTACTAAAAGTTATTTTAATGTTCGTGTGTAGCTAACAAAAAAAAAAAACCTTTAAAGAAAACGTCTCCGCGTCGGATATTAAACTGAAAAAATTAAGAAAAACAAAAACTTTTAATGAAATAAAGAACTCATAAATTGTGCACCGTTATACTCCATAATAAATCGCATTTATAATGGTAAATTAAATGCGTGATGATGTATGTGACACCAGAATATCCCTGCAGTACAAATAACTAGTCCAATATTGGATCGTGGCTAGTCCCTTTGGAACCAGTACTAGCACCAACTCTATCTCCTTTATGATGTTTTCAACTGGTAAATTTAACACGACGATGTCAGAGGAAGGGGTCAAATACCACCGCCTGCATGTACCACTGAATTGTAATCACTTTCTGATTCGCCTCTGCATTACCTGCGACTTCTGAATTCAGTAGCCACCATACGTATATCGTATGTATGTATGAAAATATCTACGATCATTATGCTCAATCACTGTTGTTATTCAATAATCAATTATACTGTGTGATTAAAGTGTATCTGAATGTTGTGCATGCTTGGCCTGACCACACTTGTTAATGTATATGAAAAGTTCAGAGCATCAATTGAAAGTGTTTTATAAACAGTAGCTAACTCAGAGTAATATTGTATCTGTAATTTAAAAGAAGTGAAATACTTTTTCGGGCGCCTTGGTATGCACTCGACAAATAGTAGAATATTAAAAAGATAAAATAAAATATGTGATACAAAATAAGGGGGACGAAATTTTATATGATTGCACCTGAATGGTTTTCAAAAATGGGGAGTTTCCTAATTCACTTTGGAAATGTTACTTAAAGAATTTGCTCAGGGCTATTTGTCCAGAACGATCTGAAATTAAAGTATAATGGCAAGGATTCATATAATTTAGATATGTATGGGATTGTTTATGAAGAGATTAACAATATTTGGACCAAAGCTTCGATTCCAATCGTAACTAAGAACCGAGTTATTCAATTACCGAAATCCTATTTTGAACAGTACAAAGACGCCCTTGACAGAGACACCATCGACTTCAATGGCGAATAGGAATTCATTGCAATTGCCAACAGTTGCTAAGGTCTGTGATAGATACGGATTATCGACGCGATCTGCTACTGCTGTTGCTTCTGCGGTTTTGGCAGACATCGGGTTTGTTTTTACCGCATATTCAACTTTTGTTATTGATAAAAACAAGATCCACAGAGCTATATCTAAAGCCTGACGAAATGTGAAAATATGGGATCGTTACCATCGCAAAGAAGTTTCGGAAGAACACATATAAATTTTAGCAGAACCTGGATCAATTTATTTGGGACACACAACACCAAGTAGTGGCACTGTGAAGATATGTCAAGTTGTATCAACTGGTTCCTGTACTTCTGAACTGGCACACCTGGAAAAATTGTGTACTGTAGATGGATTACTTCTGTTAATCATATACTCAGACTTTACGTTCTTTAAGTACTCATAATCCATCAGAAAATTTGCAATTTAATTGAAGTATACGCACCGATCTGGTTCCTAATGAAGCACGTAGCCAAACATACATATGATTATGTTCTCCCGATTATTAACTGAAAATCTGTGATCTGTTGTGGATTTTGCGCACCCAGAAAACCTACTTGTATGTTGTTTGATGATAGAGACCACATTCGGGAGCTGGCATTGCAAAGATAAATAAAAGCTAGAGAAACTGAAAGTAGCACTAAACGCAGGATTATACCGAAAATGCCAAAGTTTAGACACAAAAATAAGTTTGAATTCTAAGTTTTTTTTTAAATTGATTATAAGCTCTATTTTTTTTTTTCTTCACGCAGTGAATAGTATTTCAAGTTTGTCACACACAGAAGGAGTCCTCATAAAGTATATATATTTTTGATCTGCGCTACGAGACCAGTTGATCTAGCTATGTTCGTCTGTCCGTCGGTCCGTCTGTTTGTGTTTTTTTTTTGTCCGTCTGCCTGTCTGTATATTTGCTAACTAATCCCTCAAGTTTTGAGCTAGAGAGCTGAAACTTTGCGCAGGATCTTTCTTTTTACCATACGCAGTACATTTGTCGGAGTCAGCCGAATCGTACCCCATACAAACATGGATCCAAATTAAAGATCTTATTAAAAAAACATTTTTTTTTTTTTACTGTCGGATTGAAATTTGGAAACTATAAGTTTCCGACGCATATCATCCAACGATGAAAATTTTAAGACCATCGGACCACTAGTGAGATACTCCCATACAAATCTGGCTCCAAATTTATGCTTTGTACTATCGACTTGAAATTTAGATAATATGAGCGTCTGACCCATATCCACCAATCTTATAAATTTCAATACCCTCGGACCACTAGCAGGGGCGTGAAGGGTATTAAAACTTTGGCATAGCCAAAGTAAGTCTTTGTTTATATTTTTTTGTATTATTTTCGGCATACGGTTAAAAACGCAAAATTTACAAAACTTTAAAGTAAGGTAGAGCCCTAAAGATGACACGCAATTCTAGTTTTTGTACTTTTTGTGTATTCTGTGTAAAATTACGCAAATTTTGGTAACTCTGCCGATAGTGTAGCTGCAAAAAACAATGTCCATACATGGACGGGACACCCTTATGTATATTGTTCTTATCATCATCTCAAAACTCTGCAAACTTCAAATGAATACAACACTCACAACCTACACAAAACAAAAAACAAATCAAAAAAGGACGACATTTTTAAAAAATTTAGAAAAAAATAAAACATGCGTCAAATTTTCGACACTTGTTAGATAAATCGTCAGCAAATGAAATTGATAGATAAGCTACCAACAGTGTAAACGGTATATTATGAGTTGAAAGTTCTATTATTATTTGCCTATCGTTTGCAGCAGGGGTCGCAAATAAAAGTGATCACTTGACTGGCTCGTTGGCTCATTGGTTAGTGCGCCAAGCAGAAATCTTAGAGTCGCGGGTTCGATTCCCGCTTAAGTCTGGTCCAGCACTTTTCTAATTTCCTTCCATCCTTCCTGACTCTCTCCCTGAGCTGAAGGTCTTTGTCGCTTTTTTTTAATTTCCCAATTGTTTTTGTATTTTTTATCTATTAATATTAGACACTTTATACATGCTTCTGAAAGGGTTGACAATAATTTTTTGAATAATTCTAGACAAAAAATTTTTAGATTTTAGAAATTTGTTTATTAAATACTTTATAGTGCCAGATCTACTGGCCTTGTCCTTTTAAGTCTGGTTCTTGTGAGCTCATCAATCGGAAGATTACTTATATCGTTGTTTACATGGTTTGCTAGTTTTAATTGGTGTTTTCTGCTCATTTGTTTAATTACTTCATTCACTGGTGGTATTCGTAAGTCACGATGAATGTCGTCATTTCGGATATACCATTCAGCATTGATTAACATTCTTAATATTTTTGATTGTTGTCTTTGAAAAAGTGATATGTTTGTTGACTTTGCTGTGCCCCATAGCTGAATTCCATAAGTCCAGGTGGGTTTGATAATGGTCTTATATATTAGCAGTTTGTTGTCAGTTGATAAGGCTGAATTTTTTGAGAGAAGCCAATATAATTGTCTGTATTTTATTTTGACTTGGTCTCTTTTCTTTTGAATGTGAAATTTCCAATTTAATTTGTTGTCTATATGCATTTCTAGATATTTTGCCACGTTTTCAGTGGGAATATCCGTCTGGTTGATTTGGAGCTTCTGTGGTTGGTATCTTGTCCTCGTTGTATAAATGACATGGACAGTTTTTTGTTCATTTATTTTGATTTTCCATTTATTGAACCAGGTTACCATTTTATCTATTATGAGTTGCATATCTGATGTAGCTTTCGTCAAGTCTTTGTTGGAATGCAAATGAACGGTGTCATCTGCAAATGTAGCGATCATTGATGATTCGTCTGCGGGGGTTGTTGTTGTTGTTGTAACAGCAAGGGAGCTGCAAGTAGAAGTATGCATGCATTAAATAAGGAAAGGGAGTGGGTAGGGGAAACGGAAATTTGTGTGCAGTAGAGTGAACAAAAGAAAAAATAGAAAAAATAAAGAAATAAAATTTAAAAATTACGTTAATTTAATTAAATTAGATAAAATGGGTAAAGTTCTTAATCTAAATCAAACCCTAAAAAGGAAGATACCTCTATCGGTCGAAGCCATAAGTCAATAGGAGCCAATTGGGTCGGTTTTAAGAGACAGTCGAAAAGGTGAACCGTGTTGTGAGGAGAACCACCACACTGCGGACAGCGATCATTGTCAGAAATACCAATACGTTTCCTGTAGCACTGGAGGATAAGAGACCAACCCGACCTTAGCTGAGCTAAGGTGGTCCTAGTACTACGAGGGAGACGTTTTTCACTATCATCAACAGGTGTAGGACGGCCTCCTAACACAACATTATTCTGGTGTGACTCTAATGCAATTTCAACTGCCCTCCGATGTAAATCATCACGACCAGACTTATAGCGACCACTGTCAAGAGTATCGCCTATAAAGGAAGCAATATCTTTCTCGTATATTCTGATGTCACTACAAATATGCCTTGGTGGAATAACGCCCATAATAGTGCTATAGTTGGGGTGTGCACTCATATCTGATGCCAACAGAAACTGCTTAGAAAGCAGCTCATTATGTTGGCGAACCGATAAAGCTTTTGCTTCCTGGTGGAGATGGTCAATACTGGACATCTGGAAGCAACCGGTTACTGTTTTAAGGGCGTTATTCTGACTAACTTGCAGGTGTCCCCATTGAGTATCACTAAGAAAAGGAGACCAAACAGGAGCGGCATAATTAAGGACAGAACGTCCAATTGCTTTAAAGGTGATATTCAAAATCTCCTTTTCCTTTCCCCAGGAAGTTCCTGCTAAGGCTTTGACCACTTTATTCCTCTTAACCACACGATTGAAGGTGTTATTTGCGTGAGTTGAAAAAGTGAGCAAGCTGTCGAATGTAACACCAAGAATCTTTGGGTGCGAAACAGTAGGAACCCTTCAACCCTCAACAAAAATGTCCAAAACCATAGAAACCTCCTTAGTCCAGGAAGAAAAAATGGAAGATGTTGATTTGGACGGTGAGAGTTTAAGATTGCGGCTACAGAAGAAGGGACACTGAAGGACACCCATTTTAAGCTTTCTATATCTTGATCTCATGCCTCTGAACTCAACGAATGCTTTCCTACCATGAAGGTAGTTTTTTAGCCAGCGTTTGGTGGTTACTCTCAGTGTGGTAGCAAAAAGATCTTGCAGCAAGACTGCATGATTGACAGTGTCAAAGGCTTTCGCCAGATTTAATGTTATCACAACTGTCCTTTCGCATGGCCTCGCATGGTTGAGTCCATTAGCAATATGTGTAGTAACATCGCTCAGGGCCGAGGTAGTGCTGTGCCCCTTCCTGAAACCATGCTGATGGTCTGCAATAGTGATAAGTTCTGTCATTGTCGGAAGAATCAACGACTCCAGAACTTTTGCCACTGGGGAAAGAAGTGAAATAGGTATATAAGAACTACCTAAATCAGCATCATTTCCCGGTTTCAGGAGAGGAATAACTCTTGCTATCTTCCATACGTCAGGGACAACAAGTTGATACATAGGGGAATTAAAAAGTTTGGTGAGGCACGAAATCGCTACTGGTCCCAAATGTTTGTGCATAAGCATCAAAACACCATCAGGTCCCAGGGCCGTAGAAGGCTTCGCGTTGCGAATCGCCGCTTCAACTTCACCTGAACTAAATTCCTCCTGCACAACTTCCGGTTTGATGTTCTTAAACCTACGAATGGAAGACCACTCTCTCTGCTGTTAGTTAGAGGGATGCATTATGAATTGTTGGCAAAATTGAGCGGCACATTTTTTGGCATTCCCTATTTGTTTTCCCTCAAACATGACGAAAGATTGAGCTTTACGCTGTAGCGCACCAGAAAGGCGTCTAATAGTATCCCACAGCTTACAAGACTCAGGACTACATGACTTAAGATGATGAAGCCATTTCGCTCTATGATGTTCTGAGACAAGTTTAGCGATCTCAATGTTCATCCCAGCTAGACGTTCATCACTTGGATCAGTAGCCCGAATCTGATCACGTAAATTCGCTAAGCGTGCAGCATCCGCTGGAAAATTTGGTCTTAAAAGAGGAAATTTACCAGCAGGAATATGCTTCTTCGCGGCTTTATTGATCGCGTGCCTGAAAGCTTTCTCTTCCAGTCTAGTATCATCGGGAAAAGTGAAGCGACTTAAGGTATGATCTACCGATGCCTGAAATTCTGTCCAGTTCGCTCTTCCATGGTTGATATAAACCCGATTGTCACAAGTGACAAAATCATCATGTTTAGCTATATCAACAAGAATAGGAACATGGTCAGAACTTAAAGCAATATTGACACTGACGATGGTAATGCCAGGAGAGCTGGCACAGGTAGGACTCATCCGGGTAGCGGAATCTTCGTTAATAACACTGAAATCAGATTGATCAACCTGATCAGCAATGCTAACACCACGATAGTCATTACCCAATCGGCAGAACTAAAGTTCATGTTGTGCATTCAGATCACTTAAGATAATACGGTGATCACCGTGAAACACATGACCTAGCATTGGGTAATAGCCTGGAGCACAACTGTTTACCGGGGGAACATAAACGTTCACCAGCTCAATTTCAACATCGCCAGTCTTTATGGCCATGCATTGATTCTCTAAGGATCAGAGGGACTGACAGAAGGTAGGAAAAAAGGTCTAAAATTCACCATGTGATGAACAATGAAAGCCAGACCACCCCCACTATTCCTACTTCTGTCTTGCCTAACTACACAATAGTCCGCAAGGGACGTCAGACCACATAAGCTTCCTGAAAAGCTGCCAACAATATATTGTTCCGAACCATATAATCTGCAATCTCCACAATCTTCCCACGTAACCCATTACAATTCAATTGCATAATCCTAAAAGAATTAAACAATTGAGAAGACGTAAGGCTACGAGCACGCGGTGTTGACAAATTTTGCGGCGGAGAAAGTTGAGGAGACAGTGTTCGATTGGTTAAAGGTGACAATGACCGGATGGAAAATGGTGAATCGTTAACGGTTAGAGTCCTACAACAAGGCGCTATAAAGTTATTATTCCATTCCCTTCAGAATCTAAGACCAGCACAACGCCTCATATAACACAACCTATGACAATTATTTGTAAAGCATTGTCACAGATTGGACATACCCGTTCCATATAAGAAGCAGAATTGCGACTTACATTTTGCGGGGCCACCAAAGGTGTGAGCGGTTCTGGCCACGGCTGAAATGAAGTACCCTGTTGTTGTGCACAACAAGGAGCAACATACTGCACTGGTCGATCCTTCAAGGAATTTAACCCAGAACAATTCGTAAGATGACACCATTCCATACAGTTAGAGCATTGGATAGAGGCAGAACTCTTACCAATCCTCTTACTGCCACGGAACAAATCCAAATCATGGGAACTGGATTTTGTTTAATACCAGCAAGGATTAAGAGGATTCTGAGCAGATGCGCTGGTAACAACTGCTCTCCTCGGGAAAAAGGTATGCATGCATACATACCTGCAGCCTCGCGGCTGAGATGAGTGGTCCTTGGCCGACTGTTGTTGTCGGGTACTTCCGGGACGTAGACCCGACCACTCGAGAGAAGTCTGCGGGGGTAGGTATGTCTGCTGTGTATGAACTGTATAGTAGTGGCCTTACAACGGTTCCTTGTGGAATTCTAGCTTTGATATGTCTTAACGATGATCGGCAGTCTTTGTATTTAACATACAAGTATCGTCCAGTAATATAACTTTTTAGTATGTTATTAAATATAGAGGTTATGGTAACTGGTATTGTAGTTTGTGTAATAAACCTTCATGCCAAACTTTGTCGAATGCCTTTTCTACATCAAGAAAAACACCTACGCAGTATTTTTTGTCGTCTAGATCTGATAATATTTTTTGAGTCACCCTATGGACTTATTGTATCGTCGAGTGTTGTTGTCGGAGTCCGAATTGATGATCTGGAATTGCACGCCTGTCTTGTAATATTGGGTTTATTCTGTCGTGTAGTAGCTTTTGAAATATTTTGCTTAGAATCGGAAGTAAGCTAATGGGTCTGTAAGATAATGGTAGTACTGGATCTTTACCCGGTTTATGTATAGCGATTATTTCTGCGATTTTCCAAAGTAATGGAAAGTGTTGAGTTTTTAATATAAAATGAAATAGTTTGCAAAGGAGACTTATAGCTTTGCTGGGTAGCTCTTTTATTATTTTTCCAGTTAGTTGATCATATCCGGGTGATTTTTTACAGTTGACTCGATTTTACAGTTGACTCGATTTTTTATGCAGAGGAGTATTTCTTGTGGTGTGATGTTTCTTATTATATAATTCGTCGATATAATGGCATAAAAAGTTGGCAAGCTAGTGTTGGTTGGAATATTCAATGTAAATGTGTCTTCAAAGTGGTCAGCTAAGGTGGAGGCTTTCTCGATATCGGTCCGTGCCCAAGCGGAGGTTGGTGCGGTGTTTTTGATATTAGCGATTTAGTTGCCTTCCATAATGAGTAGTTCTTTTCAGATGTTGGAGTAAGGGTTTGAAGGTAATTTGTTATCTGATTGTTTTTTTCTTTAAGAAGTGTGGTTGTAAGTATTTTTCTCGCTCTGTTTATTTTTTGTTTTCAGGGTATCTGGTAGTCTGCCATATTTTCCGTAGTCTTTTTTTTTCCTCTACAAGTTTTCTTTCCAAGGCCTTTGTCGCTATTGCTCATATTATTCACTAAATTATAATCTTTCTTCTATAGTGATCACTTTCATGTTCTCTTAAAAATACGGGTTGTTTAAGAAGAAAATGCGTAAAGTATGCGTCTGCTTGTGCGCTGTAGTCGCATGTTGTTTTGCTTCAGACAGAGAATTTGCGTCGTTTAGCTCTGGCATAGACATAGACGGTGGTTAATTCAACAACAACAACAAGGAAAATGACGAACTTGTTGTAGAATTTTACGTCTATCCTCAGTATGGTCAGCCTGCGCAGCGCTGCTAACATTTTAGCAATCGTTGCCAACGTTTTGTGCATTGTTACCAACTTTTAAGGTAATTTCGTAGGACAGGGCCGACTTTAAACAGCTGATCATTGCAGAAACAATTTGAAGTATATATTAAGTTGAAATTGTATTTTTAATTTTTAATAAAATAAGTAACAGGAATGAAAAAGGTAGTTGCAAAAATTATTTGCATACACTGCGAATTGTTTTTAATGATGTATTTTTTACACAATTTCCATTTTAATTTCTCACAATTAACCACAACGCTCCATTTATGTACAACCAAAACAAAAAACAGCTGTTCTAAACTGCGCAAAGTCTGTCTGAACACTTATCGCAGTTTCAGTTAAAAATCGTGATGTAGCTCCTGTCTGAATACACTATTAATCAACAAAACGAAATATTATACTCCGAGAGGGAGAGATTTTTTTTCAATTTTATCAGTCATTCTCCGAGCAGACCACATTGAAAATAAAAGTTGATTGTTATTTACGACCTCAGGAAAATTAAAACATGCGACTGCAAAATCAGCTGACAGAAGCTCTTTGGGAGCTGGCACTGTTATATGACTATTTGTCAGGGTATATAAACCACCGAAAATAAACTTCTCTGCGAAAGACTATTTGTCTTATAAATTCATGGCAAGACATAAAGCAATTTGGCAACACTATTAGATTGTTTTGGTCATTTGATATATTTGGCGCCACGATGGGCCACTAAAATAGTGCCAAATTGTTAAAACTGCTACAAAGTTATTAAATTATATATAAGAAGTCGCAAGTGCCAGCAGTGTGGGAGGCAAAAGATTTGTCTTAAAAAAATAATTAATTAATTAAAATAGTATACTGGATAGGAATGTGCCCGCACACGATATTGCTTTCGTTGGCGAATGTTCCATATTTAAATAAAAACAAATAACAATGGTTTTTTTATCGAATAAACTAACAATAAACTTATTTTCAGCATCTTAATGACATGCTTACAAATAATTAAGTCAAAACTAGTAATGTTAAGTACTTAATAGTTTTTATTCACATTTATTTCCAGCCAATGCTGGAAAAAGTAGTTTGTGCTTCACTGCAAATATCATTAGCTTTAACTGAAATTTTTTATTTACATCAAAACTAGTTTTAATTTAAATTTCTCATTCTCCCTCATTCAGTTCGTTTAAACGTTGTGCGACCGAGTCTTAAGTGAGCGCACAAATTCATTCGAATTCTTTCGGCATCACATTCTCTTTCACTCAATTCATTTTGAGCATTGTTAATTCGAATGTCGTTTTTTTGCCATTATGTTATAAAGGGTACTTTTTTTAGAAGAGAAGACTAACTGTGGCTATGCCGAAGTTGTAATACTCTTCACGCCAATTGAAATTTATAAGATTGGTGGATATGGGTCAAATTTCATGTCGATAGTACAAAAAACAAAAGTTTTTCTAATAAGAACTTTCATCTGGATCCAGGTTTGTATGGTGGTACCCCTTTTAGTGGTCCGAGGGTCTTGAAATTTTCATGGTTCGTGGATATGGGTCAGAAACTTATTATTATTATTAGAAATTCATTTTAACTAACCTGAAGGTATCTGATGAAATGCCAAACCAAACTAAACAAAAAGCAACATCTGCTAAATCGGTTGTCAAATAAAGCAGTGTTGCCAACTCAAAGTATTGAACCTCCTAAAAATACACCATTAATAGTGTATTCACACTGAGCTGAACTTGAGTTCATCGACGAACTCGCACGAACTGTTTTTTGTTTTGGTTATACATACAAATAGAACGTTGTGGCAAATTGTGAGAAATTTAAATGGAAATTGTGTGAAGAATACATGACTAATAACATTTCCTACTACTTATTTTTTTAATATATAAAAAAAAAATTACTATTTAAAATTTTATTCAAATAGTTTTGTGCAATGATCAGCTGTTTCTCAACAAAAAAAAGATGAACACAGTCGGGAATGACAAAAAAAAAAAAAAATGCGGAAATGATCTATTACTTGGCAGCACTGCCGCAGAGTGACCTATCTTACAAATAGCATTTCAATAGCATTCATTGCATTTAATGCTACTATTATACTACAACAACAACGACACAATTTCATCATTTTCCCTGTTGTTGTTGTTGGCAAGATTGATATAACATATTACCAATGAAGTATATTCATCATAAGAAAATTATTTCTATCAATTTACTATATACATGAAACATATTTCCACTTCAATCAAATTGAAGATAATATGTTTTTTTGTATATTCTTCTTATATTTTAAGTACACCAGCTGGTTTTAACAACATTAAAAATAATAACAACAAAATAGGCTGCTAAATCATTTCCCACCCACCGCGAGTGTAATTAATATTGATGTCATCTCTGCCCCACCCATTTCCTCTCATTTTTTGGCGTCATTCAAAATGTTTAAGTGCACAAATAAGCAAAACAATATGTATACATACGTGTTCAGATGTAATTGAAAATAGGAACATGAGAAGTATCTGTCTGGCTATGTGTGTATGCATGTTGGGGTTTTACTCATAAAAAACGAGTTGATTTGTTTGCTTAACGAAATAGCTATTGTAGAGAAGATTTTACACTATGGTTTTGTAAATATTTTTATTAAATAACCAAGATTTACGGCTTCAACGGACAAAAATCTTGCATCTTTTAGTGCAGATTTGACTTTATGGAATAAGTAAAATTCACATCAGAGAACTGCAGTGAGTCAAAAAACACGTTTGTGAATTACTTACAAGAAATGAGTCGAGTAGGAACGATTAGTGAGTGAGTATAAATATGCTTCATGCGATGCGAATTCGATGAGTTTTTTGGCTCGAGAATATTTTCGGATGTAAGTCGCATGCCTCACTAGTGTGAATATACGCTATGTACATACATTGCAAGTATACTCGCGAATTCTCGATTAAATAATTCACGTTAAATAATGCTAACTCAGCGCATATTCGCAGACATTGAATATAATTCGCTTCGTGTGTGCTTCATCAATATTTGAGTATATTTACAAGCCGAGTCACTGACTGGAGTTCACATTGATATAGGTCAGAAGAAAACATGTTTTTCCAATTTGGCTTGATGTTTGTAATGCATAGAATTAGGCGTCCCCATGTCTGTTCGTCTGTACTTATACACTCTTAGTTTTTGAGTTATCGAGCTGAGTTGGTTAAGAAGATTTTTATTATCGTACTAGCTGGCCCGGTCACGCATTCCTGTGACTCAGTTCAAATACGCAGAATAACACAACTTTTGAATGCAGTGAAAATATTTTCAATTCATAAAGAAAAAACATTTTAGTCGTTTAATAATTTTATGTTAATAAAGCGCCATCTATTGGTTGCTAGCCCAATCAATGAAAATGCTCATACAAATACTCACGCATTATTTGCGAAAGCAATGAAAGCACGAGCAACGAAACACACAGTCTCTCTCTCTTGGGTCGATCTCAGTGATCAGCATACATGGTGTAAGAAAACAAGGTGATGCCAATTTGGCTTGTTACACTCCCAAAATTCGCTTAATCTCATTTTTTAGTAAATAAGTATCATCAGTATATTAAAACGCTGAAAAACACGTATTTAGTGTAACACAACGTGAAAATGCATTAAAAATGTGAAAATTAGTGTTATAAAGTCAATTGTTTGCACTTTCAAAATAATATTATTAAAATAGAATAGCGAATAACCAATGTAGGACATACAATAAATTGAATAAAATACTGAAACAATACATCAGTAAAGTTTGTATGTTTCATACACTTTGCAGGCAGTTAAATATGCACATTATAGCATATGTAAACAATGAACATATGATAGTGTTGTGCATCGTATAAATTAAGAAATAAGGACCATTTGCAGACTAAATTTAAAAATATAAACATAAAAAAACCATATTTAAAAAATTTAAAATCAAAAAAGTGCCACTCGATTGTTTGGACAAAAATATTATTTAAAAAAAAAATTATTAAAATCGGTGCAGTACATTTAAAATAAAAAAGCGTTACAATATAGAGTATATATAGATATAGCTTTATACGTGTATAATAGTATAGATATAGAAGTATAGATATAGATGACGCTTGTATATGACATTAAACCTTTTCTCACCGCATTATGATCGGAACTGCCATTTTGTATGGCATAAATTCGAAAAATACAGCAAAGCTCTAAGACCCTTAGCATATTAATTAGTCATATTATCACTACATATTATAAAATAAAGTATCAGCCGCGTATGTCTGAACGCTATAAACTCAAAAACTGCCGATCGGCATGGCAATTTTCCCATGTAGGTTGGCAGCATTTTCATAATTTCGTCGATTTTTGTGATTGTCATGTGTCTTCTTCTTCATTTTTTTTGCGCGCCGCGCATAAAACAGCTGATCATTGCACAAAACAATTTGAAGAAAATTTTAAATTGAAATTTTTTCTTTAAATATTAATAAAATGAGTAGCAGTAATGAAAAAGGAAGCTGCAAGAATTATTTGCATACACTCCTAATTGTTCTCAATCATATATTTCTCACAAAATGTCCATTTTAATTATCACAATTGGCCACAACGTTCCATTTGTATATATAATCAAAACAAACAACAGCTGTTCGTGATACTACAATACCACTGTAAACCACAAAACCGAATCTTCGTGATACGAGCCACTGTAAAGCCACTATAAGAAAGCAATGTATCTGATAAAGCAATATGGTGTGTTAAATCAGTTCCAATATTGAAATGGTTTATATTTATTTGTTGAAATGCTACAAAAAAATAGATTTGAATCTATCTTTTATATCTAACCATCTATCTATCTATCCAAATAAAGGACAAATCTTAATTCAGGAACATATATAATTGGGCGCCATCTATTGTATATGGGCATTTCCACGGTGTCGAACTTGACCATTTTACAGATTCAAAGTGATAAAAAAGTCAGAATAAAACATATTTTAGATGTTTCTTGTACACAATATTATAGATCCTTAATAGTACTATCATTGGTGTTTTAGTCTGTTTCACGAGAAATATTGATTAAAAAATATGCAGAAAAAGGAGCGGGTCAAACGTGACAAAAATATAAGTACTTTTTGTAATCATCTTTAAAAACATCAGATTCAGCGAAACTAAACACAATATTTGAAAGTAACAAATTTTAGAATGTTAAGAATTAATAATGCTTAAAAAATATCATGGGTAATTTTGTTTAATTTAATTTTTAACCTGGGTCATACGTGATGGTGTCAAATGTGACAATAGAATTAGCAGTAAAGATAAGCACAAATTTACCATTATCCTACATTTCTTCATTTCATCTCATTTATTTCAGATTACTTATGCTCTAAGAGAGATTTCGTGGAACAAACATTTTTACAAAAGCATCTGTTAATGTTAATCAAGTTAATGTTAAAGAAAATGTGCAATTAGAAATGAGTAAAGGAATAAAAACTACAATTTGGCATTTTACAATCGTTTTTCTTAAAATTGTTAGTAAATACTTGTGAAATTTGTTTATTTTATTTAAATTTGAATGTTTTTGTATAATAATGTATTAAAATATTGTGATTTTAATAACTTTTAATTTTTTGGTCATGGTTGACCTTTTGGTGGAAATGCCCATATCTTTCTTGCAAATTCGACGACAAACTTTTCTGAGCCGGTTGTTCATGAAGAACTTTCATCTCACCATCTCCCCGTTTTATTCAAATTCAGTAAAAGAGTTAAAATTACTAAACCTGAAACATATTTGCTTTACTCAAAAGCTGACTGGATGAAGTTTAAGCGTCTCCTTAGTGCTTCATCTAATGAAAATCTCGACTTCTTTCAGATCTCAGAATCTGATTGTGAAACTATTGACTCGATGGCCGACATACTTCAAAAAGATATAATAAATGCAATTAAACAGTCAGTACCTGCAAAGCTCGTAATGGATTAGAACCAGGCAACCCAAGCCAGGGTAAATTTATTAAATTATGAAATTCGAAAGAAGCTATTTGAACTAAATAATGTCTCTTGGAATCACAAATTGTCTGAATTAGGCAAAAGTACCCAACCCTTTTGGAAACTCACAAAAATCATTAAAAACAAAAAACAATTTATTCCAAGTTTCAACTTCAATGACAGTGTTTACAATACTAGAATAGAAAAGGCTAACTTACTAGCCGTGTTATTTGAGTCTAAACATCATCAAACTGAGACGTACTCTGACTCGACCACATCTGAAACTGTACGAAATTATCTTTGTGACCTCATTGACCCGTAAGTGCATTCATCTAGCCCTGATATCACATCTGAGGAAGTTCAGGTTATCATAAATTCACTTAAAAATAAGAAATCTCCGGGTATCGACAAAATTCCTAATATCTGCCTTAAGCAAATACCTAATGAGACTCTAGCTTTCTTCACAAAAATTTTAAATAATTGTGTTAAAATTGGATATTTTCCGTTAAAATGGAAAATCGCTAAATTCATCCCCATTCCCAAGCCAGGAAAACCTCCCGATTCCCCAAATAGTTACCGGCCAATAAGCTTACTATGCGGCTTCTCCAAAATCCTCAAACGTCCAGGTTAAACTTACACCTAGAAAAATCTCTATTTTACCGACAGTCCAATTCGGATATCGATCTTTTCTTAACTGTATTCAACCCCTTGATCAAATCTCTAAATATGTCAAGGAGAACTTGGCCTGGTTTTCAAGTTAATATCTTGTAGTACCCCTACTTACATTACTAAATTATTACAAAACTTTCTAACTGATAGGTACTTTTACGTTAGTCTAAACGGAATTGACTCCAGTAGGAAGCTAATAAGTGCTGGTGTCCCACAGGGTTCTGTGCTCGGACCAATCCTTTATAATATTATGACATCCCTTTGTTTAAAAGATGTAGTACGCTTATTTTTGCGGATGACACAGCTGTTTATAGTATTGGTAACACATGCACAGATATACAAAATGAGCTACAAAGCTCATTGGACTCCCTGTCATCTTATTTCTATCAATAGAAAATTAAGGTAAATGCCGTTAAAACTGAAGCGATTTATTTCACAATGAAAAGAAAGCCAGTCTTTTTGCCAAGCGTAGAGCTTAAACTTAATAACTACAAGATTAAATGGGAAAATTCAGTTAAGTATTTGGGTGTTATTCTAGATAAAAAACTTCTATTCAGTGAGCATATCAGTAAAACCCTAGACAAAATAAATAAGACTGTACGTATCTTATACCCATTTATCAACCACAGATCAAAACTCTACATCCAAAATAAACTAACCATCTACAAATCGATACTTTTACCTATTATGTTGTATGGGTCTGAAATATGGGGTGGCTGTGCAAAGACTCATTTGCAGACTGTCCAAAACAAAATTTTGAAAATGATATTTGACCTACCATACTTCTATGCAACAAATCTTTTGCATATAAAAGCAAATGTTGAAACGATTGATGAGCTCAACTCTCGTGCTACAAGTAAGTTTAGGCAAAAAAATCTAATATTGCACAGCTATTGCTGACAAGTACTTCCCCTCCTAGTTTTCGACTAGATTTCATAAAGTACCAGCATTCCTTTAGATTTAAATAGTTTAAGTTTGCTTCTTTTTTTTTTTTTTTTTTTTTATGGTCCATGACATACCATGCTTTCCTTGGGTAATTTAAATGTAACAACAAAAAATGTTAATAATTAATTAATTAAGCCAAAATTATAATATCTCAGCTGTACAGTCTAAACTCTGATAAATATTAGTTGCTAGCTTTAAGCAATATTATAAATGTAAATATTATTTATATATATAATGTACTGTAGGCTTAAAGTCTTAACCCATTCCTTGCGACTGCTTCGAAAACGCAACATATTGAAACTAGTGCTGTTTCATTTCTATGATAGATAGAAACATCATCTTAGATTTTAATGAAAGATAAAGATTCAAATTGCAATATAGTTTAGAAGATCGAATAATTATTTCTTATTCTTAAATATTCACACCAATTTCACAAATTTCCGAATTATGAAAGTAACTCAAAAAATTTCAAAATATTTCCAGTGAATTAAGCACATTAGCTTTAGAACATATAAATTTGAAGTAATTTCTTTATCTATGTTAAATTTTATGTAAATCGAAAAACAATTGGTGTATCGTAGAAGGATTTGAAAATCATGTTGCGAAAACGAAACATCCGCCGAATGTGTTAACAAAATTTTTATGATTTTTTAAAACGATCGCTTTCTGCTTTGACTTTTCTGCTTGTGTAGGATCATTGTTTCTTTATCTCAGCTGAATAAATTGTATGTACATAGTATTTTAATATACATTTATATAAATATAATTTTAGTATACACAAATTATTGTTTTTACGAGTACTGCATTCACTTATGATATACATATAACGTAAATGAATGCAAAAGAAAGCGAAATGAATATAAATTATGTATACATGCATTCATTATCAATGCAGGTATTCATTTCACACCCTTTTCTGTGTGTTATTATTTGCGTAGCATCATTGTTTCTTTGTTTGAATTGCTAATAAGACGTGTTTATAATCGAGTGATCAAAATGTTTACTAGAAAATTTTTAAAACAAAGAGAATTAGTAGAGTTGACAAATGATTGCATTTTATGGCAGACATTTTTATAGACATAGAATTGACTGGGGAAAGCAAAATAGCTCGTCTACCTAGAGCCAAAGTGATTGACAGTGTTCGCTATGACGGCGTAGACCATCGACTTATTCCAAGCAATAACCGCTATAATTGTGGCTTTTGCCAAAATAATACAATCTACAAGTGTTTTCAACAGTATCATACTAAAATATAAGTTCCAAAATGTTGGCTACGTATTTTTACTTTTTTCACCGTTTTTGCTTTTTTGATGAAAATTAAACATTTTTTAAAAAAATATTTAATTTTTCTCATTGATTTATGTGTATATAACTGTAATAAAGTATATTTAAAATGACATTCCTGAATTTCTATTGATATGACTGAGAAATGCTATTGGAATACTGTAGTGTACTGATAACTTGCAAATTTTGTTAATAGATGGAGATCAATACCAGCAAGAAATGGGTTAAACTTAAGCTATAGGGGGTGCGTACATTGCAGAATGAAGGGCATTCATTTAGGATATGGTGTATGATAGTAGCGGAGCTATAAAATTCGCATTGGTCAGTTATGTTTCGGTGAAAGCGGTATTCGTGGGTTAGTCTTGTGTGCCCAAGGCGTATTACTATTTTAATTTTTTCTTTTCGCGGAATTTGTTTGAATCCATTTTTTTAAGGTAATGTTCAATGAAATTTTTTATTGTTTTGGCCAATTTAATAATCTTATTCTCTGTAGTTACCGAATATCTAAATCTTATTGTTCAAAGAGTCATCTGTGTACAGGAATGAGTATTTCTTTAGTTTATGCTTGGTGGCTAGAAATTCTCTGAAGTCTTGATTGGTGTCCGATTTTTTTAGTGCTCGAAGGTGTGTGTCTATTGCTGATTGGAGTGAGCATGGGGGATCTGTTCTAGTGCCTGTTTCAGGTGGGGGTATATTAATTCAAGATTTGAGCATTTTTGCAAAGTGGACGTTCTGTATTTCTATTATTTTTCACTACGCTATTTATTATTATTCTGAGAGGGGAATCGTTTGAATGGGTTATTATATTGAATAGTTTAGCCTGGAGGCATTGGATTCTAATATCGAGTATTGCTTCTGCGTATAAATTGTTTGTTGGTGTAGAACGGAATGCTCCTAATGCAGTTCGAAGCACATTATTAATAGTAATTTTTATTAGTTTTAATGTTGTTTTTGGAGCTATACCATAAATTGGTAGTCCAAAATCAATTTTTGATAGGATGATGCTTTTGACTAATTGTGTTAATGTATAGGTGTGGCAGTTGAATTTTTGATTGGACAAGCACTGTATGATGTTAAGGGATTTGTCTAGTGATCATTGGAGTGTTTTGATGTGAGTATACCATTTGTATTTGGAGCTGAGGGTAAGACCGAGTAGTTTGAGCTCCTTAACATTTGCAATGTTCGTTAAGTATGTTGCCACTTAGCATGAGCATCTAATCATGCAAATGTTTGCATTTCGTTACTGAAAGAGAAGCTCCAGAATAATTTTTATGTCGACAAAAAGATTCTCCAGATTAATTTGTTGGTTTTTTTGTTTATTTAGTTCGGCAATAATGTTGTAGTCGTCGGCGTATGCTATGAAGTTTAAGTTGTTGTGCTTAACTATTGTGTCTAATAGGCTATTGAAGGCGATTAGGAAAAGTATAACTGAGAGGGGTGAACCTTGGGGAATTCCGTTATTGAGGGGTATTATTTTGGAATGCGTATTGTTAACGCGAACTCTTATTTTCCTGTTAGTCATAAAGTGTTTTATGTAATTGTGTATTATCGGGCCGCAGCCACATTTGACTAGTTGTTCCGATATAGTATGCAGGCCAATTTTTTCAAAGGCTTTATCAAAGTCTAGAGATATAATTGAGATATGTCTTTTTGATAGTATAGCTATGTTTATAAATGTAAATATATATGGCAAATAAAGCAAATTATTAATTAATTAAAGAATTATCAGCAAGGTAACGGTTTCTATGATTTTGATCCGGATCAACGCCGCATCACTATTGATTTGACTCATGCCCAAGTGTGAAAAAGCTATAAGTGAAACCAACACTTTGAGAAATTTTATATTATATTGTATATTAGATAAAAAATATGCAGTCATGGGAACTGTCACCGAAATAAAAACAAAACTATGAAATAACGGAAACATTTCCACTTATTTCTGCTTTGGCAATGACTATTTACAAATCGCAGGAAGGAGGGACTCGTTGCGGTTTTTACACGATATTTACGTAAATTCCAATCAAACATTTTTGTTTCTTACTTCAGTTAGCATAAACTAATGTAGCCTGCTTAGACTATAATTGAAAGTACAAATAATTGAAGAATTGTTGAAATTAATGGTGATAATGATGTAAACAATGAAAATAATGTTGATAATTAAGTTCATTGAAATTTTTGTATAAATCATGTAGTTAGTTCGATGGTCGGTACAAGACTGTTTTATTAAGTTCTCTTCACTTAACTCTAGGTACATAATTACTTATAATACATATCATACACTAATGATAGAGGCGTACTTACGACAAGATGCCGTTCTGACGACATGGATCTCCTGATCCTGACTCTTTTCACTTAACAATTTAACCATGCTACGAGTTACTCTATCACTTCTCTCTATTGACTTTTCTTATATGTGATTTGAATATTTATCACATTCGTTATCGCTAGTCGAGTTTATAACATTTTGTGATACATGGTTTTTGATTTAATTACATTTTGACTATTGTTAGTTACTTTACATTTGACTTCTTCAGCATTGTTTTCATTATGTATGTCAACTTGTACGTTTTCCATTGCTAAGCTTTGTGTATCATGTTCGTCTTTCGCACCTGATATGTATGGTATGGTTGTGTCAAGTTTATTTGCGTTTTCAATAGTTAATTTTTCTTTCAACCATGGTTTAATGTTAGCGACTGCCCAAATACGCTTGTACGTGATTTGCGTTTGTTGGAATCCATCTATGTCTTTCAGTAGGTATCTATCGTTTTCTAACACTTTCGCAACTTTATAGGACCCTTTTATTTGCAATGAGCTTGCTTCATACGCCTTGCTGTGAGCTAAAGTTTTTCACTACTACATATTGTCCTATGCCGTATTTAGCTGGAGCTTGACGATGGCTATCTCGATAGTTTTTGTTGTATTTTTGTACTTCCTTTTGATGTTTGTCGCAGTGGTCGGTTTGAACCAATTCAAATATTGTCTTTAGGAAACATGTGCAAATATTCATCTTGTTTTCCATTTTTTGGGGAGAAAGCTATTCATTTTAAGCAATTTTTTATCTGTTCAGTTGCTTTATGTTTTGTATTGGGAAATCAGTAGCTTTTCGAAATTAATTCTATGACTTTATCGATTCCTACATGATCCACCTTATTGTGATATTTGTAAAGTACATGCTCTTCGCAAAATAGAAGGTTGTCACCTTTTTTCCTATAAACCACGCCATTTCGCATTTCGTATTGACTATGTTCACTCCTTTGTAGGGTTTCTTTGATTTCGCAAAACTTTTTGTACATTCCCTGGTAAATTACTAGAGTTTCTTCAAAAGTATTGGTTTCAACTACTAGTATATTTGTGTTTCTACATGCTGCATCCGTTTTTCGGATCTATTAGTGGCTTTACAGTGAGCTAAGATTCGAATCTATGAAGATGCGAAAATGATTCGAGTTTCATTTGACAACAACAACAGGGAAAATTACAAAAATGAGGGGTTGTTGTTGTAGAGCGATTCGATTGAGAGATGCTAATCTCAAATAGATACGCTAAGATTCGGATTTTTTAAATGGTCAGTCTTAAAAGGGATGGGCAATTTTCCCATCTAGATTGGCAGCATTTTAATAATTTCGTCATATTTTGTCATTGTCATGTGTCTTCTTCTTCATTTTTTTTTGAGCGCCGTGCATAAAACAGCAGAACATTGCATAAAATAGCTGATCATTGCACAAAACAATTTGAAGAAAATTTTAAATTGTAATTTTTTCTTTAAATATTTATAAAATAAGTAGCAGTAATGAAAAAGGAAGCTGCAAGAATTATTTGCATACACTCCAAATTGTTCTCAATCATATATTTTTCACAAAATATCCATTTTAATTATCACAATTAGCCACAACGTTCCATTTGTATGTATGATCAAAACAAACAACAGCTGTTCGTGATAGTAAAATACCACTGTAAGCCACAAAACCGAATCTTTGTGATACGAGCCACTGTAAAGCCACTATAATGAAAGAGGCGTGCTTACGACAACTTGGCAAATTTGCCATTGTGAATTGCGTGAACGACCAATTGTGTTTGTAAATGGAAAATCAGCTGTTTTCGCCAGCACAACTGCCAGTTGAATGTAAAATAGTGAATGTATTGAAATAAGTCCATAAATTGAAATAAATTATTTATTATTCGTACTTCGATTTGCTGTAAACCAATTGATATTTCAATTAAATTGGTATGACATTTCACTTTTGGGCGGACTTGCCAATTCATAATAAATTCACAATGTTAGCAGCCCTCACCTTGCGAAGGTGTGCCAAGTTTCCACACAATTTAGTCTTGCAGATTTCGAACACCTGTACAAATATTTTTGTATGCAGCAACTGCCACTTTATTTGCGAATTTTAAAGTTTGCTATGGCGTGAAGACCCCTAATAGCAGTAGTGTATATTAAAGCAGGAGATACACAAACGACGTTATCTTGGAAATCAGCTTTTGCTGCGTTCGTGCGGCAAAACACAAAAATTGAAATGCATGAAATCATATGGAGCGAGTTACATAGCTTGGTCGCGAACGCAATTTTTTTAATAATTCAACTTTTAATACACTTTTCTTCAATAATTACTTTCTTAAATTTTCAAATTCACAGCTGTTTTTTGTTTACTGAAGTCAATAACGCTGAAGTCGTTTGTGTATCTCGACATCGTTTGTGTAGTTTGAAGCTGAGTAGCTGCATTTGTAGAAAGTGCAGCTTAACGCTGAAGTCGTTTGTGTATCTCCAGATTAATTAATACTAGTATCGACCTGTGCTCGAAATTCGATTACACGCATAAATACACGGATGACCCATCAATTCCATGTTTTGACCAGTCAAAAATTCATTTTTTTTGAGTCGATGTGTGGGAGCTAGTATTGTCGTGATGAAGAATGATTCACTTCTTTTTCTCCTTTTTTCGAATTTTTCCGATAACTTCTGGCAAACAAATGATCGTGTACCATTCAGTCCTGCGTTTGCTCTAACGCCACTTTTGGCCACTTGCCTGGTAATGCCGAATAAACATGCAATCATTTTCTGCGATGTGCTTTTTCCGGAAACAACTTCTGTTGGATTTGGCTCGTCTTTGAAGACCCCTACAGTCGATTTGTGTTTTTTTCGGGCTTATATTCATTGATCCATGATTCGTCACCTGTGTAGATGTTATAAACAGCCTTTGATGCCCATTTCAACATTTCCTTCCACCAAAGACACGAGATTTCTCTTTATCGTTTGTCAGATTGTGCGGGATCCAACGCGAATAAATCTTTTTTACGGCCAAATGATCATGTAATACCTTATTGATGCTTGTCATACTAATGCCCAAAGATGCCTCAATCTCATGGTATATCAAATGATGATCTTGCATTGTCATTTCACGTACATCATCGATATTCTTTGCAAAACAACATCGTTTGGACGACCTTCACGGAATTCGTCCTGAAACTAACATCGACCACGATTAAATTCGGTATACAATTTTTTTGCAGTGCTGTAGGATGGTTCTTTATCACTGTACCAAGAATTAAATTCATAGAAAATATTCACGTATTTAAATTTACTGTAAACAACACAAATCATGTTGAAATATTATTACATTTCATTTCTACAATATATTGGAACTGATTAACCCCACCACATTGGTTT
Organism: Amiota mariae; assembly: GCA_035041805.1. Lineage (NCBI taxonomy): Eukaryota > Metazoa > Arthropoda > Insecta > Diptera > Drosophilidae > Amiota > Amiota mariae. The sequence goes on from JAWNKV010000137.1 coordinate 331,548, forward strand.
ATCCGATACACTGCTTTCTGCTGACTACGACAGTATTGGCATTTTGGTCATATAAACACAGTTCACTGCTTGCATTTTTCACTCTATTATTGAGAACGAGAGAAACAAATCAAAATATCAAGCGCAGTCGAATTTTCGTACTCATAAAATTTAACTTTTAATTAGAAATGGCTACTTAACTTTTTTCAAAATTTTTTCATTGATACAAAAAAAAAAAAAAAGGTTCACAACGAGTTGACGAAATGAGATTTTCATTTTGTGTTTCCATAGATTGGTAGAGATTATATAAATATATTATACTATTATCGTTTCCACATCAATTAATTACATGAAATGTAATATTCTAAAATTTATAAAATCAAATCATTTGAGCTTACTTAAAATAAATATAATCATATTTAATTTTCACAATTATCTTAATGCTGCTATTGTTATCAGCTAATTTCTTTTTATTGATATGCTAACAGCATATGAGTTTACTGCAAGGTGTGTATTATAATTGTACATTCTGATTAATTGTAGAAGCTAAAACTTTATTCAGATTTCTTAATTGATGGGTACCAGAATATATTGTACTGTATCCAACTTATTTACAGTAACCGATATTTGATAGCTCTAAGCATGGGGAACTTGTCGCCTGTGCACTGGCCACGGAAATCATCTAACGTTATGTCAAACAGTGCTACGCCACCTAAATTCTTAGCACGTACATATGATGCTTTACTCGAAGCTGTGTCGGGATCTTCATAGCTAACCCAAATGCCGTTGTTGCCATTTTCATCAGGGATGCGGAAGGCATATGTTCCATAACGCTTCGTCGGATCTGCTATCCGCCTGAGTGGTGTTTTTTCAACCGATGCATATGTATTGCTTGGATTGGCCAATATAATGCAAATCTCAGCCCAATTTAGAAAACCAGGTATTTTGGTTTGTGGTCCTGCTGGGGCTGGACCATCTGTGGCAGACACTAAAGGCAAGCCTGTGTTGCCTGATTCTGATGTTAGGACCCAAGACCGACCATAGCTACTAATACCTATATTTATCTTGCTCGCAGGAACTCGTTCTGTAAGCCAATGCTCCATTTGGAAGTTGACATTTTGATGGGCAAGGCGGTTCTGTCCAAAAGCTTCGTAGAGTGGTGCAGTGAAGTCTGCTTCCTCATGATTGCGTTCTGGCGTATAGAAGTCAAATGTGCCCAAGTTGATAAAGTCAAGGTTGTTTATAATAGCAGGTGCATTAAAGTACCCTAACAGCAGAGAAGAGTTAATTTTTTTTTTACTAACTAACTTGGTTTCTTAATAATCATCACTTACAACTTGAATTCACATTTGGCAACACTGTCAATGTCAACATCAAATCATTTGGCTTAAATGCCGATTTTAGTTCGTTTACCAGATCTGTAAATTGCTCCCTGTGCTCATTTGACTTTTTGTCTACAATAAAATCTCCTGTAAAGAATTTCTTTAAACTCTTCCATGCCATTCCCACATCTGAATGAACTTTTCTTGGCTTATTTTTGGGGAACTGGTATGATAAATCTAGCCCATCAAAATTGAACCGTCTCAAAATATCACGTGCCGATTCAATAAAGGCGTTTTGCTTTTGCTTGCCCGACTCTAACAGACTTAAATATTTTTCAGGGTTTTGAATATCACGATCACCACCAACACTAAGCAAAAATTTTATATGTGGATAACGTTCTTTAAAGGCGGTGACCTGTGCCAAATGACGCTGCTCATAATCCAAACTCATGTTGAGGCTCATCAACTCAAAAGTATCCGACTTAATACCCATATATCCGTAAATGACATGAGTGCAAAACTGTAAAGCGATCTCGAAATCAGTCAGACTGAACTTAGCGACCCCTTTAAAAAAAAAATATATATATAAAAATAAAAATATTATATCATTATACTCGTATATATGTACATAGTATACATATATGTATACCAATTAAGAGAATAATATAATTTTCATAATCAGGTAATAAATACCATCCCTTTCGTATCCCTGCGAGTCATAGAAACAAATTAATTTTGGACCAAGTGCTTCGGTAAGCTTAGCTAATATCGTCAGAGCAACAAAAGCTGTTAAAAGTGGCTGTCCCATTATCGTAGAAAGCTGAAAGAACACATCTGCACAAGACGACAATTGAAAATAAACTGAGTTGATTTAACTTAGCATATAAGAAACTAAGCCAAACGCAGTCAAACAATTTTTGAACAGCTCTCTATGGCGTTGTCTACTGTTCGAAAAAAATAATCAAGAAAGGTTATCTGCTATATAATTAAAAACATCCATAAGTGCATGATAATTAAAATCATTTATTCAAGTAATGGTGAAGTTTAAAGTATCCTACAAGCGATATTTAATGGCACGTAGTATTGGATATTTATCTCCTGTGCAGAGACCTCGAAAGTCATCAAAGCTAAGGTCAAAAAGTGCTGCACCACCTAGATTTTTAGCACGAGCATATGCGGCTTTATTTGAGGCACTCTCAGGATCTTCGTAGCTCACCCAAATACCGTGGTGTCCATTATCGTCGGCGGCCTTAAACGCGTAATTTCCATATCGTTTTGTGGGATCAGGAATGTGCCGCAAAGGAGCATCAGCCCCTCTTAGATAGGTGTTTGCCGGATTCGGTAGCTTTGCGCAAACCTCAGGCCAGCTAAGTAGTCCTTCCTTTTGGCTCTGCAAACCAGCATCAGCAGGACCTTCGGTGTGGGTTACAACAGGAGTGCCTTCGTTTCCAGAAGCAGTAGACAACTTCCATGCACGACCAAATGTGGGAATGCCGATGTTAATTTTATGAGAAGGAAAATTATTATTGAGCCAATACTCAACTTGGAAGTCTAAATTGTAGTGACCCAGTCTATTTTGTGCATCAAGTGCATAGATTGGCGCTGTATAATCCGCTTCTTCAGGATTTCGTTCCGGTGTTAAGAAGTCAAATGCTGCGATGTTTATAAAATCTATATTACTGTTTAGAGCTGGTATATCAAAATACCCTGTGAAAATAAGTGTTAATTTACACTCCAAATATATCAAAATTTACTCACAGGTTGAATTAACGTTTGGTAAAACTGTCAAGCTAAGTAAGAAGTTATCCGGCCTTAAAGTACTCTTTAAGTCCCGCACAAAAGCAGTAAATTGTTCTCTGTGTTGCTCTGCTTGTCCATCAACAATGAAATCACCAGTAAAAATTTTTTTAAATTTCTTCCAGATAGTGCCTACATCACCATGTACCTTGCGTGGTTTATTTCTGGGAAACTGATAGCTCAAGTCAAGACCATCGAATCCATATGACTTTACCAATGAATAAGCTGAATTTATAAACGCAGTTTGACGAACTTTTCCGCCCTCGAGTAAATCAATGTATTTATTTGGGTGATCCAAATCAATATCACGATCACCACCAACACTTAATAATATCTTTAGGTGTGGGTATTTGCGTTTCATTGCCGTAACCTCAGAATACTGATGCTTATAGATGTCGAGGTTTTCATTAAGACTGTAAGCTTGAAAATTTTCGGATTTGATACCCGCATAGCCATAGATCAGATGTGAGCAAAACTGAAGGGCAAGCTCCAGTTCAGGATTTAATAGCTTACCAAGACCTAACAATAATATTATAATGTACAGTGGTGTGCAATACAAAAGCAAAATTTTCGTTATATTTATATTATTCACTGCGTGAAGTTTGTCATGAAGTTTGTAACACACAGAGAGACATCGGACACCCCATAAAGTATATATATTCCCTATCAGAGCGAAGAAACGAGTTGATATAGCCATGTCCGTCTATCTATCTGTCCGTCTGTATGCATGCAAACTAGTCCCTCAGTTTTTGAGCTAGACAGCTGAAATTTTGCTCGGAGTTTTCATTCCATACGCAATACATTTGTCGAAATCAGCCGAATCGAACCCCATACAAACATGAATCCAAATTAAAGTTCCTATTAAAATATATCTTTTTGTTTTTTGTACGATCATTTTGAAATTTGGATAATAAAAGTTACCGACTCATATCCACCAACCAAATTTTCAAGACCTCGAGGGGAGTACCCCCCATACAAACCTAGATCCAAATTCATATTCTACAATAATTTGAAAAACTTTTTTGTTTTTTGTACTATCGATTTTTTGTTGTTTTTGTATTGCACATCACTGTATGTGTGGATATTTATAATATTAATAAAAATTGTACTCGTAGGTAAATTCACAGCAGCATTCGTACATACATCATTAATATTAATTGCTGGCTGACAAAATTCAAAATCATCACAGACCTATTATTTATTAGTATTCCAATAAGTCACATTCGAAATAAGTCTATGTTAGTTTCTACGCAATTCGCTTGCTCACATGCTTACATATTGTTTTAAAAGTTTCAAGTTTTTACAGTATTGCTTGCCATAAATGCTTATATATACTTGTATATGATTTTTAAGTTATTCTAAAATTTTTAAAATAGTAAATGACATCCTTAGATATCCAATAAATCATACATATATTTATATTGAATTTGGAATAAAAATTTTGAAAAATGAGGACCGAATAAACGTTTATGTGTGGTATGAAAGATATTGAAACATGAATTGTATTCTTAAGAATGCCCATAATTAATTCGTTGGCTTGTTTCTTAAAAAACTATTGGCTTATATGCATGATAACATTTCATGTAAAATATTATTACACCCAATCACACGCCATTTCTGAATTTCTTCAAGTATATATATAATTCCATACTGCTTATAATATTTTTTCGCTTTGGTAGAGCATATGACTTTCGAGCTCACCCGACTGTTGGGCCAACTTGTTTTTTGATTAAATTTGTGTTTGTTTTGTTTCATCCGAGTGGTGACAGTGCTTTATTTACTTGATCAGCCTAATCGATTAGCGACTGACCTTCAATTATAAATAAATAATGACAACCCAGATTTTTGCTTATAATTCAAGTTTAAGATATTGGAAAGCTATTTAAAATTGGTTATTATTATTATTGTACTTCTCTCAAATAAATAAACATGTTTCCTAATACTAATTACATATACAGATTTATTATACAATAACATTTTCAGTTACCTTCACGTATATAACTCGAAGAATCGTAAAAACAAAACAAATTAGATGTGGCGTTAGTTTGTGCTGCGAAAATGCTACTGGCGAACGAGAGAAATATAAAGAATATCATTTTGTGTGATTTCAATCTTAATACAGCTTCTGTTAAGAGTCGAAATAAAACTGATACTTAAGCCGAGACCTAATACAAAATAAGCTTCAGGTCGAGCTAGAATAACCAAATAACGACATCACAATTAAAGCTTTTGTTAAAGATACAAAGCTTTTTGTTATCAATAATGTGGAAAACGTATATGTATTTGTATTCATAGCCTCCGCTACACAATTTAAAAAGTACACCGAGAAGTCATTGAAAACTCTTGTCAATGGATGAGAGTTCAAGACCGAATTAATTACATTAAAGCATTTATATTTACTATTCTACTTATTTTTAAAATTTATTATAAATTGTATTTAATTGAGCGCAAAATGGGATACTTCTGACCAGTGCACATTCCACGGAAATCATCATGGCCTAGGTCAAAAACCGCAACTCCACCAAGTCCTTTGATTTTGGCATACGTTGCCTTAACACCAGCAAAATCTGGGTCATCAAAGCTAATCCATAAGCCATGTTTGTTATTATCATCACAGGGTCGGAATGCATAGTGACCATACTTATGCTGTAGATCGGTAACTTTGCGGAGCGGTGCATTCTCGCCACGATAATTTTCGTTCACGGACTGAGCCAACTTCGAACAAATGTCAGGCCAACTAAGCAAACCAGATATTTGTGAAAGAGCAGATGGTTCCCCGGGGCCATCGGTATGCTTAATTACAGGTAATCCATTAAGGCCGGATTCCTTGGTCATAACCCAAGAACGTCCATAACTTGCAATGCCCAGAATTAGTTTTTGGGGCGGACAATTATGTTGAACCCAAAAATTTACCTGAAAATCAACATTGTAATGTGGAAGACGATTTTCTTCGGCGAGCAGATAAAGTGGTGCTGTGTAATCTGCTTGCTCGGGATTACGTTCAGGTGTAATAAAATCAAATGCGGCAAGATTGATAAATTCAAATGAAGGATGTAGATTAGGAACATCGAAATACCCTATTTAGAAATAAAAAATAATGCATTTTTTTAGTGTTCGATAAGTTAAAAATCTTACAAGTTGAGTTCACATTGGGCAACACAGTCATTGATGCGGATAGGTTTACTCGACTAAAAGCATTATTAACAGTTTGAGCGAATTTCGTATATTGTTGCTTATGTAATTCCGATTGTTCATCGACAATAAAGTCACCTGTAAAGAGATTCTTAATTTTTTTCCAGTACTTGCCAAACGTACTGTGCACCTTTCGTGGTTTATTTTTAGGAAATTGGAAAGCTAAATCAAGACCATCAAATCCGTTTCGACGCAACAAAATCATCGCACTGTCAATAAAATTTTGTTGAATCTCACTGCCTGATTCCAACAACTGAATGTATTTATTTGGATGGTCTACATCGTGGTTGCCACCAACGCTGAGAAATACCTTTAATTCTGGATACTTTGATTTAAGTAGCGTTATATCGTTATAGTGAAACATGTCTAGATCAACATTAAGGCTCTTCAGCTCATATGTCTCGTCATTGAGACCCGCGTAGCCGTAGACGAGATGTGTACAAAACTGTAGAGCCATTTCAAGATCAGCTGGATATAACTTGGCTGAACCTGAACGCAAATACGATGACGAATCATAATAACAAACAAGGTTTGTTGCCTTTACGGCTCGTTCTAGCCTTAAGCTCCAGAGAGTCACCACAAGCATCCAGACAAATATTTTCATTTTTATCACAAAGCGTTTATTGTGAAAATCTCTTAAAATTGAAAATGGTAACTAAAACTAAATTAAAATTGAACTGTTCTATAAAACTGCTGAAAGTGACTGATATTTCTACAAATATGGCTATGAAGCTTATCTTCAGCTCGTATTCATATTATTATTGTATTTTTTTCTTAAATCATTATAATTTGTTGCCTATCTTTATTGATAAGGAATAATATTACTCATTTATTTAAAAAAAATTTAATCATTAAAAAAAAAAAAAAAAAAAAAAGCTTTAATTGGGCCTGGCTACAGTTGTCTCCCAATTACTAAGATGATTGTGGTGACGGTCCGCACAATGCCTTCGGTCCAGCGGACCCCCTAGTGGGCCGCTTCGGCTGACAAATGTCGACTTGAAATTTGAACACTACACCATATACTGACCAATATCTACCAACCATGTACATTTCAAGACACTCGGACCACTAGGAAGGGTACCTCCCATACAAAACATGAACTTAGAACAATAATCAGAACATGCAAAAGATGTGTGAAGAGTATTACAACTTTGGGATAGCCAAAGTTAATATTCTTTTTACTGTTTTCTTTATACTCTTCACGCAGTAAATAGTATTATAAGTTTGTCATTAAGTTTGTAACATACAGAAGAATACATCGGAGACCCCACAAAGTATATATATTCTTGATCAGCGCGACGAGACGAGATAATCTAGCCATATCCGTCTGTCTGTCCGTCTGTATGTACGCAAACTAGTCCCTCAGATTTTGAGCTAGAGAGCTGAAATTTAGGAGTACCCCCATACAAACCGGTATCCAAATGAAAGTTCTTATTAGTAAAACTTTTTTGCTTTTCATACTATCAACTTGAAATATGAACACTAAAAGTTTCTGACCCTCGGACCATTAGGGGGAGTACGCCCCATACAAACCACGATCCAGATGAAAGTTCTTATTAGAAAAACTTTTTGTTTTTTGTACAATCGACATGAAATTTGACCCATATCCACCAACCTTATAAATTTCAAGACACTCGGACCGCTAGCTGTGGCGTGAAGAGTATTACAACTTCGGCATAGCCACAGTTAGTCTTCTCTTCTAAAAAAAGTACCCTTTAGAACATAATGGCAAAAAAACGACATTCGAATTAACAATGCTGAAAAAGAATTGAGTGAAAGAGAATGTGACGCCGAAAGAATTCGAATGAATTTGTGCGCTCACGTAAGACTCGGTCGCACAACGTTTAAACGAACTGAATGAGTGAGAATGAGAGATTATTTTCGAATTAATACGAATTAATTAATATTTCTACAAAAGAACAAAGGGTTGTTGTTGTTGTACTGTGCGTAAGGCAAAGAAGAAAGAAAAGAACAAAAAGCAATGGAAAAAACACAAAACAAAAAATGAAAGAATACACAAAGTGAGCATGTAATGATTTGAGTAATTCGGGAAATTAAAAAAGTGCAGGACCAGACTTGAGCGGGAATCAAACTCGCGACTCTAGGATGTCAACATTGAGCCAATGAGCCAAGTTGTAATACTCTTCACGCCCTTTCTAGTGGTCCAATATAGTAATATCGTCTATTGATATTGTATCTTTTGGATTCACAGGCTGTGAATACATTTCTGAAAAATAAAGTGAAGCAGATTATAAGCGAACAATTATATGCCATATATACAAAAAAATAATCATTGTCTTAGCATTTAGAAATCGAATATAAAAGAGACAATTCAAAATAACAACGAAATTACGAATAGAAAGAAGAATTGTATAATACAAGAAATTATTGTCAAAAAGATACGCAAAGGCGAATAATCCTCATACCATGTCAAGAGACATATACACATGTGTACATAAATTCACAGAATGGTAGCACAAACAGAATCCCCGGATTATAAGCAGGGCTGGTTATTGTAGTTAACTGCAATGATAGCAGTTGAACCGCGGCGAAGTGTGTAATCACTCCAATGGACTAAACATACACAAAACACACTAGCCTAAACAGATTGAGATGATGTCCTTTAGCGAGGAATGTATGTCAACGCGTTGTGTCATGCTTGATTTGATTTAAATCAAAGACAGCTCTTTAATCTGTTGTTAAATGTATGTAACAAAAGACGATTTTAAGAAAAGGACTCGAAAATAGTCCTAACAAGTAAGAAACTCCGTTTTGATTCCTTTTCTGCCTTATATTGTTTGCTGTTCATTATTTGCTATTCAATTCGTATATGAAGAATGGGTATTATCATTGAGAATCTTGGATTTCACTTGACCCAAAGTATGTTGACATAAGCCATTCAGGAAACATGTGCTGTTATATTGAACAAATAGTCTAAAGTTTCATTTCAATTTTTTTTTTATTTTTGTTATTACATATAGATAAAAAAAATTGTAATTGAACTTCTATAAAAGTTAGAAAAGCATTTCAAGTGAACGAAAATAATTAAGTCCAGTGTTAAATCAGGTCGAATATATTTTGGGGTCTTCACTCAAGCGTGTAAAGATAATCAACGTGTTTTTCATACGCAATTGCGTGAACGACCTGTTTTGATTTTTGATTGTGTTAATCGTCTATTTAGTGTGAATCAGCTGTTTTCGTATTCACAAATGTGCACAATTCAAAATGCCTATGATTGGGCATACTTGTCAATTCATAATAAATTTACAAAGTTGGCAGCCCTCCACTTTATTTAACCTACTCAATCGTCGATTATCAATCGCTTAAACTTTTTTGTATGGAGTTAGTTTAAGCAGTGTAAAATATATTTAGTTTAAGCAATATACTCGTACACTCCAAATACACGTTTGAGTAAAAACCCTAAGTATGTACAATATATACATATTTGAAAATATGTGAATATATTACTTTTTTCATTTGGTTCAAGCGATTGTTGTAATCATCTTCTTGAATGTACCGCAGGTGCAAATTGAACGCAAGATTTAATTTCTAGTTAGGTTTCTTTCATTATACTCTTCACGTTAGTGAATAGTATTATAAGTTTGTTATGAAGTTTGTAACACACAGAAGGAGACAGACCACATAGAGTATATATATTTGTGATCAGCTCGATGAGACGAGTTGATTTAGCCATGTCCGTCTGTTCGCACTCCTAGTCCTTCAGTTTTTGAGCTAGAGAGCTGAAATTTTGTACATAGGTTTCTTTTTTACGAAACGCTGGTCAAGTTCGTGAATCAGCCGAAAAGGACCGGAGGAGTACCTCCCACACAAACCCCCTTTTAAATTAAAGTTCTTATTAGATTTATTTTTTCACTTATTGAACTGGAATTGAGACACTATATGTCTCTAGCCCATATCCACAAACCATGAACTTTTCAAGACCCTCGGACTACTAGGAGAGGTACCTCCCATACAAACCCCCTTTTAAATTAAAGTTCTTATTAGAAAAAGTTTTTTGTTTTTGACGTATCGAATTGAAATTTGAACACTATAAGTTTCTGGTCCATATCCACCAACCATATAAAATTTATGATCCTAGGATTACCAGGAGGGGTACCATATAATGTTTTCAATTTCCATGAATTTCAAATATCATTACTACCTCTACCACACAAGCAATTTTTGTAGTAATAAGACTTTTTATTTTTCATACAGGATGGGAATATATCGAACCTGCGCTTCGTGTTAATAAAGTTATAACATTTTTTGAATCTCTTTTACCGATCTATTCTCAAGGCGATGACAAAAAAATTGTATGTCGGTTAACGCCTAACATACAAATAACTCGCTGCTAATGGTTTTTTGCGGTGACAAGGAAAGCTCTTACGCAAACAATTTATCATCATTTGCTGAGGAGGTGTTAATTTGTTTGTGACAGCAAATGGTAATTTGTGTGCACTGTATCGCTCTGTAAAATGGATAATCTTTCGATTTGTTGTTTTCGCGGAAATTTTAGAATATAATGAAAACTGTACAAAAAGGAAATGTGTCAAAATCATAGCGTAATCATAGTGATCCATTTTCAATGCAGGATAATAGTTTTGTGAAAAATTATCGACTTCCAAAAGAACAAGAAACAAATTTTTAAATGGTCAGAATTACTCGGAGAACCCCTAAAAAACACCTCTTTTCATTTTTGTATAAGATTTTATTTTTTAAGATTTATTAAATATTTCATATTTTCATTTACTTAAAGTTGGCAAACCTGCATAAACTTATGTTTACAGACTGGTAACATGCACTTTACAGATTATTACAAAAAAAGCTTTTTTTAAAAGCACAGCTTTCAACTTGTGAGAGAATCGCAAAAATTATAAAAGCTTTCTTTATATGATTAATGTCCTCTTTGACATGTGTCACGTATGACTGATAGCAGAAATTGTTTAGGTGTTGAAAATTATAGCTTCTTGATGTAGGAAGCAAATTAGAAGGATTATTGGAACGAAATCCAAACCCGTTCAGAATGAGGTTTAACTCTAAAGTCGGATGATAAGTGGAGTGGAAAGAGGATTACTTCGAAATAAGGAAACATCATTTATGCTGTCGGTAAAGACCAAATCTAAAATTCGGTTAATGTTATTTGCTTTGTAGTTTACTTGCTGAAGGGAAAGATCCAGCAATGAGTCGACAAACTCACAGCTTACTGATGATATTGCAGAGTTACAATGATCAGAGGCTGTCAAAGAAATATTTGGAAGATTATAATCTCCCATGATTAAGACCTTATCAGTATCTTCGATAAAAGACAAAACTTTCTTAATAGCTGTCAGATGTAATAAGTAAACAGAGTCATCAGAAGCAGGTGGGATATAGGAACATGTAATAAATAAATTTGAATTGGAAAATGAAATCTTTACACAAATAAGTCAGAGAGTAAGAAGCTCTAATAGAAATCTGAACTCCACCACCAACGCGATCAAAACGATCTTTCCTAAACGTTGAGTAATTATTGTTAAATAATTCGGAATTCAGAACATCTGGACGAAGCCATGTTTCTACAAACACAATTATATCTGAAGGAAAAGAGAAACTATTAGTGAATAGTCTATTCAGTTCAGAGTTTAAACCTCTGACATTCTGAAAATGTATGATCAAATTGAGGTTAGATGGATCCATAGGAAGGGAATTAGTAGCAGGGAGTTTGGCAATGACACCAGTGTTTGCACGTTTTTTAAAGTTATATTCGTGAACAACACAGCCGGCCGGCCAAAAGTTAGGACCTAACAGTTCACTACAATATTCAGGAGGAACGGATATTTTAAAAGACGAAGTTGTCCTTTTAAAAGAAAATTTAAACTTAGTAGTATTCACATTTGTAATTGTTGGCAGTTTAGAAAGAAGTAGGATTAACATCGGCTTCCGAAGTATCTTCAGCTAACCTAGACACAAAAATAGATTTAGAAAGGGGAACAGCGACAAGCTGCTTAGGGTCAATTGAAGCTCGAGTGTTTGAGCTAATAGGGTCGTTGTCACATGATTCTTGACAACTCTTAATTCATTTGTCATAAAATATTGTACGAAGAATGATACTAGCGTAAATCAGTTTCAAGCATATCCTAAATTGAAGAATTGTATAAGCTATAACACACATTAAAATTGTATGTTTATTGGGTTTATCTGATTTTTTCGATCTATCGGTCCGAATTTTCATAATGAATACCATATTTCAAATATGTAGTTAATATTATCATTGTATTCGGTATTTGTTAAAAAAATTTTAAATACAACAACAAAATGTATACACAAAAAAACGAATGTTACAATACCTCAGGCCTTGCTTTCGTTATTGCTCGTGCAATTGTATTATTTTTTAGTACTGCGAAATACAAGGTTTTTTTGGGCATCCCTGGTCGAAATTTGCTTTTTAAGGTAATTTTTAATTCACAGTGCGAGTTCTTTTGCGAGTTCGTGGGTAACCGTTCACAGTGGCCTTTTGCGAGTTTGCGAGTTCTGAAAACAGCTGTTTTTTTGTTTTGGTTGTACATACAAATAGAACGTTGTGGACAATTGTGAGAAATTAAAATGGAAATTGTGCGAGAAATACATGATAGAGAAGAATTTGCTTTGTATGCAAATAATTCTTGCAGCAGCCTTTTTCATTCCTGCAACTTATTTTATTAATATTTAAAATAAAAATTACGATTTAAAATTGTCTTCAAATTGTGCAATGATCAGCTGTTTTCTGTTGGCGCGCAAAAAAAAAAAGAGAAAGAAAATCGAAAATGACCTAAAAAAGGCAACAATTAACCAGCCCTGGGTAGAGTGACCAATTTTACAAACAGCATTTGAGTTGCATTCTTATCGAATGTACATTTTCTACTACAACAACAACTACAAAATTGCGTAATTTTCCCTGTTGTTGTTGACAAAAGTAGCTTTCGAGAAATGTACATTGGATGCTGAGTGTGAAATGGCTATTAGTTATGATTATTATTGACGGTAAACTAACATTCCGGTTGCATATAAGGACAATTGATAAAGTTTACAAAACAATAAGAATTTGTATCCCTTTATTAAGAGGAAATCAAAAGTATCAAAAAAAAAAAAAAATTAATTAATAAGTTTTAAATCAATATTTTTGTGACAATTTTGTCATATGACTTGGAGGTTTGGGGAAATTGGGGCTTCAAGCCACCTTAATAAATTTCAAATATGTATTACAAAATAGATTGTTAGAAATAGTTTTTAATTTTCCTTTTTATTACTCCACTGCTCTACTCTACGATAGGGCAAATATGGTAGATAAAGAAATCTGTTAAAACGGAGACAATATTCTTTCGGTATAGATATACCTTAATTCAACATCAATGTTTTTCTTGAAAACTATATGGTTAGAAAGTCATTCATTTCTAGTTTCAAATGTAATCTTTATGTCTTGGGACTTTTTCATTAAACATAATTGTTAATGAACCAATTTCAGGAATAGTATTAAAATGTTTATGATTTCACATTTCTAAATGGTTTTATTTAAGTCAGGCTTTTCTGTCGTCGGTCAAATCTTACAAGCTGAATTAGGACCACTTCTCGACATCCGATTGAGCTGAAATATTGTATACATCTTTAGTTCTGATGACAATACAATATGGTAAGCCCATGATTCATCACCAGTTATGACACAGCTCCTGAGCAATGATAACGCTATGCTGTTTTTGGTCGATTTTAAGCAATTTTGGCACGAATTTCATGGCAACCGGTCTATTTTCTTCACTTATCAATGTTTTCGAGAACATTTTGTATCACCGATAAACGTTTCTTTAATCTAAGGTAGCTTTACCATATACTACAGTCAACATTCGGAATGCGTCTGCGTACTTAATTTAGTTTTTCACACAATATTAGATACAGATTCGTTGATCTCTTTTTTGGAAAAGGCAAACATCCAAAGCCAAAACACGTGCAAGCAAAACAGCTGTCAAAAATTAAAAAAAATTCAAAACGGTCGACCATGTCAGCATAAGGCATCGACTTGAGAACCAAAATAACGCCAAAAAAAAATCGAAAATCGAATATTCGTAGCCCGCATAAATTCAAAATTCGCGATACTTTTAAACAAACCTCGTAATACTTTTCACGCACCTTTTATATCTTCTGATTATTGTTCTAAGTTCATGTTTTGTATGGGAGGTACCTCTCCTCGTAATCCGAGGATCTTGAAAATTACATTTTTGGGTATTTCAGTTCCTTAGTACAAAAAACCAAAAAAGTGTTTCTATTAATGAATTTGAATCTGGGCTTATATGGGAGCTACAATTTTATGACAAACTTTTAAAACTATTCACTGCGTGAAGAGTATAATGATGTAAAATATTCCATGCTAAAATAACAAATTTTGATTTTGTTGTGCTGTGTAATTTATACTAAAAATTTTGTTTGCTATGTTAATGGTTCCAGGTACTGATACTGGGATGAAAATAACGCTTATAAATGGTTCGAAGAAGGTCTGTATGTACTCGTATTTAACTGAAACATTAGAAGCTAGCCGACTTTTACCTACTAACTCCATTGACTTTGCGATTATCAAATTTCTCTCATTCTTACATTTATTTCTTTATTTTAAAAGTAATTAGAAATTCATAATAAATTTTATTTACCTTTACCACAAAAAGATGAAATGAAAGAAATGAACAAAAAGAAAAAAAATAGGACCATAAATATCAAATAATATTGACAGAAGCTCATTTTTGAGCAAATAAAATTAAGGGATGTAGGACAATAAAAAAAAATATACAAAATACATTAACGATAAAAGTGAAAGAAAAGATCTGTCAACATAGTCAAAATTTGCGAGTATATCAAATTATCAATTGTGGACGGGGCGAATCGCACAGCACCGGCAGTAAAGTGACAAAACAAACAATATACGTGTATGTATCGTGTACGCAAAGTTTGATAGCAGCACCGTAAATGAAAAATATACTAAGCACTTGACAAATTCCCGAATGTCTGAGTAAAGGAAGTCATAATATTGTAATGTATTAAAGAAACTTGTTATGACAATTACTACGCGTTATATAAGTCTGAGTTGCTTATGCTGGTCCAATGATGGGTACTGCTACTAACAATAGAAAATTGAGTACAAGTTGAAGTATGTATGTACTTCATACAGTCGGCTATGGCAGATATCAATTCAAAAAATTATACGAGAATAAACTGTAACATTGGGTCATAAATATTTATATTTTGTTGTAATCTCAAAAAATGTTGAGCTTGAATGCTAGATTTATATGTTTTGAGTAAAGCAAATAACATAGAAGGCAGCACAAAATATCAGTTCTATATGTGACTGATTTCTTATTAGTTCCCCGATGTTGAGAAAATTAAAAATAAGGCATCATCAAATTCGATTAAAAGAAAAAGACGTTACTTTTAATAAGATAAAAAAAGGTCGACGTGAAATTTCTTTTGAAAAATATAAAATATAGATGTACCGACGCGCTTTCCTACTCCCCGGAAAAATTTCATTAAAAACTACTTTCGACGGGAATAATATATATATTTTTAAGAAGTGAAACTTCTCTAGCGCGGTGCAAGTCCAAAAAAAGTGAATCGGAAATCAAAAATGAGGAAGCTTGAGAGACGTAGAGGGGATAATCATTGGCTTGTGCTTATGAAGCGTAGAGAAAATGAGTGTTTTATGCATGAGTAAGAGAGAGATACTTTACTTATGTTTGTTTACTTTACTTACGTTTACCAAATTTGGTTGTATCGTTGCTACTTTGTTCTTGTTGCTGTTTTGCACAGAAGACAACTGCCCGCAATTACAATCAGGGTTTGAAAACTGCTAGTTATTTCCTTTACTTATGCTTCCACAGTTGCTTGAACAAAACTCAGTAGTCATAGACGAAGCTGAAGCATAAAATCAAAACTGAATTGTCAGTGCTGCCAACTCCCAAAAACTATTTAAACCTAAAGTGAAAAACGCCTAAAATCTACGCAAAGAATAGTGTATTCACAATGAGCTGAACTCGAGTTCATCGACGAACTCGCACGATCTTGAGTTGAAATCTACAACAACCACAGGGAAAACGACTGAAATTTGTTGTTTTTGTTAGTAAATTTGAACTCGAGTTCGTCGAGGAACTCGCAAATAACTCGGTAATGATATTGGTCACTCTGCGGTAGTGCTGCCAAGTTTTTGGTCATATTCGCCTTTTTTTGGTCACTCTCGACATTAAACAGCTGATTATGCACGTGAGTTGGGATCATCGGAGGTTTGATCCCAATTCAGAGCCAGTCAATCAGCTTTCTTATTTCTCGCTATTTGATTATTTCTATACACATCAAAGCATAAAAACGAAAACAATAAAGAAATATAAAAAAATTCAGCCAAGTGTGAGTCGGACTCGTACATGAAGTGAATAGTATTATAAGTTCGTCATGAAGTTTGCAACATACAGAAGGAGACAGCGCAGACCACATAAAGTATATATATTTGTGATCAGCTCGATGAGACGAGTTGATTTAGCCATGTCCGTCTGTTCGCACTCCTAGTCCTTCAGTTTTTGAGCTAGAGAGTTGGTGTACCTTCCATACAAAACCCCATTTTTAAACTAAGGTTCATATATTTTATTGTTTGACGTATTGCACTGAAAGTTGGACACTATAAGTTTCTGGTCCATATCCACAAACCATGAAAATTTCAAGACCCTCAGACTACTACCCATACAAACCGGGATCCAAATGAAAGTTCTTATTAGAAAAACTTTTTTTGTTTTTGTACTATAGACTTAAAATTTGGACACAATAAGTGTCTAACCCATAACCACTAAGCTCATAAATTTCAAGACCCTCGGACCACTCGCTGGCGCGTGAAGAGTATTACAACTTCGTCATAGCCAAAGTTAGTCTTTTTTTATATTCTTGAAATATATTTCGTTTGGTAATCAGATCGGCGCATTCACCTCTATAAAGTTGTCTGTTTACACCCACTTGCCAGGAAATCACAAGATTTAACACAATGTATGCAAATTTGTACCTCTGTCTGAAGTTATGTAATTTGCTTATGTTTCTGTCGCAAAGTGAAATATTTAAAAGCCTAAAAGTATACTAAAAAAAAATAAAAAAAAAATAAAATGTTTAACAAAAGATTACATTAAATAACAATGCTTCTAAAAATGTGTATTTTTAGTATTTGTCACAATTGAATTACACACAAATTTCAACTCTCTACCTATTACGGTTCATGAGATAGAGCAGGAGACGGACGGACGTTGTAAGCTTAGTAATAGTTATTCAGTTTGAAACATATGGAAAATGGAAAAGTGATATTCCCTACTTTTTAGGGTTCCGTTAGCACCGTATGGGTACGTTAGCACCGTATGGGTACGGAACCCTAAAAAGTAGGGAATATCACTTTTCCATTTTCCATATGTTTCAAACTGAATAACTTTCGTTTGGTAAACAAGTCGGTGAAAAATGGCCAAAAATTTTATCAAACTTTCTTTAATTATGGGTAGCCATGAAAATATTTCAATATGCTCAAGTACTATTATGTTGTATTATTATAATTTTTTAGTGGAAATTAAAAAATAAAATATAAGATTGAAACTAGAATTTAAATAACTAATGAAAACATAAAATTTAAGAATAGTTATAATGTTTGTATTATATGTAATGAATATATGAAACTAACGTAGATGTTAAGTTTAATAATATACATTTCTGTACACATACATGTAGATTTGAAGTAAAAATTGAATTACATATATTTGGTACGATGCCAATGGTTATATGATGAACATCGGTCGACTTCTTGACTTAGGCATGTTCTTCCTTTCCTGTTCTACTCTCTGCTACTGATTTGCTCCTCTGCTTCTTCTTCTGATGTTCTTCTTACCGTAGGCTAATATGAACCATCGTCATTTTGCTTTTGAAAAGCGGACTCTGGGATTTAGCTTAATAAACAAAATATTCTCCACTGCTTCCTATTTAAGCCAATTTCTATTATTCACCACCAAATTCAGTGTGGAAAATGCCCGTTTAATCGAAATCTTTTAAATGATTAGTTCATTATAATGCAATAATAAGAGAATATGAGACAATTAAGATAAGTGTTGGGTGGTATTGCAAAGCAAACATTATTTAGTGCATACAACTCCTGATCAGTATATTGTTTCTCTTTCCAAAATGATAGCACGCCCGTATCGCTTTTTTTGGAACGGAATTTGAATATTTTCAATTTTTGTGTATACATCAATTGTATTATCAACGTTTTCTTCAACACCTTTGGCTAAAAATTCGTTTAACATTTCATCTTCAATTATAACAAAATAGTTCCTGGAAGGATTGTTTAACGAATTACGTGTTAGACAAGCTGTACCACCAGGATTGATGTAATTTATTCTATCCTAGATCATTTTTAAATAGTTTGATGCATCAATATTTTGTAGTGCTGTTAATGTGATGCAGCTACCTAACCTAACCTAATGTGTGGTGAAAGCGAGGATTCAAGTACAAACATGCAATTAGACTTCTATAGAGCATTAATGTTGTTGTTCTTTTTTCAATCGCATGCAAAATCTTGTCACCAATTGTAGTAGTCAAAACATGGTTAGCATCTACAATAGTTTTCTGAGTACATATTTTGCATTTCAGCCATTGTGCGTAAAAGCCCCTGTTCAGCGTAGCAGCCATTTTAGCAAAGCTTTTTAATTATGTTATTATCTTGTTATCTTATACTCATTCTTCCATAACGTATATGATTTCTTATCACTTTTGCTTGCTTATACATATGCTGTTTGTAATTCCTTATGTTTAGTCTTTTTCAAATCCTTGATCGTGTCGTGCG
Source organism: Amiota mariae (assembly GCA_035041805.1). NCBI lineage: Eukaryota > Metazoa > Arthropoda > Insecta > Diptera > Drosophilidae > Amiota > Amiota mariae. The sequence goes on from JAWNKV010000137.1 coordinate 350,685, forward strand.
CGAAATAAAACTACTTACGTATTCTAAATTTATAACATATTTAATAGTTCAAGGAAAAGCTCTTGGACTCAACATTTGATGACACCGACGTGATAAGAAATGTTTTCTGTGTTCGCATCAAAATCTTACATACAATACTTTATAATTTGTATTAAATTGCTACGTAGCATTATAATATAAGGGCAATAACCTTTTGTTATATACTTATTGTACATAAGTATATACAAGTGTAACGTTACTTACATACAGCAAATTTGACATTTGCCTTTGGTTTCTTTTTTTTTGTTGATTTCTTTTGTGCAATTTTACTGCAATCAACTATGTCGACCGTTAAACTCCCTGCACAGTTATCAGCAGTTGAAGAAAAACTTAAATTTTGAAGGCGCAAGTGCAAGTCCGTTGCAAGTCAACTTGAACGACTTCATGAGACCACAAAAACAATACGCGAAGTAAATGAAAGTGATATTCTAATAAATTTAGAATTACTCGACCGCATTAGAAAAACATTTGAATTAGCTCACGGTGAGTTAGAATCGGTCAATTATGAAGAGATTTGTAGTGATCTAAGTGAAAAGTTTGATTACATGTCGGTATCAATTAAAGTTCGCTTGCAGGCAGAAATCCGTCGTCGCGATTCATTACTTCCGCAATCATCAACACATATTCAAAACGTTTCAGCTAATGATCCTCCCTCTGTTATGGTCATATCGCTGGCAAAATCTCGTTTGTCTGAGTTGAAGTTAGCTACGTTCAGTGGATCATATACAGAGTAGATGGATTTTATAGCCGTATTTTCTACTGTTATCGATAAAGAAGGCGAGTTGACCAAGGTTGAAAGGTTCCAGCACCTGCGCTATTGTTTGAAGGGTGCCGCGCTTGACACCATTCGCTCGTTGGAAATCACAGAGAATAACTATGATATTGCAATCATGATGAACCAAGCAGAGACATCTTCAATTGAATCATTGAGGTAGCTTTCAGATTCTATTCATTCTCATATGCCAGCATTGGAAGCATTGGGTACAAGGGAGCAGATTGCTGACAATATCATCATATACAACGTTCTTCAGAAACTCGATGCCTCAACACAATCAAAATGGGAAGAATGTGCACCTCTAACAGAGGTTGTCTCATGGCAAAGTTTATCATCATTTTTGGAAAGGCGTTGTCAGATGCTTGGGAATGTGCAGCATGTAATGGTTATTCCTTGTCAACAGGTGAGCAAATTGAAATCTAAGCCTCCAAGTTAAGGAGCATTTTTTGCAAATACAGTTCATCAAACTGGATGTATTTTTTGTGATCATCTGATATATAGCTATTCAAGGTTTATCAATTTGTCACCCAATTTTCGCCAAAAGGAAGCTAAAAAGCTTGAGCTTTGTTTAAATTGCCTTAAAAGGGGCCATAATTCGCGGTCATGCAGAAGAGGTAATTGTCGGACCTCCAATTCAAAGCACCACACTTTGTGCATATGCCTACTCAGAACGCTACTTTACCAATTGATTTCATGTCAAACATGCACAATGACAGCGTCTGCTCATCCCAAACAACCAGCACATGGTCTCTGTGATATTATCCTGCTCTTAACTGCAGTTATTTTTGTTAAGAATCGTTCTGGTGTACTTGTACCATGTCGAGTGTTACTAGACTCAGGGTCTCAAATTCATTTCATAACCTCTCGTTTAGCTGATCAACTAAAACTTAGAAAAAACAAATCTGTTTCAACTGTTTCTGGCATCGGCCATTCCAATGTATTAACAACTGAATTCTCAGTTCAAGTCTGTCTGAAATCGCAATATTCAGACTACAGTATAAGCATTATTGCAACTGTTACACCAACTATTACTGATAGTCAACCTATTACCACGATCGATACTACGAATTGGAACATTCCATAAAACATACGTTTAGCAGATCCACACTTTCACAAACCACAACACATTGATATGCTTATTGGATCAAGCTTATTTTTTGATTTGTTACATGTTGGCCAAATCAAACTTGTTCTAGGATTGCCTTTGCTACAGAAAACACGTCAAGAAGAAATTGATTGTGAAGAACATTTCACAAGGCATTGTGAACGCTTGGCAACTGGCGAATATTCAGTTCGTTTACCCATTTTAGGAGATTCATATCAGCAGGCTCTTCGAAGATTTGAGAATCTAGAACTCATAGCAGGTCCCACTAATCAGCCTACTTTGTAACAAATTCTATTGAGGTTTCAGTCTTTCCTGATAGCTCTCACTGGAGATGTTTGCAAAATGTATCGTTGTATTAAGGTTTCATCTCCAGACAATTATCTTCTGTGTATACTATGGTGCGATTCGCATAATGACAAGATGCAAGTTTTCAAATTAGATACACTGACTTCTGGAACCAAGACAGCTATTCGCGCAATGCATCAACTAGCTCTTAACGAATCTGATAGTTATCCTTTGGGCTCTTTAATCGTTCGGCGTGACTTTTACGTCGATGATCTCATCACAGGTAGCAATACGAAACAGGGGGTCTTAGACATCATGCACCAAACTAAGAATCTTCTTGCTACTGGAAATATCATATTGCGCAAGTGGTGCACAAGCTGTGAAGACGTTCTTCAATCCATTCCTGAACGTGACCGAGAACCGTTTGATGACAACAGCAATATCACGAAGGCACTCGGACTTATGTGGGATCCTAAAACGGATACTTTCTTGTTTTATTGGTGGAATGTTGGGATCTGGACGAAGTCACCACACGAGAGGAGGTATGCGAAGCCATACGCACTCAAATTCCAGCCCTCAGTAGTATGGAGGCGTCAGCGGTTAAATCTATTCGTAAGGCAAGATATGGGACTCAAACTGTCACTATTGAGCTCCATTCTGCTGAAGCCAAACTGATTATGGATGCGGGACATATATGAGTTGGATGGGTTCGGTGCAGGATACGTGGAAATATCGCACCGATCAGATATTATCGCTGCCTCAACTACGGGCATTTTTCCCACCAATGCGAAAGCCCGGTGGATCGTACAGGCGAATGCTTACGTTGCGGCAAAAAAGGTCACTTAGACAGAGGTTGCCAAGTAGCACCGAAGTACTCAATATGTGTAGACGGGAACAACAATCACGCTACTGACTGTTTCCAGTGCCCCATGTATAAAAGAGCGATTTTGCAGCTAAGCAAAAATGGTTAAGGTGATCCAAATCAACCTTAATCACTGCAGGGCCGCCCAGCAACTGTTGTATCAGACCATTACTGAAATGTGCATTGATTTTGCAGTCGTGTGTGTACCTCAGGCGAATAACACGTAGGTAACTGATCAGACGGGAGGGGCCGCAATCTAGGCCTGTGGGCAGCCAGAGTTAAGGGGATCCATATTTTCAGTTGCTACGCACCACCAAGTGACGACCTAGCAACTTTCAATGCGTTCCTTGATGTTCTCGTATGCAATGCTCGTGGAAAATTTCCTCTTCTAATTGCTGGGGACTTCAACGCTTGGGCTATTGAATGGGGAAGCACCAGAACTAATGCTAGAGGTTCGGCTATCTTGGAGGCATTTGCCGCCTTAGACATCACTCTCCTCAAAACGGGTAACAAGGTGACTTTCCAGAATAGCCGCGGGGAATCATTAATTGACCTTAGTTTTGCCAGTAGATATCTTGCCCACCTCTCAAAATGGAAAGTACTAGATGTCCCCATACTCAGCGATCACAATGCAATCGAAATAAACACCACGAATGCATGTCCTTGCAGTAGCTGTAGAACAAGTTCGAAAGCTCAAAAGAACGGATGGAAAGTAGGCATGCTAGACATATCCATGCTAGACTACATGCTGGAAGGAGTTTACTTGCAGGGATCTGCACAGCAACAAGTTAAGGGCCTAATGAAAGCTGTTACTGATGTATGCGATGCCTCAATGCCCAGGAAAGGAAGAAATAATCGGCATACACCAAATTATTGGTGGAATGCTGAGATAGCGCAGCTTAGAAGGGAGTGCATCAGATCTAGAAGGCAAGCACAAAGAGCAAGGGGATCAGAAAATTGTGTACGTCGGCAGGCCGAATACAAGGCGAAACATGCTGAGTTGCGGAAATCCATCCAAATGAGTAAAAGCATACACTTTCAGGACCTATGTGAAGACCTCAACAATAACCCTTGGGGAGGAGCTTACAAAGCGAAGCCTGGGAGGAGTGCGAAACCTCTTCCCACAACTTGAACGCACATATTGGACAAGGGAGGCTGTCTTGGAACCCATTCCCACAATTACAGCAGATGAGCTTCTGGACGCCTCAAAAAAAAAAACAGGCAGCAAGAAGACCCCTGGCTTGGATGGAATCTCCAACAGTGTCCTAAAACATGCAATACAGAGGAATACAGACGTCTTCCGTAGAGTGTTGAATACGTGTCTGGAAGAGGGTGTTTTACCCTCTTGCTGGAAGCGGCAGAGATTGGTGCTGATACCGAAAGGTAACAAGCCGCCGGATCAGGCATCATCATATAGGCCACTGTGTATGCTGGACACAATGGGTAAGATAAGGATCGTATCATATGTCGGCGCCTCGAATTGGTCACAGAGGGTCCAAATGAACTACACAAGAACCAGTATGGTTTCAGGAAGGACAGGAGTACCATCGATGCAATAAGTAGAGTCCGTGATATCGCTCTGAATGCAATCGCTGGTGAACGATGACTCTGGGGCACAAAACAGTATTGCGTTGTAGTTATATCGCACCATCTGGCCGAGATGAACGCATTTTTAATATCCAGGCACGCTCCTTGGAGAATATCCGTGTACCAAAGTACCTTCTCAGAATGATGATGTCATACCTGAGCAATCGAACGCTTCTATATGAAACAGAAATAGGCCCACAAATGTACAACACAACTGCTGGTGTACCGCAGGGTCTGTGCTCGGCCCAATCTTATGGAATGTGATGTACGACGGAGTGTTTTGCGTGCCTCTACCAGATGAAGTAGAGATAATTGGCTACGCAGATGACATTGCAGTAGTTGCAGTGGCAAAGACGCTTCTGGAACTCCAGGGGAAATGCGACTCATCCGTTGTAAACATTAAAAATTGTCTTTGGCAGACTGGTCAAGAGTTAGCGAACCACAAAACTGAGCTAGTTTTAATCAGCAGCAGGAAGAAGCTTGACACCCTAAACATTCGAGTCGGGGCACAAGACACAACGTCCGCACCTTTCATTAAATATTTAGGGGTCCTACTGGATTGTCGTCTCAACTTCAGGGATCACCTCCAGTTTTCAAGCGAGAAAGCGTCGAAGACCTACGCATCCTTAGCAAGGCTTATGCCGAATGTTGGAGGGCCCAGACAACCAGTGCGTGAGCTGCTTGCGGCAGTCAGCAAATCGATTATCCGATACGCTGCACCAGTGTGGTCCATGAGACTGTTTGTCCGGTGAATCGTGCATGCTAGTAGGTCGGTCTACTAGAATCTTTAGAAGATTTACACCTCCATGGCGAATCCAAAAAAAAAAAAAAAAAAAATCCAGGGTGGTGCCATTAAAGACTATCACAGTACCAAGACTTGAACTTTGTGCAGCGCAGTTGCTATCAAAATTGTTACCGGAAGTATCAAAAACAAACATTTATATTGCTGGTCGGATTGGCCTGGCTAAACACTGAGCCAGCAAAGTTTAACGTTTTTTTTGCTAATCGTGTTTCATTTATCCAACAGCATACGGCTACCATGGTTTGGCATCACGTTCGTACTGCTCTTAATGCGGCTGATATTTTATCTTGTGGTGCGCTTCCTAGTGAATTACTGCATTCACAACTCTGGGCTCGAGGCCCACCTTTTCTTCTGGACAGTTCCGATAGATGGCCGAGTGAATGTCTACCTGCATATTCATCATTGGAATTTGGGAAAGTCGCCTTGGTATCGTCAGCCAGTTCTGACATCACACTCAACTTCAAATATATTAACTCATTCATCACCATGCAGCGTATCTTTGAATACGTGTATAAATTCGTACATCGAATACGTTCAGCTAAATTGTTAACTTCTGATATTCAAAATGGAACTAATATTCTTATTCGTCTCTTGCAGATGTCAAATTTGCAACAAGAATACAATTCTCTTCGTTCAAAGGGACTCGTCAGTTGTTTGAAAAAAACGTTATTGGATTTCGATGTTCGTCACCAAATTATTTTACCTAAAGGGTATCCCCTGACTCATACCATCATTACACATTTTAATCTGAAAAATCTTCACGCTGGACCTCAAGCTCTATTGGCAGCCATTTGTCTCCGATACTGGCCAATTGGAGGACGAAAAACTGTGGCCACATCTGTTGGAAAATGTATTAGATTTTTTCGTGCTAAGCCGAGGACATTGGAGCATTTAATGGCAGACTTTCCAAAAGAGAGAGTTACAGTATCTCGCGCTTTTCTCATCACGGAAGTTGATTACTGTAGACCATTTTACTATAAACGTCGTAATAAGCAACCAATCAAATGCTACATAAGAGTATTTATATACTTTTCAAAGGCTGTGCATTTGGAGGTAGTTAAGGACCTCACTACTTCGGCCTTCATTGCTGCTCTAAAAAGATGTATGTCAACTCGTGGCAAGCCGAATTGCATATGCTCTGATAATGCAATCAACTTCGTGGGGGCTAAGAATGAACTTTCTGGTTTGGACCACTTATGTTGAGCTAGAGCCATCAGGATGCTGTTCATGAATTTTGCGTCAACGACTACATAGATTGGAAGCTTATACCTCCTCGATCGCCGTATTTTGGAGGGCTCCGGGAGGCGGCAGTAAAAACAGCAAAAACACACTTTTGTCCCTCAGATGGGACATCCTGTCTGAGCTATGATGAATTCCGAACGCTTATATATCAAATTGCGGCTATAATTATTTCACGCCCAATTTGCACTCTTTCAGAAAATCCAGATGACCTAGACGTTCTTACACCAGCGCATTTCCTCATAGGAGCACCGTTTTCTTCGTTCATTGAGCTTGACATCCGCAGCCTTAATTACAGTCGACTACACAGATGGCAGCGCGTTTCATATCATTAGCAGATCTTTTGGAATAGATGGAGCCAAGAATATTTAACACTTTTGCAACAGCGGGCGAAATGGCGTTCACATGGTCCTCCAATCAGGATCAATGATCTCGTTCTCATTAAGGACGAGAATTTACCATCGCTAAAGTGGCCACTTGGTCGGGTGACGCATTTAATCTCCAGAACGGATGGCGTCACAAGAGTTGCTGTCTTACGCACTGCTTTGGGGTCAAGTTAACAAGTTGTGTCTTTTGCCCGCTAGTGATATGGTTGGAAGGATATATCTTCCAACGGCGGGAGAATGTTCACCGCAGCAGCCGTCATGTTCAGCCCAGCAGCCGTTTTAGCAAAGCGTTTTAATTATATTTCTCTTATACTCATTCTTCCATTATGTATATGATTTCTTATCACTTTTGCTTGTTTATATGCTGTTTGTAATTCCTTATGTATGTATAGTCTTACTCAAATCCTTGATCGTGCCGTGCACGAAATAAAACTACTTACATATTCTAATTTACATATAACCTGCGCGTTATTCAATTTTTATAACATATTTAATAGTTCAAGAGAAAGCTCTTGGACTCAACAGCCCCCATAATGAATTTGTTTTTTTTATTTATTTATTTATTAAAAATATATGACAACTTACTGTCCACAAAAAAATACAAGTTTTCAATAATACAATAAGGAATATCTCAATAAAACTTAAACCTAATAAATTAAATTATAAAATACATATATCCGTCTCTAACCCTGTGGGGGAATTTTATTTGCTAAGTAGCTAGATATGCGGCTACTGCTAGCCATATGTGGTCAGAGACAGACATCCAAAATTGTAACGGCCAGGTTCAATCACGGTGGATGGAGAAGCGAAGGTGATCCAGAACCAGAGCATTGATAGCGTTTGGCAAAATCTCAGAGGAAAGAATATGATATAGTTTGTTATAATTTAAACATAATATACGAAATGGATCGTGTGAGGCAAAATTAGTTGTGCACATACTAAGAGCAAGAGGGACGAAATGTCTAGTGGAACGACTAGGGACACAGAAACTAAGTTGACTCAAAGGCAACGGCGAATCAACAAAACCAGTAATAAGTTTGTGAAGAAAGCTTATATCTAGAGAAATTCGGCGATTACTTAACGAAGAAAGATCAATAAAAAGAAGCCTGCTGGATTATGAAGGCAAACGAACACTAGGGTTCCAATTTAAACCACGAAGTGCAAAAAGAAGTAATTGCTTCTGTACTGACTCAATACGGTCTTCATGTATTCTGTATTGAGGGCTCCAGACGCACGAACAGTATTCGAGTACTGGGTGGACATGGGAGATGAAAAGAAGCTTGGTAGTGAAGGGATCATTATATTATTTAGACCATCTTTTAATAAATCCAAAAATACTTTTAGCTTTATTAATAGTTGAAAAAATGTGATGGTTAAAGGTCAGTTTAGGGTCAAAAATTACTCCTAGGTCACTGAAGGTGTAGACACGCGCCATCGGGTTGTTGTCGATCGTGTAAGAAAATAAACATTAATGGGCCAAGATGGCTTCCCTGAGGAACGCCAGAAGTCACATCCACTGGGCAGGAAAGAGTGGATTTAAATAACACTCACTGAACTCTATTTCTTAAATATGAAGAAATCCAGCAAAGAAGATCTTGAGGGAAACTTAAAAGATCCAATTTAAGTAAAAGCAGATCATGATTAACGGAATCAAATGCCTTGCTGAAGTCGGTATAAATGACATCAGTTTGACATTTTTCGTTGAAACCAAGGTTCACCAAAGATGAAAATTCAAGCAAGTTAGTAGTTGGTGATCTATTCTTCATAAAACCATGTTGACACGAAGAAATAATAGATTTACAGTAGTGATAAAGGGTTGATGTGAGCTTTTTTCCGAATAACTTTGGGATTGCAGAAAGTTTGGCAATACCTCTATAATATGATATGTCACCTTTGTTACCTTTTTTATGTAGTGGAACAATGAAGGATTACTTCAAGATATCAGGAAAAGATACGCTCTGAAGTGATAAAATGAAAAGTTTTAGAAGCGGCTTACACAGAGACTCCGCACAGTGTTTAAGCAGGCAACTATATATTTTGTCTGGACCAGGTTAGTAAGTGAGTTTCAAGGATTTCAAATTAAGAAGATATTCTTCATCAATTATAGGAGTAACAATGTGGTTTCAATGGGAAGTGGGATATGGGTAAAAGTTCCCAAAATAAGATTTAGAGGAATAAGTGGATTGAAAGAAGATCACTGTGGGCTTGTTCATCAGCTTGATACAACGATGAGGGAAATGAAGAAGTCTTGCGCTTTGAGACAACGAACTTATAAAACTGCTTAGGGTCACGCGAAAATTGCAGTCTACAACGTGAGAGGTAAATATTAAACATATGTTATTTAGTGAAAGGAAATTAGCCCGGGCTACACAGAACTTAGCAAAAGCAATAGAAGAACCAGTTCTCTTAAAGTTTTTATATATCATCGACTTAATGTTCTTCAAGTTAGAAAGTCTTCTAGTAAACCAAGGTGGTTATAAGATACTATCGAATCAACTATATATATATATATATCAATGTCCCCTAACATTGGCAACGAAAGTATTGTAAACCGTTGCATAAAAAAAATTAAGAGCAGTAGATTAAATAAGAAAGACCAATCTGTTCCGAGAATGCATTTAGTTGAGTAAACTTTACGAAAACAAAACCGACGCTTGCATATAGATGTAGAGGCAGATGCTAGAAAGGTTACAGACAGAGATATTTCCAATGTACGATGATAAGTATCCTCAGGAAGACATAATGGTTGAGATCTAGACACAGAAACACCAGCGAAATCGTTACTAAACACTAGATCAAGTGATCTATTCAAAAAATGTACTACAGAGTTCATTTGAAACAAAGAGTGGTCAAACATGATGCACAAGAAATCATGATGTGCTGAAGGAAGTAGATAATTCGATGTACTGGAAAAGGACTAAGAAATCAATGGAAGATTAAAATCGCCTAGCACGATAAAAGAGTCACGGTCTCGAAGAAATTAACTGAATTAATAGCACTGGCATGACTCAAATAAATTTCTGAAATTTAATTAGGCGGAATATAAGAATATGATATAAAGATAGATTCATGTGGCAAAAATAACTTTTTAAGCGTATTGCTTGCCATATTTGGCAAATTTATTTTTTTTTTTAAGTGAAACTTCTTTAGCGGCGTTGAGCAAAAATTTAGTGTAAAATTTTGAGTGAAAAAATAAAAATTGTAACGTTTTTCGGATTCTGTATCTCATGAACCGCACTAGGTAGACACTTCAAATTTTCACAGTATTTCATTTTGGAAAATCCACCGCAAAAGTCTCAGTAAAGAGATTACAATTACACAACAACAATATGCAGCATGTGTGTTATAAAAATGTTTATAACAACAACAAGCAAGCAACCAGCTTGTGTGTTATACAAAAACAAGCGAATGTAAGAAGAAAAGAGAACGAGAAGCTCGCAGTTGATCTTATTTTTTGGCAAGAGGAGACAGACGGCAAATGTAAATACATTGTTTAACACAACAACAACAACAATTACACACGCCACACTTTGAGATGATCTCTCTCTGTCTGTTTTTAGGAAGTTTCACTTCTATCACGTGTACGATGGAACGCGCGTTTTTTTTTTTTTTGCACGTTATAGCTCAATTTGAAGAATATTAAATATCAAAATTTCTGGAAAGTCCACTGGGAAAGTTGGAAATTTGAACTCTTTTGTATTGAAATCTGAATGAATACAAAAGTAAAGTTTATCGTGCGTTCGCTGTTAGAAATGAAATAACCTTTATTGGCTAGTGTTAAGAGCTGGCTCGTGATACAAATAAGCAGAAAGTGAGTTCTCCAGTCCCGGAGTTCGGATTTATGTATTTTTTTTTAATATATTTTTTTCGTGTATTGAGAAATTATTAGCAGAGTTCATATAGCTGCTCCACTTTTCGTCTTTGCTAGTTCACTTTTTTTATTGTGCGCTGTTGTCGTTGTTATTATAGTCAGCTTATCTATTTCATTGTCTTTCATTGTGCTCTGTTTCTGCACTGTCATTAATAAGGGAGTGTTTTGCTGAGAGACTCTTTCATAGAGGATTATAAGAGAGAACACATTAAGCCGTTACTGAAAGTAGTCCCAAGTGTTGCTGAGTGTGACTGAATGCAGTCTTTTTCCTTGCAACACGTTTGATCGAAGATGTGATATCGAGAGAGTGGTATGAGTGTGAAAGCATTCATTCTTGTCTGAATTACAGAAAAAGGCACTCAGCCCTTAAAAAATGAAGGTTTGAAAAATTCCATACAGTTTTGTTGATGTTGAAATTGCTTTAATTTTATAAGCTGTACCTTATTTATGTATATTGGTATGTCCTTTATACTCGCCTTATGTTAACTCTCATGGTCTTCTTTTTCAAGTTCGAAGTTACTTAGATATCCATATATATTTTCTAACTCAACGAAGATTCGATCAACCTCTGGAATATCTTTTGCATTATTTATTTCGCACGTTTAACACTTGACTACTTCGGATGAAGACACAGGCGTTTTTGTTTTCGTATGCGCCTGTCCAGATTTATCGATGATATTAGTGGGTCTGATGTATCCATAGCTCGCTGGTACACATCTGTGAAATTATTTGTTCTGCTGCATTTTCTAGCGTGATGCAATCTATCTGACTTTTAAATTTTATTTCGAGATTCAGCAGCTTCTTCTCCAAAATACCCAACTGGTAGTACAGTACTTTCAATAATTTGGCTCGAATGTACTAGTATTTTGTGAACACTTGCTATCATGAGTAGCCAGGGATACATATCAATAATTATTTCAGTCATCTGATGGCAAAATATTTCGAATTTGCTTAAGTCTATTGGCAGGTGACACGATAGACATATAAGTATCGTCCTTAGATTTGAAATAAGCTGATGATCGATGCCAGTAATATCTGCGAATATTTTGTGTTCATTAAACAAAATTGTCTGCTTTTTTATGTCAAATAGACATCAAATGAATCACGTGTGTTACTGTTTAAGCGTACTTTAAAGCATTCCAAGATCACAGCCTTTTGTTCAGTTCGACCCGTCACTTGTTTCAGCATTGTTGAAAGTGGGGTCCTAAAAAATGAAATTGCGAGAAAAAAGCAAAAAAAAAACACAATAAGATAAAAAGCATCGAAATTTGAATTGATGACTCTACTTATTAAAAAAAATGCCAAAGCTATCAGGTGCTAACAAAATTTTGTAGCTCTTAACAAAGATGAGTTTCCTTTACAAAGCTGTTTTTTAAAGATGCTTTTGCACAGTTCAAGTGAACCAACACATAATACAATCACTGTGGAGATACGTTATTTTGAACATTTTCGGAAAATGGGTTTTTTACATAAAAAGTGGAAAAATTCCCCATAGTGCATCGGTAGAGTACTACAAACGAAACTTATATGTTTATAATTTCGGATGTCATGATTTTAATAAAAATATAAGCCACATGTTCGTTTGGTCAGAAGAATCTCGCGGGTCTCAGGAAATTTCTTCATGTCTAATAAAATACATAAAAACTTGCGCTAAAAAATGTAAAGAAATAATAACCTATTCAGATTCATGCACTGGACAAAACAGGAATATAAAAACTGTCTTAAGTTTATTGAAATTGCTTCAAAGTACATTAATACGATGCACAATTGCTATTATCGAATCTCAAGTGAAAAAAATCTGAACATTTTATGGCCAGATGATTGGTATAATAAAAACCAGTAAAAAGAAAGCAGCGTTCCATATGGTTCAAAATACGCATCAGGACTTTTTATCTAAATGTACTTTAGAAGACTATCATTAGCAGACAGTTACCAGTAAATTGGCTCAAAATGTATTGGATAAAAAAAGAAAAGTCGAAACCCCACCTATTACAATTCAATTGTGACTTCAACGGAAATTCAGAACTTAATGCCATTAATGTAAGAAAATCTGCAGTAGGTATTCCACTATGTCTAGAAAACGTAGAGTAGCCTTTATTGTATCCAAAAGGTAGAACTGTGGGAAGAGAAAAGAGAAAAGATGTGATAGACTGAAACTCTTCCTATTAAACCAGACTTTTATAACAACTTAAGGACAAATCAATATTTGAAGCAAAATAAATGAATAAGGGTCTTCACAAAAACTCACAAGCCTCAACAAATAATGAGCCCATAAAGTAACTGACAGTTACTCCATACAAAAAAAAACTATCTAACCCTTATAGTAAGGGCTGCATTTATATCGAATTGGTAGCTCTGCCGTTCAACTGATAGTTGGATTTGAACAAACAATTAAAATGCCAAAAAATAAAGTGAAAAAGTTATTTTATTGTAAAAAATATATAAATTGCAATAAGTAATTTATTATTCGAATTCTATTTACTGTAAATTAATTGTTATTTGAATTAAATTGGTAAATCATTTCACTTTTGAAAAAAGTTGGCAATCACAATAAATACAGCCCTCACAGTTTTGTATGATTTATGTGGTCTACGAGGGGGGACCCAAAAATAAACGGGAATTACGCCGTGTTGGGGAGGGAGAGTGGGGGAACCTATTGTTTGACCACATGTCCGTTAGTGTCACGCCATCTGCGTCAGTGTGCAAAGTTGTGTCGCTGTGAGTGCATCGGTTCGTCTCTGTGAGATGTCGGGAATGTCATGGAGTTCAATTCAGAGAATTTTATCCGAAGATTTGCACATGAGAAGGGTTGCAGCGACTGGTTCTTCCATCATGACAACGCGCCGGCCCACACCGCCCTTTCCGTGAAGCAATTTTTGACCAAAAACGCCATGACAACGATTGTCCACCACCCATACTCACCGGATCTAGCCCCCTGTGACTTCTTTTTGTTCCCCAGACTCAAAAGGAATATGAAAGGAAAGTGTTTTGCCACTGTGGAGGAGGTGAAACAAAAATCGCTGGAAGGCTAAAAGGACATCGATGAGTGAATTTAAAAACTGTTTTGAACAATGGAAGAATCGTTTAGAGAAGTGCGTTGTGGTCAATGGAGAATACTTTGAAGGTGATCAAAATTTGGTGTTAAAATATTAAGACATAAAGAAGTTATGACGAAATTCCCGTTTTTTTTTTGGGCACTTATCTTAAGTCAGAAAATAGTGAAATAAATAAATAATCTTATAGAATACATCTCTGGTAATTATTCTTAAACTTTACTCCTACCACAGTGAACTAATCAGCGGTTGTTGAGCGGACGTCCGCCTAAACTGTCGCAAATGGGCTCAGAAATGAGCGTTTTGACGTTGAAAATGCAATTTCTTATCTGGCAATATCTCTAGCACACGAAACAACAACAAAAAAAAAATCGAGCTCGCAAACGATACTAATGCGGATATAGATATGATAAATAAGAATTAATTATTTCTTTCGTACAGCAAACAAGAACAATGGAAAGAACGTGTGTAATAACATAAAGATGAGAAATAAGAATTAATAGACAAAATAGACGATTACCGTTTATTGCATTGCACTTTGGGTTACAATTACAATTTCAATTGTTCAGTGAGAGTACACAATGCAAAGTGAAAAAAAAATATATTAAATTGGATATTACTTATTTTTTCTTTCATTTATACTTTATTTTAAAATTTTATACTTTCAATGTACCAATTTTTGTTTAATTTTAATATGTTTTTTTTTAATCTTTCTTTTATTGCAGAATTTTTATTGAATTTCGATAATTTTTTATTCATATAATTTCAGTTAATTATTATTATTTTGACTGAAACGAAGTTTCTTTCATTCAAATTTTTATTTTCTGTAATGGCGAATGAAAACTATTTTGCTTATTAAATATAATTTTAAACATTTTAAATAACTTATTTTATTGGGGATTATTGTGGGAAAATAAAAAGTATCGTTACACTATCGCAAACGGTTCAAAAGCGGTATCACAAAAGTGCTCGTGAAAGTCTCGTTTTGCTGGCACAAACTGAACGACAGATGATTCATTCGGTTATCGTTTTCGGATCCGAAACGATATCATTTACGATAGTTTTGGTCCACTGGGACCATTTTGTTCAGAAGTTTCAATTCAATAGTTTGCAAATATAGGCACACACAATTTTATTTTTTTTTGTTCGATTACCTGGCGTCCGCAGTCTGTTTGTTTACATTCAAATAATCTACTTTTTATTTACATTTTTACACTTTTCACGCAATATTATTAGTTTGACATGAAGTTTGTAACACATAGAAGGAGACATCGGATACACCATAAAGTATATAAATTCTTGATCACCACGAGTTGAACTAGCCATATCCGTTTGTCTGTCAGTCCGTCTGTATGTATGCAAACTAGTCCTTCTGTTTTTGAGCACGAAGTTTTCTTTTTACCTTTCGTAGTACATTTGTCGGAATCAGTCGAAACGGACCTCTAGAAGGGTACCCCCCATACAATTCCAAATGAAAGTTCATATTAGAAAGACTTTTTTGTTTTTTGTACTAT
Organism: Amiota mariae; assembly: GCA_035041805.1. Taxonomy (NCBI): domain Eukaryota; kingdom Metazoa; phylum Arthropoda; class Insecta; order Diptera; family Drosophilidae; genus Amiota; species Amiota mariae. The sequence continues at coordinate 366,203 of JAWNKV010000137.1, forward strand.
CGGCTTGAAATTTGGACACTATAAGTGTCTGATCATCCTAATAAATTTCTTTTTTTATATTTTTATGTATTATTTTCAATTAAAAAAATTTGTCATAATTTTTTCATACAATAATATCATTTCCTTACACTACTTGTGAATTTAATCAAAACAATAATAAAACAAAAATTCTGTTTCTGTTCTATGTTGCACACTCCAAAAGAACAGAAACAGAACATAAACAGATCCAGATAAATTGTTCCTGTTTTATGCGACACCCAGTCTTTAGGGGTATAATCGGAAGTATCCGCAAAATCTTAATGAATTATAGACCGAAAACCTTCCTCATTAATCAGTGCATCCATTGCACTTTGGGCAAAAAGTCCAATATATGGGCATAAACTCTAAAAGTTAAGTTAGAGACTTAAAACTTTGCATGAATGTTCATTGGAATAAATTAGAATTTAAGAAAAAAAATTTTACAATTGGAATTAAAATGTGGAATAAAAAGCATTCTTTTCCATGTAATTACCGAAAGTGTGGCCACAGAAGTCTTTGAATTTTTCGCTATTAATTTTGTATTCATAGTTCTTGATAATTTTTTATTCTATATTTAAAATATCTGATAAAACATGGTCATTCGAAAATGCTCTTCTTGCAGTATTTCCGTTATTGCTACTGCTACTGCCATTCTATTTGGGTTTATTCATATTGATGACCATTTCCGACCAACGTTTTTGTTGGATGGGCTGTTTGCGTAATACTACTTGGATTTTATCAGTATCTTTGACGAACCATTTCTTTAAATCAATTCTGTACGAGATTTTCAGTATCCATTCATAAAGAGGACTTATCCAAATTGCAGATTTTTGCTTTTAACTTTAAAAATAGTTCAGTTAAAAACTCTTCTTTTTAACAGCTGATTCGGTTTGGCTCCACATAGTGGATATGACTGACTTGAATTGGTACCAGTTAATATGTTTCAAACCTTACTTGACTTCTTTGAAATTAAATTATTATACTCTTCAAGCAGTGAATAGTATTATAAGTTTGTCATGAAGTTTTTACACACAGAAGGAGACATCGTAGAGCCCACGAAGTATATATATTCTTGATCAGTGTGAAGAGACGAGTTGATCTAGCCATGTACGTAGCATACCATGTTGCTTAAACCATTGAAGCTTCAATGTTGAAATTTTATATGAAGGCCATAAATTGTATGCAGATTAAGTGTGCTATTAATTTTTACTCACTAGTTAGATTCCATATATTGTGAAAACCCCTTTTATGGGATTTGATTTACGACCCTGAAATTTTAAGTTATAGGAAGATTTAATTGAGATTGAGAAAATTACGTTTTTATCAATTAGAATTTTGCACGAACATCCTTAAAGCTTCAGAATGGGAAATAACTTAATACATTTGAATATGTTGTAATAATTAAGCTGAATCACAGTATACACTGTTGTTTCACCACAAGTGTAGGCAAACGTCAACATACTTGAATTTCTTGAGTTCGCAACAGCAATAAATTCGATATTTCAATCCCGGCCAGTCACACTTTGACTTTCTGTCCAAGTGAGTTTGTTACTGTCATACTGGCGCCCCATTTTTTCCGCACAATTTGTCTCTTGCCCTATGTCAAATTATCGTCGATAAAAATGGTGGCAGCAACGAGTACTCAAGTTACCTTCTTTTGACTCTCGCTTACACTACTGTTGGTTTTTTAAAGTCGATTTTAAAAGCTTTTCAAGTGCCTTCTTCGACTCAATTTGGTTTGTAGGCGAGTGAGGAGAGTAGACACTACTCAACACCGCTATGTGGTTATTTAATTATTGTAGTTGTTTGCTTCAAGTTAAGACCATTAAAGAAACCCTATATGTCAGATATCCGATGAATTAAAACAAATGATTGAAAACCAATATCATACCTGCAATATTAATATGAAACATAGTTATTTTTTTTCTTTTTTTCAAGGCAATTTTGATTTTTGTATTGGTGAATTATTGAACAAGTTCTTCTGTTAATTTGTACAATGTTCTCGTATTTGTGTGATTCTTAAAGAGATCTACTTTACAATACATAGCAGGCATATGGAATACAAAATGTTGTAGGCTCTATAATTCCGCCATACAGCTGAAGTGATTCTGTTGAGTGTTCCATTAGAAGAGATATTTCAGTTTGACTATTGTATACAAATTTTTTCAAACAATTTTAAAATGAAGCATACGTTTTGATGTAAAGAAACTTTCATCCCATTTTCGGAATAATCAGTTGATTCTCATTGTGTTGCTATGATATTGATGCAGAAAGTATAAAGTTAAAAGGAAGTGTTTGGTACTTTTGTAACTTTAGACAGGTAATACTGATCAGTCGATAGAAACAATTTATATCTTTAAAATTGTGTTTACCGTTTTTTCACATATTTGTTGCACCATTTTGATTATGGCTTAAATATAAAATTCGTGTACGGATCACTTGTCACTGTACTCCTCCTATACATAAGTCTGGACCAACTTCGATGGAATTTTGTGTGTGTGTTTGAGTGGATTCGTTGACTCGGCAGGCAGCGCTGTTGTCGAGATAAAGTAAATTTGTTTTTAAATTTTTTTTATTTGGCTCATAATTTACTGAACCGATATTTTGTTTCACAAATCCACCGGAAAAGTCTTAATTGGTCGATTAAATTTGGCATATAACGTTTACCAACCTATTCTCAAGGCGATGACAAAAAAATTGTATGTCTGTTAACGCCTAACATACAATTAACTCGCTGTTAATTATTTTTTGCGGTGTCAAGGAAAGCTGTTACGCAAACAATTTACTATCATTTGCTGAGGAGGTGTTAATTTGTTTGTGAGAAAAAATGTTAATTTGTGTGCACTGTTATCGCTCTGTAAAATGGGTAATCTTTCGATTTGTTGATTTCTCGCCGAAATTTTAGAATATAATGAAAACTATGCAAAAAGGAAATGTGTTAAAATCATAGCGTGATCATAGTGATCCATTTTCAATGCAGGACAATAATTTTGTGAAAAATTATCGATTTCCTAAAATATTGTGCCATCAATTGCATACATTTGCAAATACATATAAGATAAAATCAGGCATGTGAACTTGGGGGAAAAAAATCAAAATCAGAAAAAGAAATAAAAATAGTCAGAATTACTCGGAGAACCCCTAAAAAACACCTGTTTTAATTTTTGTATAATATTTTTTTTGTTTTAAATATTTAATATTTCCAACATATTTTCATTTTCTTTAAGTTGGCAAACCTGGATAAACTTATGTTTACAGACTGGTAACATACACTTTACAGATTATTACAAAAACAGCTTTTTGTAACAGCGCAGCTTTTAACTTGTGCGAGAATCGCAAAAATGATAAAAGCTTTCTTTATATGAGCTGTCAACGCAAAAACAACGAGAATAGGTCGGTTATAGATACATTTTAAAATCAATCAAGTAGTTTGTTCGAAACAAGAAGATAAGCTTGTCGCGCATCACTAACTCATAGTCTGCAGATAACCAAAAGGCGGATCACGAATACATAGAATAGAAGAAATAGCGTTTAATTTTGTTCTTCTTTTATATCATTATTCTCCTTCTTAAAACTACCGCTGAAGCAAACACTTTAATATTTTATGCTGTTAAAGACATTATCACTTAAATATATATAAGAAAATATATTGAGCTCGCAATTCATATTAAGGAGATCGTTGAAGTCTTTTCAACTCGCGGTGGGTTTTGTGTGTGAGGCACCCTTCCAGAGGATTGGGGTGCTTCAGCAATCGTTCATTTTATATGCTGCTGAAGAAATGTAATGAATCCAAAACTGGGAGCTAATTGGTAAGATAATTGAACGCTAGCACAACTTAAATGCTTCCTCCAAATATCGAAAGCAAAACACGTATGCACGAAAGCCTCTCAGATTCAGAATAATTTTATTACAACACTTATACCTAACCTAAACCTATATACTTCAATTCAATTCAAATACAGTTATTTTCTCTCAAAACTTAACTACATTATTCAAAAATTATATTATGGTGGTCCTTGACTAGGATGGCCCTTAATTCCTCGTATTAGTTCGTAACATGCTCCTCACCTTGGAAGCTCCTTCCAAAAAATCATGCTTCGATCGGAAGTGGGCACAGCTTGTGTATGTTGCGCTTGACCACTCCAGCTTTAGTGCGCAGCGTAAACACTCGAACGTGGCCATCAGGTGCCGAGTGTATCTCAGTCACTCTGCCAAGCCACCAGCGACCAGGAGGTAAGTTGTCTTCCGCTATCAGCACAAGGGTCCCTTCTTATAGCTCTGGTTGCGACCTTGACCACTTTGTCCGGACTTGTAGTGATGTCAAGTATTCTTTGGACCAACGCCTCCAGAACGTATTTTGCACCACTAATATCCGTTTCCATCTGTTGACCAATGACAATTTGACGTCATCATCATTGAATAGCTCAGGCAATGCGTTCGACGGTCGGCCCACTAGAAAATGCCCTGTGGTCAAAACTTCGTAGTCGTTAGCGTCTTGGGAAAGAGGGCGCAGCGGTCTGGAGTTCATGATGGCTTCTACCTGAGCGGCTGCCGTTGCCAGCTCTTCATAGTTTAGTCCCGTTCCGTTCATACAAGATACTAGAAGTCGTTTTGCGACCTTGACTGCGCTCTTCCAAAGACCTCAAAAGTGCGGTGATCTAGGCGGAATAAAATGGAATTTAACTCCCCGACTGCTGCAATGCTCTATTAGTGACTTCTTTGATGCCTCGGTAAATAGTTTGTCCGCAGCTTCTTTCAACTCTCGAGATGCACCAACGAAATTCATAGCGTTGTCGAACAAAGGCACATAATGCTTGTATCCCTGCATGCATATTAACCTGATGTGTATGCACTACAATTGACTTAACAACATTATGATTCTTAGGAAGCAAAATTGGGTGTTTAACTGCAAATGGTAATTCCGCTTGGGATAGTCGACCACCAACTCGCATAATCGGAACCTGCTCACTTTCTGAAATAAAAGGGCAAAGAACTTGCATCTTTGAAGATTTGATTAATATGCCTTTTGTCAAGATCCGTATTTCTGGGGTAAAGCATACGTTCTGAATATTATAAACAATATAAGCTAAGCCACCTTCCATTTCATGAACATTCAATGGCCGTAAATCAGAATCCCTATTGCCTGTGATCATGGGGCGCCAGCGATAAATTAAACCAAAGATTCTATTCAATTTGAGAAATGAATTTGCGAACTTATAATGCGAAACTATGTCTTCAAGGTTATGAGAGACTGATCCAATTAAAATGGATGTAGATTTACTCTGTTCTACCGCCAATTCCTCTGATGAACGCCACTCAACGTCTGGCCACTCACATTCTAAACGGCTTAAAAATGTGGGCCCACAGGTTACACTGCTTCAGCTCTGATGAATTCATGCCCCATGACACTATGTCCGCCGGGTTCAGTCTTGACTCCATTTTGAACCATTCCTTTATGTGAGTCAAGTCTTGAATTTTAGCTACGCGGTTGGCGACAAAGGTAACCCAACGACTTGCATGTGAGGACAGCCAATTTAATGCATAGGTAAACACGCTTGAATTTTATTAAGCAACTCTACTGCTAACAATGCCGCGTTCAACTCTAATCTAGACAATGACGTGAACTTTACTGGAGCTACCTTCGACTTCGCGGCAGTAAGATTTACGTAGACCGTCCCTGACTTGTCAATTGCCCTACAGTAAACAACGCCACCGTAAGCTCTTTGCGAAGCATCAGAAAATCCACACAGTTCCATCGAAGAAATCTCAGCATAAGACACAACTGCCCTAGGTACTGTACACTTATTCACCTGTTTTAATTCTTCTCGACAGATTTTCCATTGGTTTTGAATGTCAGGTGGTAATTCTTTGTCCCATTCACCTTTCTGTTGGTTACTGAAGCTGTTGCATAAAAATCTTTCCTAGCACCACCAAAGGATTCAGCCATCCAAGAGGATCAAACAATTGCGATAGTTCCGACAATACCGATCGCTTCGTTATTGTCGTCGCATAGTTGGCCTTATAAGCGAAATCAAACCTATCCTTTTTCGAATCCCAGTTGATTTCTAATGTCTTTGAGCAATCAGGTCCAGTTATTGACAAGTTTCCTAGGTCTTCTGTTAATTACGACTTTAACTCATAAAGTTCTTCTATCGATTTTGCTCCATCATCATCTATGTAGAAATGACTCTGTAACGCCTGGCACCCCAAAGGGTACTCCTTTTCTAATAAATCTGCCAAATGGTATACACAACGCAAAGCCAAATACGGAGCGGAACTTGTTCCATAAGTAACAGTACGCAAACGTAAAACTTGAATTGGCTCAGATGATTCCGACTTCCATAAAATACCTTGATAATTACAATCATCTTCAACCAGCGAAACTTGTCGATACATTTTAGTTATATCGCATGTAAGTGCATATCTATAAAATCGAAATCTCACAATTATCTCAAGGTTGGCTGCAGGGTTGGTCCTACTAACATTAAGTCGTTCAGTGATCTTCCATTGCTTGACTTGCATGATGCATCAAAAACCACCCTTAACTTAGTTGTAATGCTATCAGGTCGTATTACCGGATGATGGGGAATGAAATATTTTATTTCGCTCATACACTTAGGCTCTAACAATTCTAAATGGCCCAGTTGGGCGTAACTTTCTATGAATTCTACGTATTGCTCCTTTAGTGAAGTATCCTTATTAAGTCTCTTTTCCAAATTTAAGAATCTCCTAAGAGCAATTTGGTAAGAATCTCCTAAATCTCCCATTGGTTCCTTAAACGGCAAGCTAACTATGTATCTTCCCGATAATGTCCTCTTCACATCTTTGATGAATTTGTTTTCACATAATTGCTCACTCGGTGTATATATTTTCGACGGAAGATTTGCTTCTTCACATTCCCAAAACCTCTTCACTTAACTGAGTAATTCATCGTCATTATCCTTTTCTGAAGATTTTGAAACGAACAATGAAACGTTTTGACTATACTTGCAATCACCAACTACAATCCATCCTAACAACGACTTTTGCAAAATCGGGTGCTCCTTGCCTAGTGCAATTTGACTTGCAGCAAGAAGCTTAAAAAACAGATCAACTCCGAATAGCATGTCTATTTTCTCTGTACCATAAAATGTTGGATCAGCAAGGTGAACACCCTTTGGTATTGGGAGATGCCTTCCTTCACACGGGACAATTGGCGCGTACTGAGTAATTTCAGGAAGCACACAGAAGTGTGTCACTGAAGAAAAGTTACTCAACCGTGACTTAAACTTCACATCAACTTGTCCTAATATTTCTGACTTTGCATTTGCTATACCGGAAATGACTTCCTTACCGATTTTCACTTTCAGCCGATTGGATAGTCTAGAAGTTATAAAATTCAACTGACTCCCTGAGTCTAACACACATCTACATTCTTGAAAACTTCCAAATTTATCTTGCACCATCACTATCACGGTAGCCAAAAAACTTTGGCACCGGTTTACTAGCAATGAACTACGATGAACGAGTATCTTTCGGGTTCTCTACTCTACCTGAGGCTTTTGCCTGAGAACTTTCAACTTCCCTGTGTAACTGTGTGATGGGGTTTGTTGCAGATGCTGCAACAAGGAATTGTACAATCCTGAGTACCATGCCGTCTGCTGAAGCAAATTAAGCACAATGACCGCTTCTTTACCTCTTTATACCTTTCTAATGGTGACAACCTTTTAAAATCGAGACAACGTGTTAATTTATGATTCGAAGCGCACATATAACACTCACCATTTTGCCTTTAGTCGTTGACCCTTTTTGGACCTCACTGCGTCTCAACTCTCTATTTGCGAGATTAGTGTGACGAATTGTCAAGAACTTGGAAAGTGCCTTCCATGATGGTAATGTATTGCCATCCCATTTATTGTCCCATTTATCGAGTGTTTCTTCACTGAGCTTAGTCTGCATCAAATGAAAAACGATAGCCTCCAAAATATCTTCAACACTACCCAGTGACTTCAACTCCACTAATTGGCATGATCAACCACCGTACGCAATGATTAAGAGTCAGCTTGGTTTACCACTTCATGCTCGAACAATTCGCGAATGTGCGCTTTTAAAATTATGAACCTGTTATCAAAACGATCTTTAAGAAGCTCGATAGCTTGGTTATAGTTCTCTCCAGCTACCTCCAGCCATTCAATCGTACTTAATGCAGCCTCACTTACACACGATCTCAAATGAATGAACTTATATTAATCATCAAGCTCGGATTCAGTGTCAATCAACGCCTTAAACGTATTAAACCAACTCGTCTAATCACAGAATTTACCAGAGAACTTGGGAATCTGTAATTTAGGTAACCTTGGAGATTTAATGCCTTGCGAGGAATTCAGGATTGAAGGTTGCGAAGTTTGCTCTAGAACACTTGACCGCCGTCTTACCTTTGACAGACAATTCAGTATTTTTGATCCTACTTCGCAATACAATACAATAAGTTAACGAATTGGCATTCTTAAAAATATATTCTTTATTATGACTCAGTGATTTCATCATACCTTCTCTGGCTTGTGATACATCAGGGCTTGTCCTTTTTGGTTCCATTGTATCAATATGTGGCGTTACACTTTCTGACACTTTAGCTAAAGGTCAAACCAGCTAGTCTGACAAATCGTTTAGAAATGTGAAATTTTTTATATACTCTAATCAAAGTCAAACCGTTGAAGCAACAACTAGAAGTTAAACCGAATAAATCTTTCAGAAACACGGCTGTCACTTATGATGTATAAATTTCAATATAATATGCAAAACAAGAGAAAAACAAGAACAACTCCAGTTGTTATATACTATAAGTAAGCATAGGAAAAAATGAAAAAACTGAACACCTACTCTTTGTCTAACTGATTATCCAAGAATTTGTCAAAATTCCCGTTCACCAACAACAATACATGCTCACTTTGTCAGTTATGTATAATTATAAACCTCAAAAACTACCACCAAACAAAACACAAAGCGGAATAGAAAAATGAATCTTGCAATGTATATGAGTATATAGTCTGAGAGTATTGTAGCCGCACTTTAATTATATACTTATGTATTATGTCAGCCTATGTATTCCTTATGCCCTTTTTTGACCTTCAAAATGATCTCTTTTATTATATTTCTTATCTCCACATGCAAATGAATCATTCGAAATACATATGCCACTCTATATAATTCTCTGTATTTATGAGATCACCAAAGAAAAGAACGCCGGGTAATGATATCGAATCAAAATTATTATCATACTTCTAAGACTATATTCGCCAATATGTATGCGGTTAACAAATTATAAAAAAGAAAAGAGACACTAATTAAATCAATTCCAAATTATTATTATCAATTTAATTTTTGTTTTTTTTTGTTTTGATCAATTAATGCTATTGTTCGTACCACTGTGCACTAAAAATATATGTGCCGCTATGTAAATTTCAAAGAATAGTCGGAACAATACCTTACCCAAAATTCAGTATATACACTTTCATACTAGTATAGTCGGAAACCAAAGGCAATTAAAAAGCAAACAAAAGCACCTTTTATTTATTAATTGAAATACGAGCACTGTTCCGATTTGAACCCTTCTGATAATTGTATATAAATTTTTATTGCAATAATTCCGCGCAAACACAAAAAGTCACACACAAAAAAAACACTGGTCACCAATTGCAAAAACTCACCGCGACTGGGTTAAACTTGCGAGGCCCTTCCTGGCCCAGTTAATGTTCCCACGACACGTTCTTCCGGTATTGGACCTTGTCTTCCAGGTCCCTGCTCGGGCGCCAAAATGTTGAATCCAAAACTGGGAGCTAATTGGTAAGATAATTGAACGCTAGCACAACTTAAATGCTTCCTCCAAATATGTCGAAAGCAAAACACGTATGCACGAAAGCCTCTCAGATTCAGAATAATTTTATTACAACACTTATACCTAACCTAAACCTATATACTTCAATTCAATTCAAATACAGTTATTTTCTCTCAAAACTTAACTACATTATTCAAACATTGTATTATGGTGGTCCTTGATTAGGATGGCCCTTAATTCCATATTAGGCCGTAACAAAATGTATTTCCTCAATCAGCGTTGACATAATAGTATGTCCTAACAAACCACGGTGCAGCAGTTATACGTCGTGGGACCTTATTATGATGTTATAAGGAGCCATATTTGAGTGCCATATCGCCAAATTAGACCCATTACTTGTATTCCACACTGTGTTGTTGAGTGAAAATTTGCTATTCGCCAGTCCAATTTCTTAATTTTTTGGTTGCAACACGCAGACCTATGTATCGAACATGATTCACCTGAGGAATTTTTCTAGAGTCGTATATATATATAACTGGAGAAGAGGCGTGCCTCAATGTGTGTGCAGTTAGCGGATTTTAAAGGATTTATGGCAATGTTCCATCATTTGGCCCATGTTTGAAATCTCTGTTAATAGCGTTGGATCTATTGTGCTGCTTCAATAAGTTCGTGAGTATGGCGGTGACATCTACATATGCTACCAGTATGGTTTCTGGCATCGGCATGTCCCCAGTGAATAACGAATATAAAACTCTGAGGCGTTTATGCCACCCTCGGCATCACGAACTCTTGCGAAGAAGGCTCTATCCGTCAAATATATCTTGAGCAGGTATTGCTTATCTGGAAGTAGCCTGATAAGTTTGTGGAGTGTCAATCTATCCATACTCTGTCGAAGGTTTTCATGACAACCAAAAACACAGTAGAGCAATGCATTTTTGATTCAAAAGCACTTAGAATGTGGTGGACAATTCTATGCAATTGTTCTGGTATACCATGCTGAGCTCTAAAGCCAAACTGATGGCTCGAAAAGGCATTCTACACAAAAATATTTTCTCGAATATTATATACAGGGTGTTTTTTTAAGCTCGATAGAACTTGAAATTGTAAAAATCAGCCAATTGTTCCGTACCATCATGCAAGATTTTTTGCTGAAAATATTAAATTAGTGTATATTTAACTGCTTAAAAGTATACTACAATTAACAGCTTAAAAGTGTACTAAAAAAAAAAACATTGTTAAACAAAAGGTTAAATTAAAGTACAATGCTTCTAAAAATGTGTATTTTTAGTATTTGTCGTTCTATACACAAGTGAATAATTACACACTCTGTGAAAATTTCAACTCTCTACCTATTACGGTTCATGAGATAGAGCAGGAGACGGACGGACAGCGTAAGCTTAGTAATAGGGTTGCGTTAGTTCCATATGGGTACCCTAAAAACAACACAAAAAATTAAATTGTAATCAAAAATTTTTTTTTTATTCTAAAGATCAATATATGGCGTTAACATTTAAAACTGATTTCGGTCATATGGCCACCGCGGCTGTTCTTGACGAAGCGCATTCTGGACGTCCAATTTTGCGCCACTTTTTCAGGCACTGCTGGTCGAATGTCACGAATAACAGGAACATTGTTGGCCTCCAAAGCGTCAATTGTTGCTGGTATATCAGCATAAGCCGATGACTTCACGTAGCCCCACAGGAAATAATCGAGAGGTGTCAAATCGCACGACCTTGGAGGCCAATTGGCCGGTCCATTTCTCGAAATCAACTTATCGCCAAATTTTGATTTCAATAAGTCGATGGTTGCGGTCGCCGTATGGCACGTAGCGCCATCATTATGAAACCACTTCTCGTCCGGATCAATGTCTTCCATATTTTCAAACAAGAAATCATTGATCATGGTGCGTTAACGATCTCGATTGACCGTAACGCGAGCTCCGGTCTCATTTTTGAAGAAATAAGGTCCGATGATGCCACCAGCGTGTAAACCGCACCAAACGGTGCATTTTTCTGGATGTCATGGAGTCTGTAGGGTCTCGTTTGGATTGGTGGTACTCCATGTGCGGCAATTTGCTTATTAACAATCCCGTTAAGCTAAAAATGAGCCTCATCTCTGAAAACAATTTGGCTATAAAACAACGGGTCAGTTACCAACTGTTCTAAAGCCCAATTGGAACTCCAGAATGCGCTTCGTGAAGAACAGCTACGGTGGCCATATGCTCGAAATAAAATTTAAATGTTAATGAACTTTCGAATAAAAAAATTTGTTGATTACAATTTAATTTTTTGAGTTATTTTTTACAATTTCAAGTTCTATCGAGCTTAAAAAATCTCCCTTTCTATATAGGGTTATTGGTCTTTAAGACGAGACAAGGTTTTCCGGCTTGCTAGGTTTCTGGATCATTATTACTGCAGCACACTTCCGCTGACAGGCATCACCAAGAACACTCTTTTGTAGGGAAGGGTCTTGGCCATCGTCGCGTCAATCTTATTGCAACTGGGAGATTTATGAATTTTTAAGTTTTTGATTTGTAGTTCATCTTCTGCAGGAGTGCAAATTCCTGGCTTCAGCAGTTTTTTACATCATTGGCATAAGCAAGTTGGAGATGTGTGAATCGTATTTGCAACTTATCAGCAAATGCTTCCGCTCTTTGGTTTTCAGTGCGACACCAGCGGTTCGGTGCATCACGTACTTTGCATATCTGTGCGGTTGCAGCTTGACACATTTAGTGGCTCTCCACAAGTTAAAACCAACTTTTTTGTCAATTTTATCTCGCTCGTTTCGACTCCGCATATAGCGCCGACACAAGCTGCGGTTGTATTTTACCAACTCCATACCATTTGGTTTCAAATATGCTGATAAGGCAGCTATCGTGAGGTGACATAGTCAGCACATTAATATATATTGCGTGTGAAAATTTCCACTGCATAATTGATGTCATCTGCTGTATTTAATTCTATGCTTAGCACAGTCTCATTCAGCTACAACACACAATTACACAATAAGAGGAATGTGATCGGAACTGACATCTGAAATATCTCTGATTAATAGCCACTTTCGCCCAGGTAGCTTGCAGTGAATCTTTAAGAATATAATGAATTTCATGGTGGTATATATTTGAAATCCTTGCAATTTGAAGAAACTTCTGCAACACAGATATGACTCGAAAATGAGCATGACATCAATAGAATGTTGGAAAATGCCATATTTCTAGGTTGAGACAGCTTGACATAGTTTGACAGTTTAAAAGTTTTTAAAAAAGAATATTTTGACAAAAAAAAGATTTCTTGTCCTTACTAGCCCTCCTTGTCCTTGATGCCATTTCTTTTCCTTAGTTACATACCTTGTCAATCTATTCTGCAGATATTTGAACACTATTTTTCTAAGCAAATTTCCAAGAAAAAATAATAACAAGTCGATCGGCCAACACCGAAGACAACCCTTTTGATTCAATGCAGTGTAGAAAGATAACAATTGTTAAGATTTACGTTTTCAATTGCATGCAAACTTTTCTACCCTCTGTGCCATTCAAATGTTCTTTCTGAAGAATCATTTGTTTTTTCAGCCTTTTCTAATGCTTAACCAAGTGTATAAGTACAAAGTTTATCTTAGCTTTCAAATTATGGCCAGAGTGAGTTTTTTGAACCCTATAAGTAATTTTTAAGTGGATTTGCTAATGGATCTAATAATTCATTTGAGTTTTTCAATGCTGGAGAACTATAACTGAGTATGAGAAATGTTGTTTAATCAAAATGGGATTAAGAATAGAATAAAAAGATCTTCTTTAACATTCTTCAAATAGATAGATAGATAACAAAATACTACAAAATTTATTATTAAATTGAATTAAATTATTATTAAATATTACTTCAAGTTTTTATAACTTTGTCCAGCAGCCAAAAAGCGCAAAGTAGCTGAAAGCCTCTCATTTGTCGTAATGGCAATTCTCATACATATTAGTGTCCTTTCGCTGTATTTCAGGAGTTATTAAACTTAATAATCCCCCATAAGTTAAACTATACATTCGAAGAAAATTCTTCAAATCATTTAAATGCTTAGAGCGTGTGATTCTCTCTCTTCGCGTACCACTCTTTTATCACCATACTGTTCTTTTTTCACTTGTTTTTTTTTGTTTTTTTTTCTCTAAACAAGTATACGTACGTGTATTACCATTTTACGATGTTCACTGTTTAAAATTTTCAAGCAAATGATATTCGCGTGCAACATTCTCTACATTAGTGTCAAAACGTACTTTTGTTTGAAGAACAGATTGCGCAACCAAATTCGCTGTGGATGCCTATCTTTACTCAAGTTTACTTACCAAAGATATCAATAAAATAATGTAATATTGAATAAATTTGTCTCATGTATGGCGAATCTTAGTCAAGCAAATTGGTCATGTGTATTGCCATCCTTAATTAACAATTTTTTTATAATCTTAAAAAGGTTTATACAAATGAACAAAACTTTACACTTTCTTGTGTGTTTATTGTATTTTGCCTCATACTTCTCTTCGCTTAATTATTTACATGACTGAATGCCTCAGCACATGAAGGGACGCAACCAAGCGGAAGCTGCGTGTTAATCAACGCATTTAACTATGATACAAAATATAAATAAAAACTTGATAAGTGTGTTTGCCTGTGTTTAAGTAAGGGTGTAGATACGTTGTAAAAAACCGCAAGCAAAATGGTCAAGAGCATTTAATAGTCGCTGGAAATAATAATAAAGTGCACCATGAACAATATTCCCAGGCATAGCAAGTGAACAAAAAATATTATTAAAAATATAACTTTGATCACACCCCTTTTAGTAGACCGAGAGTCTTGAAATTTAGAAGTATTTTTTTTCTAATAAGAACTTTCAGTTGGATCCCTGTTTGAGTGGGGCGTACCCCCTTGCGGTCCGAGGGTCTTAAAATTTATATGGTTGGTGGATATAGATCAGGCACTTATATTGTCCAAATTTCAGTTCACTAGTACAAAAAACAAAATAGGTTTTCTAATAAGAACTTTTATTTGGATCCAGGTTTGTATGATTCCAACAAATGTACTGCGTATGGTAAAAAGAAAGCTCCGTGTAAAATTTCAGTTCTCTAGATCAAAAATTGAGGGACTAGTTTGCATACATAAAGACAGACAGACAGACGGACATTGATAGATCAACTCGTCTAGTCGCGCTGATCAAGAATATACATACTTTATGGGGTCTCCGATGTCTTCTTTTGTGACAAACTTATAATACTATTCACTGCGTAAAGAGAAAATGTTAAAATTCAATGGAACTACTAAGTTTTATGCTACTCATCTTACTGGCTCCTAAGTCAGCCTAACAAGTTCTTGAAGTAGTAAATAACTTGAAAATATTCAATTGTTATTAACATCCAACTCGAAAATTTTATGTAAAAAATAAACGCTTTTGTTAAAGGTGTAGGTTTTATGAGGTTTGTTCAAAAAGTATCGCGATTTTTGAAATTCCGCGGGTTACGTAAATTCGATTTTCTATTTTCTTGTGGCGTTATGTTGGTACTCATGTCCGTCACTTATGCTGACAAGGTCGGTCGTTTTGAATGTTTAGTTAATTGTTGACAGCTGTTTTGCTCGCACGTGTTTTGGCTATTTATTTATTTATACTATTTAATGTAGGAAAAAACGTGAATGTTATGAAAATGTTATTCTAACTTTTTTTACATTGTATTTTCAGTCTTCCTTTGTTTTGTGCAATTGCATTTGTACCAGAATTTTGAAAATTTTTTCAAACGTTATTTATGCATTGTCCTTTTTTGCTTGTGTTAACAATAGAGCACAATAGAGCTTCAATATCCTTTTTCAGGATGTCGCATATTTTTCTAAATTTTTCAAGATTTGTTTTACTTTCTGAGAACCAAATGGTGAAAATATACATACATGCGTGTAAATTCGCATTGATAAGATCTTCCTATCACAAAAACAATGTATAAAGAAATGAAATTAGAAAATAAAAATATTAAAAGCACATTGAACAAGATGTACTAGTACGTTCCAATTCTAATACATAACAGCAACAGAAGACAAAATAAACAAAACAACAACACTGCATAAAAAATCCACAGTAGAAAAAGGTACACTGAAAAAATATATGAGTAAAATCTGTACGAATATCATTCGTAGCACGCGTTTATACGTACATTCTACTAATAAAGTGCGTAAATGTACAAATGTATTCGTTGTATTTATTCATGAACATTAGTATTAGTAGGCATAATTTATTCGTACGCACACGATACGCATTATTCGCACAATGTACAAATTCTGTGTAAAAATAATCATAAAATTTACTAATCATTTGTACAATGTACGAATTATTTGTAGTATTTACTCATACATACATCTATCAAGCTGTCAGATTGTGACTGTGTCAAGTTGAGTACATTTTTCATTTTAAGAATTTATGTACCAGGGGTGTCACAGAACTCGCCGACGAATTTGGGAATGGTTTTGATTCCGGCGAAAAACTCCGTGTCACAGAAAATTGTGATATTTCATTTCTCGAACATTGATGTTCGAATGAACAGCTGATTGAATATTGTTCATTTTAGGGACGTCTTACACGTATCGTGCTTATGGCGGAATGCATCGTTGATTTTTCTATGAAGCCTCTTGCTACTATTTACACTCAGCCGTGGATGTCAAGGAAATAATTTGATACTGCTCACTCCCCTTCACATTCCTCACTCACTACAAAAATCAACCGAAAAAAAAATTTCCTTTCTCAACAAACAAAAATAGTGTACCCTTCTTCAACACATTGAAAACATGCCAACTTTCACCAATGAGATTATTAAAACTCTCATTAAACTAATCACTTTATATGCATTTTTTAAACAAAATTAAAACATCACAGCTTCATTACCAATAAATACAGTTTATGTTGACATATAAATTAAATTAAAGACACATTGGAATCTTCGAAAATGTTAAAATTTATATGCAACGAAATGTACGAATTTCATTCGTAGGTAAAAACTACTAATAAAATTCTTATAATGTACTCATAAATTCGTATTTTTTTCAGAGAACGAAAACCAATGAGACCGCTATAGTCTATAGTCTATACATGTGGCAGATTGTAGCAGCTGATATTAACAGTTTAGAAACTTAAAACATTGATTAATATAATGAAACGGGAACCAGACGGGAACACACTTGAAACCTTAGCTTGAATTAAATTATATGGACTAAGGAAAAGGTATTGGTAAAACATTAATTTGAAAAAACATATACATACCTTTATTTTCAATATACCTTTTAAATAATTGTAATTCCGAAATTTTTTAAAACTGTTTCACATTCAAGCTGGTCATATTGCTAGATCCTACTAATTACATTCTTTCTTTTTAGAAGCAATTCCTTAAGAGTACGGTAAAAATGAAACAAAAACAACTTTACTTTTGAAAAGGTTAGTCTTTTACGAGATAGTTATGACCTATTTGGTACCAAACTTTTGACTTTGATTTCTTTATTTTTGGCCTATGGCAGCGACCACTGTGCGATTGGGCGAATTCCAGCAGGCCACTTTTAATTTTTTTGTGCTTCAAACTTGTTTAGCTAATTTTAAACTTGAATGGAGCAAACCAAATATTTTAGAGTACAGTTTAATAATCGGTATTATTATAAAATGTTAACTGTATTTGGCTGAAATAATAAAATTAATAAACTTTTTTGAATTTCAAAATTTTGAGTTTATTTTCTTTATGAGATATTTTTTTTGAAATATTTTATTTTATAGCATATGTACTATGTTTATATACAATACAAAATATATGTACATATTACAAAATATATATACGTTTTACAATCAACCCGATTTACTAGATTAAAGTAGTCAACAATCCATTCATCTAACCAGCCAAAGAAGTAAGTATGTAAGCCGCCTTTCTATCTCCGTTTCTTAGTCACTTAATACCGTTTTATCATTTATTCACGCTCAATTTTTTATTTCAACATGCCCGCATGAAAAATAAGATTTTGCCTCAGAGAATGAAAAATGTTTGTGTCGCAGTCAATCTAAACTTCGCGACGTTAACTACAAGTTCATTATGATTACTTCACTGAATGTTGTTTGGTAAGTTGTTATAATAAATGTCTGGCATTTTTGTTGAGTTTAGTGTTGGTGTTATTGGTTTTTCTCGTTCGTTAGCGTATTTGTCTTCATCTCTGTCTGTCTATTTTACTCTCAATTTGATTGTCGAGCAGAATAGTTACTATTAACTACTACTGCCAGCAATTGGCAACGATTGTAGTTTTTCCGACTTCTCATAATACAATCGGAGCCCATTCCCTTTGTAGCTTGTTCTTTTTTTATAGTGCACAGTTTTCTTGCATTGACAGCTTCTGTTGAATATGATTTGGAAAACGCTTTGTTGATTTTATGGGAGTGTTTGACGACGTTGTTCGTTGTTTACAATATGTAAAAGCCGGAACAATAGACTTAGAAAAAATCTGTCTGTTAAATATTCAGACAGAATCTGATAGCACTGAATGTACTTATAATACGGATTTTCACTTAATTTTTAGGGTTCCGTACCCATAGGGAGCTAACGGGACTCTACTACTAAGCTTACGCTGTCCGTCCGTCCGACTCCTGCTCTATCTCATGAACCGACAAATACTAAAATTACAAATTTTTAGAAGCATTGTTCTTTAATTTAATCTTTTGTTTAACTTTTTTTTTGTAGTATACTTTTAATCTGTTAATTGTAGTATACTTTTAGGCTGTTAAATATGCACATTATTTAATATTTTAAGCAAAAAACCTTGTACGATGGCACGGAACCCTCCGTTTGCGCGTCCGACTCACATTTGGCTGATTTTTTTAACTCTTCATAATCACGAATCCAGTTAAGAACTTATAAATTTGAAAAAACTTCATTATTTGATGTTAAGCTTAAGTTAAAATCTTAGCCATTGTTGCATAAATTTCAGCTTATTATAACAATAAAACCCACCATAATAAATCACGTAGTTTGTGAATGATGTAATTTTGGATAGGAAGATATATTTGATAAAGATTGTGATAAAGAGTTCGCTCATTGGTCGAAATTCGATCTTCCAAAAGGATATTTCCAGGGAAATGCATAAGTAATTACTTAGCTTACACCAACACAAAAAAAATGGAAATAGCCATACGCAATAATTTGCTTGTCCTATCAGAACATTCTGCAGAAACAAACATTATAAAAAAAGCTGTTGCTGCAGCAGTAAGTCGTCTCTTCAAACTTCTTCTTGCTGCAGTCGAAGTAGTGTACGAAAATTTACCAGCACTTAAAATTTTGTGATGTGTCTCTCAGTCTCATGCATAATAATATAGAGAGAAAGAGACAAAAAGCATTTGCGATGTGCTTTTCGCCTTTCTCTGGTCCCGACAGAGAGTGCGTGGTACTGTAATAGTCACTTATTTTTCAATGTATTGCAGAAATCGTTCGCTACCACCACAGAAAAAAATGAAAAATAAGTGTCCAACAAGGTAGACCGCAAAGTATAGAATACTGAAGTCCATAATTGACTATTGGGGTGAAATTAACAATGTTTTGATAAGGAATGAAGAAAGCCTACGAATGTTACATATAAATATACCAAACTCAATATAGAAAAGTTATTCCACTTCCTAAAAAATTGTGACCTTATAGATTTAATATAATATTTTATAATATCTTACAGTCGAAGGCCTAGTAGCTAGTGCTCTATTGTTCATTATTAGTTATACGGACATGTGATAGAAAACACAGATGTTTTTGATGTCGGGCGTGTTCAATTTCGTCCAAAAAAAAAAACTGAGTTGTGATAGAAAACGCGAAGATTTCATTGATGTTCGAACAAACTGCTGAAGTTTGTAATTTGTGTTTTGTTTTTGTGTTTTTCTCTTTCATTGCTGTTAAGCATCAAGTGCAATTGCATTGTTTTTGCACTGTTGTTTTACTTTTTAAAGCAGTTGATTTTGCTTGTTGTTCATAACGTCGTTATATTTTTCTTTTATTTCTTTGTGTATAAGTCCCAATAAGAATTTATCGCGTTTTTTTTTTTATTTTTATACCTCAGTAGGAAATTTAAAATTTTTTCTTTTTCTCCTTTTAATTTTTTTTTATGTGTTTTTACTGTTCTTAACTTCAGTATTTTTAATTATGCAGTGCTGCAACGGTTTATGTTTTAAAAAAAATTGTTTTGATACTGACAAAAATCGTGGAGTCACATGTTGGATGTGCAATAATATTGCCCATTTAAAATGTGCTGGGTTGTCCGGGTGGGACCATGACAGGTTTTATGGTAATAAGTCCGCCTGTGGTGGTACCAGATGGTCTTGTCCAGACTGTTATAAATGACAATCAGATTTTTCAAGTATGTACCGGCGGGTGTGTAACCAATTTTTAAAACTAAAAAATCTTACTTCTCAATTGTCGAAAGGTTTTGAAAGTTCATTGGATCTTCTTGGGAATTATGATTTTGATCTTCCTTTGCCTTTCCTTTCACCCTGGCCTATGCCCAATAGTGATTAATTTTTACATCCTTCTGTGCACTCTATGTCCATGCCTACAAACTCACCTGGGACTACTAATACTTTACTTGTCCCTAATACCACTCCTAATCTACAATTACCATTGCCCTCTGTGCCATCCCTTGCATATCCTGATTCTCCAATTCATTCTTCAAATCGTGATTCTTTGTCATCTGCCTCATCCCTCTCAATGCCTCCACCGGCATATACAACACAACAATACTCCTGTTTCCATGCCTACATCTAATTTAACTTGTGCAAATTAATTTGTAGCATCTAAATCCCCTCCTGTTCTATCTTTTGTTGCTCCACGGCGGCAAGTCTTCAATTCTAGGGTGGCAGCTGAAACAACCTGTGATGATGTTGATTCCATTTCAGAAATTTATTTGAGTCATGCCAGTGCTCTTTTATCGAGCTAGGCGATTTTAATCTTCCATTGATTTCTTAGTCCTTTTCCAGAACGTCGAATTATCTACTTCCTTCAGCACATCATGATTTCTTGTGCATCATGTTTGACCACTCTTTGTTTCAAATGAACTCTGTAGTACATTTTTTGAATAGATCACTTGATCTAGTGTTTAGTAACGATTTCGCTGGTGTTTCTGTGTCTAGATCTCAACCATTATGTCTTCCTGAGGATACTTATCATCGTACATTGGAAATATCTCTGTCTGTAACCTGTCCAGCATCTGCCTCTACATCTATATGCAAGCGTCGGTTTTGTTTTAGTAAAGTTTACTCAACTAAATGCAATCTTTCTCGGAACAGATTGGTCTTTCTTATTTAATCTACTGCTCTTAATTTTTTTTATGCAACGGTATACAATACTTTCGTTGCCATTGTCCCCTATATAGTTGATTCGATAGTATCTTATAACCACCTTGGCTTACTAGAAGACTTTCTAACTTGAAGAACATTAAGTCGATGTTATATAAAAACTTTAAGAGAATTGGTTCTTCTATTGCTTTTGCTAAGTTCTGTGTAGCCCGGGCTAATTTCCTTTCACTAAATAACATATGTTTAATATTTACCTCTCACGTTGTAGACTGCAATTTTCGCGTGACCCTAAGCAGTTTTATAAGTTCGTTGTCTCAAAGCGCAAGACTTCTTCATTTCCCTCATCGTTGTATCAAGCTGATGAACAAGCCCACAGTGATCTTCTTTCAATCCACTTATTCCTCTAAATCTTATTTTGGGAACTTTTACCCATATCCCACTTCCCATTGAAACCACATTGTTACTCCTATAATTGATGAAGAATATCTTCTTAATTTGAAATCCTTGAAACTCACTTACTAACCTGGTCCAGACAAAATATATAGTTGCCTGCTTAAACACTGTGCGGAGTCTCTGTGTAAGCCGCTTCTAAAACTTTTCATTTTATCACTTCAGAGCGCATCTTTTCTTGATATCTTGAAGGAATCCTTCATTGTTCCACTACATAAAAAAGGTAACAAAGGTGACATATCATATTATAGAGGTATTGCCAAACTTTCTGCAATCCCAAAGTTATTCGGAAAAAAGCTCACATCAACCCTTTATCACTACTGTAAATCTATTATTTCTTCGTGTCAACATGGTTTTATGAAGAATAGATCACCAACTACTAACTTGCTTGAATTTTCATCTTTGGTGAACCTTGGTTTCAACGAAAAATTGTCAAACTGATGTCATTTATACCGACTTCAGCAAGGCATTTGATTCCGTTAATCATGATCTGCTTTTACTTAAATTGGATCTTTTAAGTTTCCCTCAAGATCTTCTTTGCTGGATTTCTTCATATTTAA
The DNA here is from genome assembly GCA_035041805.1 of Amiota mariae. Classification (NCBI taxonomy): domain Eukaryota; kingdom Metazoa; phylum Arthropoda; class Insecta; order Diptera; family Drosophilidae; genus Amiota; species Amiota mariae. The sequence goes on from JAWNKV010000137.1 coordinate 388,355, forward strand.
GAAATAGAGTTCAGTGAGTGTTATTTAAATCCACTCTTTCCTGCCCAGTGGATGTGACTTCTGGCGTTCCTCAGGGAAGCCATCTTGGCCCATTAATGTTTATTTTCTTACACGATCGACAACAACCCGATGGCGCGTGTCTACACCTTCAGTGACCTAGGAGTAATTTTTGACCCTAAACTGACCTTTAACCATCACATTTTTTCAACTATTAATAAAGCTAAAAGTATTTTTGGATTTATTAAAAGATGGTCTAAATAATATAATGATCCCTTCACTACCAAGCTTCTTTTCATCTCCCATGTCCACCCAGTACTCGAATACTGTTCGTGCGTCTGGAGCCCTCAATACAGAATACATGAAGACCGTATTGAGTCAGTACAGAAGCAATTACTTCTTTTTGCACTTCGTGGTTTAAATTGGAACCCTAGTGTTCGTTTGCCTTCATAATCCAGCAGGCTTCTTTTTATTGATCTTTCTTCGTTAAGTAATCGCCGAATTTCTCTAGATATAAGCTTTCTTCACAAACTTATTACTGGTTTTGTTGATTCGCCGTTGCCTTTGAGTCAACTTAGTTTATGTGTCCCTAGTCGTTCCACTAGAAATTTCGTCCCTCTTGCTCTTAGTATGTGCACAACTAATTTTGCCTTACACGATCCATTTCGTGTATTATGTTTAAATTATAACAAACTATATCATATTCTTTCCTCTGAGATTTTGCCAAACGCTATCAATGCTCTGGTTCTGGATCACCTACGCTTCTCCATCCACCGTGATTGAACCTGGCCGTTACAATTTTGGATGTCTGTCTTTGACCACATATGGCTAGCAGTAGCCGCATATCTAGCTACTTAGCAAATAAAATTCTCCCACAGGGTTAGAGACGGATATATGTATTTTATAATTTAATTTATTAGGTTTAAGTTTTATTGAGATATTCCTTATTGTATTATTGAAAACTTGTATTTTTTGTGGACAGTAAGTTGTCACATATTTTTGAATAATTAAATAAAGAGAAGAAAAGGAATAGAACTAGTACTGTTGGGCTTCCAGTGCACACTAGTTCAACTTCGGCTCCAAGTTCGGCTCCAAAAAACTACTTTCCTGCCTTCAACGTATGTCTATTATATATTAAAATGTTAGAGGTTTAATGTCCAAGCTTAATAATTTGTATAGGGTTAGTTTCTCCTTTAAAGCAGATGTTATAGCGTTTTCCGAGATATGGCTTCACTATGGTATTCTTAGTTATGAAATTTTCTGTTAAAATTTCGTCACAAATAGGACAGATCGGTTTCCCCATTGCTATTGTCTTTCACATAAGATCAGAATATATTGATCTACACTGTTCAGCCAATATTGAGTTTATTTGTGCGAGGTTATTTTTGCCTAATGAATCTGTTTATATATCGTGTTCTTATATTCCGCCTAATTCCAACTTGGAAACATATATGACTCATGATAGATCCATTAACTCTGTCAATAACATTCTTCGGGACCGTGACTCCTTTATCGTTCTAGGAGATTTTAATTCCCCATTCATTTCGTGGTCCTTGGTATCTCAAATTATCTAGTTCCTTCAACACATCTTAATTTCTTGGACATACTGTTTGAAAATTCATTGTTTCAAATATAATCTATAGTAAATCATTACAACAGATCACTTTTTGTTTATATTTAATACAATAAACAGCTTAAAGTATAACACAAAAAAAAAAAAAACAAATGATGTTTACACCGATGATGTCATGAACTTACATTTGGAGATATTTAGATATAAGTAATTCGCTGAACACCAAGAATGTAAAGAATCAAGATCCTCTTGGAGTCTGAGATGGGAGGCACCATTATTGAATGAAAGGCACAGGACGCAAGAATGTGAGATGGAGAAAGGGAGATCATTTACAAAATGGTTAAACAATAATGGACATAGATGGCTCCCTTGAGGAACACCAGAAGTGACAAAGACTGAAAAGACCAGAAAGAGTGGACTTAAATAACACTCGTTGAACCCTATTTCTCAAATAAGATGCAATCCAACAAAGAAGATGTTGAGGAAAACCTAAAAGGTCAAGTTTATGTACAAGCAGGTCATGATTAACAGAATCAAACGCTTTACTGAAGTCAGTGTAAATAACGTCAGTTCGACGTTTGTCCCTAAAACCAAGACATACAAAAGATGTAAACTCAAGCAAGTTTGTAGTTGAAGACCGCTTTTTCATAAAACCGTGTTGACTCGGAGAAATAATTGTTTTACAAAAGTGATAAAAGGTTGAAGTGAGCATTTTTTCAAACAATTTTGGGATTGCAGAACGTTTAGCAATACCCCTGTAAATGGATATGTCAGCTTTGTTACCGTTTTTGGTATAGGGGAATAATCCTTCCAGATAGGAAGGAAAGATGCGCTCTGAAGTGATAAAGTATAAAGTTTCAAAGGTATCTTACATAGAGATTCAGCGCAGTGCTTAAGCAGACAACTAGGTATTCTGTCTGAGCCGTGTAAGTAAGTGGATTTCAACGATTTTAAATTATAAATTATTATTAAATAAGGAGACACTCCTCCCTAATTTTAGGAGTAGCAATGATGTTACAATGGGAAATTGGATAAGGATACCGTTTTTGAATATAGGATTCAGAGGAATAAGTGGCTTGAAAGAATTTTGTAAACAGGTCTGCAATACCCAAATCAATATGGCCATGTTCATTACCTAGATACAATGATGAATGACATGCATAAGATTTGCGCTTTGAGTTCACAATGTTATAGAACTGCTTAGGGTCACGTGAAAATTGATGTCCACAACGTGAGATGTAGTTATTATAAAAAGGTTATTTAATGAAAGAAAATTAACCCGAGCACACAAAAGTTAGCAAAAGCAATAGAAGAGCCAGAACTCTTAATTTTTTTATATAGCCTCGACTTAATATTCTTTACATTAGAAAGTCTTCTTGTAAGCCAAGGTATATGCGATTGTTTATGAAGAGATCAACAATATTTGGACCAAAGCTTCGATTCCAATCATAACTAAGAACCGAGTTATTTAATTTCTGAAATCCTATTTTGAAAAATATCTCAATTTGAAAAGATACCCCAAAAGCTAACGAAAAGATAGTTTCGAAAACAAACTGTAGTGTTCTTCGGAGTTATCTGATAAGAGTTTTGATGTTGCTGCTTGTAAATGCACTTCATTTGAATTTTGTTCGTCTTGATTATAAGCTCTATTTTGTTTATTTTGTTTTATTGTGCCGTATTTCATTAATTTTAATACATTTTAAACTTGCTTATTTGGCATACGGTAAAAAACGTAAAATTTGCAAATCTTTAAAGTACGGTAGAGCCCTTAAGATGACACGCAATTCTAGTTTTCACGTATTCTGTGTAAAATTAATCAAATTTTGGTGCCTCTGCCGATAGTGTAGCTCGAAAAAAAATTGCATATACATGGACGGAACACCTTATTATACATGCATATTTATTTATATATAAGCATTTTTTTTCTTTTTCAAACTGCATCAAAATGTATGCAAATAAAAAAAATAATAATAGCAAAGCCTCGGCATTGGCTGTCTTCGTCCCCCATGCAACATTATTCTCACCAAAAGTTAATTGCTTGTTCGTAATTTGGCTCGAACCGCTCTACTAACCTCATCTCACTGCAATCACCACTACTGTATCATACCGGCCATTCGACTATTCGCGTCACATGTTGTCCATTTAAATTTTATTTATTCCGTTAGGCTATGTCGCTTGATTCTTCATTTATTCGTTTATTGGTTCTTGGACTGGTAGAATGGGTGGTTGCTTGAGTTTTGTTACATTAAATGACTGCGTTTTCATATCCATGTGCAAATTTGCTGTTAGTTGCATGCTACACAAAAATAAAGCTTGCTTTGTTGGTTGATACTGCGATACCAATGCCTTTTTAGGTCACACTTCGATGATTTACCTTCAAAAAAATGCAATAGCGATAATTGCTGCAATAGTTGAAATGGCCGGAAAGGCGAATTAGTTTTCGAATGGCGGAGCTCTTCATGAAAACGATTCAAGCAAAAGTTTGTAACACCTGGCCAATGAATATGCAGGAGATCATCAAGGAAAATTTTATTAATAATAATAAAAATGTACTTTCAATATCCTCGGATGTAAAAAAGTAATCTAGTTTTGTCTGACATAGTATGAGGTATTAGGTTGGTGCAAAAATAATGGCCGTTTTCAAACAGCCAATTTAAATGAACGTAACTCAGCTCAGAATAAACTTTATTAATCGAAATAATAACCATTACTTCGGGAAGTGTTGCGGAGCCTCGTCGCTGTCCAACCACTGCGCGGAACGTTGCCGGTTGTCGTAGAGGATCCATTTTTCATCGCAGGTTACGATTCGGTCGAGAAACGGGTCATTTTTGTTGCGCTGAAGAAGAGGCGATGACACCTCAAAGCGACGAATTTTTTGATTTTCGTTCAATTCATGCGGCACCCATTTATCGAGTTTTTTTGACTTCCCTATTTGCTTCAGATGGTGTACGACTGTTGAGTGATCGTTGAGTTCTTGTGCGACTTCTCGTGTGGTTTTGCGAGGATCGGCTTCGATTAAGTCTTTCAATTCGTCATTGTCAACCTCACATGGGCAGCCGCGACCCTCTTTATCTTCAAGGCTGGTATCACCTGCGCGAAATTTTTCAAACCATCTACGTGTGGTACGTTCGGAAGCAGTATCCTCGCCCCATGCTTTATTGATATTTCGTGTCGTCTCCGCAGCATTGTGGCCAAGTTTGAACTCGTGAAGCAAAATAATGCGAATTTCTTGTTTTGATAGCATCACAAAAAGTGGTCGGAAATCAGAAACGTATGACGATAATAAAAAGATAATAAGTCTTAAAGATAGAGCGAAAAACGCACTTTAAAACGACATATAGCATGACCACATTCATTAAAAAATGTATTCCGAAATTCATGCATAAAAATAAACAATATGGAAACGGCCATTATTTTTGTACCAACCTAATATGTTCAAAAAGTAAGAGGACTTTTTATTTTTCTCGGTCCACGTGTTATTGATTTTGGTATCCCCAACGTATGTTGCCGTAGTCTGCCATGCTCTTCTTTAAGTTTCTTGAAAACCTTCCCAAATTGTTGATTACATTTCATATAACTCTATTCCATAATTATTATTTCAACAAAAGAGAAATGAATGAATCTTGAAGCAGACGATAAAATTAAGCCAAAATCCTATGGAGAAAACAATTTCTGCCATTGACAGCAACACAAAAGTCGTATTCAAAATTCGAATGAATGTGGTATATGCAATACACTACAGTCCAAGAACAATAAAAGCAGCGGTTGCAATTGCATTTGATTACATATATGGATGTATGCACATACACATATATTTATGCACATGTGTACAATATGTAGAGAAGGAAGCAAACTCATCTGTCGAACACTTTTGTTCTTCTGTTATAGTTATTGTTTTTATTGTTTTTTTTTACCTTTTGTCATATCTGTGGTCGAAACGTAAATTTGACTACAAAAGAATGAGAAATGTTCTTGGCTTTTATTAAGCCTACACATCGACCGACGTTACCCTCGACAACCGATTCTAATCTAAATGAAATGAAAGCAAACGGGTTACGGGTTGGGTCACAGATGAATATATATGTATAAGCAAAAGAACAGAATATTGCACTTTGTCAGTGGGTAAAAATGTATATATAGCAATTGCAAATTACGTGTTTGTATGGCATGGATACAACTGTTTTAATGCAAGTTGACAATGTGCGAACAAATAATTCCATCAGCAGGCACAAAGACAAAGAACCAAATTCACTGCATATAGCCAAAGAATAATAGCAAATTGTAATATGTCCTGAATATAGGACCATTGGATGCAACATGCGACATGAACAGTGCCTTCAACTTGTTATCTTGTTGTTATCTATGCATATGTGCAAGCCAACCGGCAATACGTATTTAAAAAGATGAAACCCATGTTGAAATTTATTGTCAAATCTATCATTCTAACATTCTTTTCCCTTATTGAAATAAAAGTACAACTCAATTTGGATTCCCTAGGTATATCACATGGAGTTACATACATTACAACGTTATTTGTAATTAGTTGATTGTATCTTATAAATTTTAAGATTTATGCTTTAGATGGTTCTATTGTGTCAATAGGTGTCGTTTGAACAAGTTTCTATTCACTTTATAATGTACCTTCTTTGTTGCTGCATTAAAATTATAAATAATGCAATTCCGAATGAATTATTTTATCTTTCTTTTGTTGTGCTCCGTTGAAAATGAAGTCAAGTTTTCTAGGTAGACCGTCGACAAATGTGAAATTTTTCACAAAATAAATCAATGTGTTAAGCACGCGACATCAACAACATCATTCGACACCCATATATTGATGTCGCAATATGGTGGAAGCACAAGCATCTGTATTGTATCTTTAACATCTTTGTCAACTGACTTAGGTATCATATAGATTATATATGTTTCTCTCAGTCCGATTTATTGTATACAATAATATTTTATAAAATGGGGTTGAAAAGCTTTAAATAAAAAATCAGCCAAGTGTGAGTCAGACTCGTACACGGAGGGTTCCGTACCGTCGTACAAGATTTTTTGCTTAAAATATAAAATTATGTTTATATTTAATAGCCTAAAAGTATATTACAATTAACTCAATTAATTTCAACTCTCTACCTTTTACGGTTCATGAGATAGAGCAGGAGACGGACGGACGGACATTGTAAGCTTAGTAATAGGGTCCCGTTAGTTCCCTATGGATACGGAACCCTAAAAAGCTTGACAAGACAAAACTGTTTTATGTTTAAAATATATGTTATTTTTCAACGTAATCCATTTTGGCTATACGTGTATACTGTACTAAGCATAAAATGTATCCAATTCTTGTACCCAACCGAATAATAATATTTGTCAAGGGGTTACCCTGGTGGTAAATCTCGTTCATCCCAACCATTTTTCCTAACATTTCATATTGAGATACAATAATTAATTCGTAATGAAATTCATTGAATTTTAGCATTGGTGCTAAACAATTGTGAATCCGTGAATTGTCGTGATGGAAAAAAACTTTCTTAGTCGCAAAATGCCGACGTTATTTCTATAAAATATTGTTTTTTTTTTACTTTTTTATGGAAATTTTGTATCTCCTAATATAATAATTTATGACTAACAAAAAGGTTTAGACTCTTACATACTACAATTCCTACAAGTGGAAAAATGGTTGCTTCTTGCTATGGGCCTCTAACTTATCATGAGGGCTGGACGATCATTTCGACGTAGACGAGATGAGTTTCTTATATGAACAAGAGCTCTAGCTACACAAGTTTATCCATATAGTTAAGTTCTCGCTTGGAGCACTCCTCTTTTACCTGTAGAACATTAAGATTTTTGTGAATGTCTTAATTTCTGATGCACCATGGAGCGCCTGTTATTGTTCTGAGACTTTAAGATTGAGCAGATCTTGAGTTGATTAACCAGTGGAGACTTTGTGCTTTAAGTTTCATCAGACTTTTTTTGATTCGATATGCTGTCGCCAAGTAAGACGATTGTCTAGGTGAACGCCATTGTTATATCCTGTGTCTGTGGAATTGTAATTCTATTCAAATATACTGGATAAAAATTTGTACGGTTTATTGTAAATGTAAGATTACATTTTGTTCATTCACTTTTATTCTCTAGTTACCATTGATAACCACTCTTCAATTCTTTTAAGATGATTGTCCAGAGCTGATGCAGGTTTGTCTGATCAGCAATTACGACTGATTATAGCTGTGTCATCGGCGAGAGTTCATATGACAATTCGTGAATTTGTAGGTACATTCTGTCAAAAAATACCGGGAATTTATAAATAAAACAACATTTTTACCTTTAATCATCCAAATTTATTGGGTCGCCTTCAAAATAGGCACCATTTGCTCCAGTACATCTATGCCAACGGCATTTCCAATCATCGAAACATTTTTTATAGGCGATTTCCGGGATGGCCTTCAGTTCACGCGCCGAATTTTGTTTTATGGCTTCAATCTTGATCCCAACTGATTAACCGGAATTATGTTATTGACTATTGCTTTATAGATCCAGTATGTGTAAAATGCGCTGGGAATCATAAAACAATCGAGAAATGGATGAAGCAAACAAAATCAAATGCGCTCTCTGTGTCGGAGCTCACACAGCCTGAGCTGCGAAGTTTATAAAGATCTCAAAACTCAAAGCTTTCCTGCCCTTCAACCCAAAATATTGGTAGATGATATTAACAAATAACAGATGCCCGTAACCTCCAACAAAGTGGAGAAGAACATGCCAATTGACGATACCACAGAACTTAAAAACATGATGAAACAAATGATTCAACAGGTGACTAACATGATGAACATAATAACATTCCTGGTAACTAAGCTTGACAAACAAAATTGACAATCAGTTAAGAATAATATCTTGCAACGCGAATGGACTACACAAACATATCACGGTGCTGCAACTATTCCTAAATGAAAATTTAATTGGTATAGCACTTATCTCTGAAACTCATTGTATTGAAAAGCGCAAATAACTGGAAAGATACTCAAAGAGCTTGCCACGAAGGCAATAATCTATATTAGAAAACATTTCAATTCCATATTAAGACAAAGGTACTACCCATCTTTATAGAAAGTAACTGAAATAATAGCTATACCTAAAATGGACAAAAATCAGACCATCAGACCGTCATCAGACAGACGAATCAGCCAACTGCCCTCATTATCAAATCTATTTGAACGACTTCTGCTAGACATTATTCAACCAATTCTGGACGTCAACAAAATCATACCTGACCACCAATTCGGATTCATACAAAGGCACTCTACAATTTAGCAAATTCACAGAGTAACACACAAAATCTCAAGGGATCTTAATGAAAAAGAAGTATCGTGTAAGTGTGTTTCTGGATGAAGACAGCCTTCTTAGTAAAATTAATACTGTAATACCAAATAACCTATGCGAAATCATCAGAAGTAACCTTGACACTCGCTATTTCTACGTCAGATTTAAAGACGAAACTTCCACACTAAGAAAGATAAAAGTATACCATATATACATCTGACATCCCAACTTCAGAAGACAGTTCGTCATTGGTGGCCACCTTTGCTGACGATACAGTACTAATGTACTCGCACAATAATTTAGCTGTAGCTACAACTAAGCTGCAAGGCATTTTGGACGAAATATGTTCTTGGTTTGATAAACGGAAAATTAAAGTCAATGAATTGAAAATGACGCAAGTGAAATACTCGACACGGACAACTTATCAGCTAAGACAACTAAAAAAAATGTAAAAAAAAGACTAAACTTTTATATCTTCTTATTGTGTTATTGTAAATTTTTATCAATGTTTTAAAAAAATAATAAATAGAAATAAAAACAAAATGTAAAAATAAACTGGGTGTCGAACCTATGACGTGATCTTACGTACGCATTATTGTGAGAACACAGTTTAAGTGGCACTTTATTGTACAATTACTCTTTATAAATTTGTCATTTAATGTGGGTTTGTATGGGAGGTATCCCTGCTGGTAACCCTATGATCATGAAATTTACATGGTGATGGATATGGAACAGAATCTTATAGTGTCAAAATTTCAGTTCGATACGACAAAACACAAAAAAAAAAATCTAATAAGAACAATAATTTAAAAGGGGGTTGTATGGGAGATATCACCCTAGTGGTCCGATTCAGCTGATTCCCGAACTTGGTCAGTCTTTGATAAAAAGAAACCTATGTACAAAATTTCAGCTCTCTATCTCAAAAACTGAGGGACTAGTGCTGCGAATAGACGGACAGACGGACATGGCTAGATCAATTCGTCTCATCGAGCTTATCACAAATATATGTACTTTATGTGGGCTGCGATGTCTCCTTCTGTGTGTTACAAACTCCGTGAAAAGTATAATAAAAGGTACTGACAACCCACTAAATAATGTAGCAAAGTACCTGGACTTGCATGTTGACAGTAAACTGACTTGGAAGTATCACATCCAAAGAAGTAAGACCAGCTTATACTTAAAATTAACCAACTATACTCACTGTTCAATACCAAATCTAAACAGTCAACCAGTGGAAAACTAGTGCTATACATACTTAAGTGTAATTAAGCCTATGGACGTACGGCATTCAACTATGGGACACTGCCAAGAAAACGAATATAAACAAAATCCAGAGACAACAATCGAAAATGCTCCGAGTAATTCTTAACGCGGATTGGTATATAACTAATTACGATATCCATAAAGACCTCGGTGTAACAATGATACATGAAGAAATTGTTAACGTTAGTAGGAGATATCTCAAGTCCTTAGAGCGACAATCCAACGTAAAAATAACTAACCTTCCATCTTACAAATTGACAAGACGTAGACGCTTAAAAAGAAGCAGATCAGTGGATCTAAAATAGTTCACCTATTACATTTTTAATTTTTCCCCCCTATTTATATATAAATTACGTGTGTATGACTTTGGTTGTTGAGTGGAACGCTGCGGTATCTGATGAGAGTGGGGCAGTAGCAAGTATACCTTAAAAAGCAAGGCCTTAACCACTCATTCCATTATAAAACTGACCATTCGATAATGATCGATATTGTCATATTGTTATCCCTCCTATCATTGTTAAAATAAGTACTTAGTGTTTGTCTTTTAGATTACAAGTAAAGAAATGTATAATCAATCGGTAAGTAAAAAAAACCAAAAAAATCAGCCAAGAGTGAGTCGGACTCGCACACGGAGGGTCCCGTACCATCGTACAAGATTTTTTGCTTAAAATAAAAAATTATGTTTAAATTTAATAGCCTAAAAGTATACTACAATTAACAGCCTAAAGTATACTAAAAAGAAATAAAAATTGTTAAACAAAAGGTTAAATTAAAGAACAATGCTTCTAAAAATGTATATTTTTAATATTACACACTCTGTGAAAATTTCAACTCTCTACCTATTACGGTTCATGAGATAGAGCAAGAGACGGACGGATGGACGGACGGACGGACAGAGTAAGCTTAGTAATAGGGTCCCGTTAGCTCCCTATGGGTACGAAACCCTAAAAACTAGTAGATGGTGATTAAGTTTAAATAAAATTATCTTTTCAAACAATTTGGAGAGGCATAGAAACAGACTTATGGGCCTGTGAGAAGAATATCTTCACTTATAGCCATTTCACACTGAGCATCCAATGCAGAATTCACAGAAAGTGTTCACATTGCATTTTGCATTTTCGGAACAGCTGTTTTTTGTTTTGGTTGTACATACAAATAGAACGTTATGGCCAATTGTGAGAAATTAAAATGGAAATTGTGCGAGAAATACATGATTGGGAACAATTTGCATTGTATGCAAATAATTCTTGCAGCTTCCTTTTTTATTCCTGCTACTTATTTTATTAATATTTAAAAAAAATAATTGCAATTTAAAATTTACTTCAAATTGTTTTGTTATTTTGTGCAATGTTTGTGTTGGCGCGAAACAAAAAAAAGAGAAAGAAAATCGAAAATGACACAAATAAAGGTAACAATTAATTAGCACTGGGTAGAGTGACCAATTTCGCAAACAGCATTTTAGTTGCATTCTTATCAAATGTACATTTTCTACTACAACAACAACTACAAAATTACGTCACTTTTCCCTGTCGTTGTTGTTGGAAAATGTAGCATTCAATGCAGCATTCGAGAAATGTACATTGGATGCTCAATGTGAAATGGCTATTATCCTTTCCTGGTTTCGGAAGCATAATTATGACAGATTTTTTCCACTGAGACGGAAAGTCACCGATTCGAAGGATGGCGTAAAACAATCTTATGAGAGAAGCTATTTCCGTGTATGGAAGTTCAATTAACATTTTTGGTACAATAAGGTCAGGACCTGCAGATTTTTTCGGATTCAACTGAGTTTGAATAATTTTGTTAATTTCACACGTACTGGTTTTTAGCGGATTTGTAATTGGATAAGGTACACTTGACTGATAGGGAAGCACAACATTTTTTGTAGTCGCATTAGGTTGGAACACAATTTTTAAATGTTCAGCAAATACTTTGGGCTTATCTTCATCTGAGCGGACCCAACTCCCTGATTGATATCTAATAGGCGATAAAATATTGTTGTAATTATAATAGTAACTCTACGCAGTATCGTCATTTATTACTTGATGAGCTAATGGATATCGAAATGAAAAAAAAAAGAATTGGTGATAACATAATTCTTAAAAATAATTCCCAGTTGGGCAATTTTATAATTTATTTATTGAAATTTCTGCCAACTAAAAATGTTAAACATAAACTTAATGTAGGATTTGAAAATTAAAATTATAATATTTCAATTAAAACTTAAAACTAAAATAATTTAATTTAATTAAAAATCAGTCTCAGACCTGGTGGGGGAAATTTATTTGCAACAAATTGCGAGCTATACCTCTAATCACAGCCATGTGTGCTCAGAGACATATAAAACAATAAACTAATAATGCAGACGGTATAGATGACCTAAATCAGCGACATCCAGTTCATCCAGCCTGCAGTGTGATCAAGACGCCCATAGCCAGCGAATGATGATGGTATTAATTGATGAGGGCGATATCTCGGGTGAGAGAAAGTGATAGAATTTATTATATTGTGTGCATAAAACTCGGAATGGATCGTGTAGGGCATATTTTGTAATACATCTATTCAAGGCTAAGGGGACGAAATTTCTGGTAGGACGAATAGGGATACAAAAGTTCAACTAACTTAATAGCTCAGGAGAGATAATTACCTCGACTATGAGCTTATGAAGAAAGTAAATCCCTACAGCTGTCCTACGATGCTCCAAAGACGGAAGACTGATAAGAAGGAGCCTATCAGAGTAAGATGGTAACCGGGAATTAGGATTCCAGTTTAGGCCACGAAGGGCAATGGGGAGGAATTGTTTCTGTACAGACTCAATTCGAACTTGATTATTTATATATTGCGGTGACCAAATGCAAGAGCAATATTCGAGGAGTGGACGCTCAATAGATATAAAAAGTGTTTTTGTGATATAAGGGTTATTAAATTCATTAGACCAACTTTTAATGGAACCACAAACACTCTTCGCATTATTTACGAGAGAAGAGATATGTTGGTTAAAACACAGCTTAGGATCAAACAGGACACCGAGGTCATTAAAAGTAGAGACTCCCTCGAGTTGGACGTTTTCAATCGCGTATGTAAACAAATGAGGTTTACACCGATGACGTCATGAACTTACATTTGGAGATATTTAGATATAAGTAATTCGCTGAACAGCAAGAATGTCAAGAATCAAGATCCTCTTGGAGTCTGAGATGGGAGGCACCATTATTAAATAGAAGGCACAATTTGACATCATCAGCGTACATGAGGACGCAAGAATGTGAGATGGAGAAAGGGAGATCATTTACAAAATGGTTAAACAATAATGGAACTAGATGGCTTCCTTGAGGAACACCAGAAGTGACAAAGACTGAAAAGACCAGAAAGAGTGGACTTAAATAACACTCGTTGAACCCTATTTCTTAAATGAGATGCAATCCAACATAGTAGATGTTGAGGAAAACCTAAAAGGTCAAGTTTATGTACAAGCAGATCATGATTAACAGAATTAAACGCTTTACTGAAGTCAGTGTAAATAACGTCAGTTTGACGTTTGTCCCTAAAACCAAGATTTACAAAAGATTTAAACTCAAGCAAGTTTGTATCTGAAGAACGCTTTTTTATAAAACCGTGTTGACACGGAGAAATAATTGTTTTACAAAAGTAATAAAAGGTTAAAGTGAGCATTTTTTCAAACAATTTTGGGAATGCATAAAGTTTAGCAATACCCCTATAAATGGATATGTCAGCTTTGTTACCTTTTTTGTGTAGGGGAACAATAAAGGATGCCTTCTAGATAGAAGGGGAAAAATGCGCTCTGAAGTGATAAAGGAAAATGATTTCCTTGAAATGGCTTACACAGAGATTCAGCGCAGTGCTTAAGCAGACATCTAGGTATTTTGTCTGAGCCGGGTGAATAAGTGGATTTCAACGATTGTAAATTTGTAAGGAGACACTCCTCCCTAACTACAGGAGTAACAATGATGTTACAATAGGAAATTGGATAAGGATACCGGTTTTGAAAAAGGATTCAGAGGAATTATATACTAATTAATTAATTATATTATATTATATTATATTATATTATATTATATATATATATATATTATATTATATTATATTATATTATATTATATTATATTATATTATATTATATTATATTATATTATATTATATTATATTATATTATATTATATTATATTATATATATATTATATTATATTATATTATATTATATTATATTATATTATATTATATTATATTATATTATATTATATTATATTATATTATATTATATTATATTATATTATATTATATTATATTATATTATATTATATTATATTATATTATATTATATTATATTATATTATATTATATTATATTATATTATATTATATTATATTATATTATATTATATTATATTATATTATATTATATTATATTATATTATATTATATTATATTATATTATATTATATTATATTATATTATATTATATTATATTATATTATATTATATTATATTATATTATATTATATTATATTATATTATATTATATTATATTATATTATATTATATTATATTATATTATATTATATTATATTATATTATATTATATTATATTATATTATATTATATTATATTATATTATATTATATTATATTATATTATATTATATTATATTATATTATATTATATTATATTATATTATATTATATTATATTATATTATATTATATTATATTATATTATATTATATTATATTATATTATATTATATTATATTATATTATATTATATTATATTATATTATATTATATTATATTATATTATATTATATTATATTATATTATATTATATTATATTATATTATATTATATTATATTATATTATATTATATTATATTATATTATATTATATTATATTATATTATATTATATTATATTATATTATATTATATTATATTATATTATATTATATTATATTATATTATATTATATTATATTATATTATATTATATTATATTATATTATATTATATTATATTATATTATATTATATTATATTATATTATATTATATTATATTATATTATATTATATTATATTATATTATATTATATTATATTATATTATATTATATTATATTATATTATATTATATTATATTATATTATATTATATTATATTATATTATATTATATTATATTATATTATATTATATTATATTATATTATATTATATTATATTATATTATATTATATTATATTATATTATATTATATTATATTATATTATATTATATTATATTATATTATATTATATTATATTATATTATATTATATTATATTATATTATATTATATTATATTATATTATATTATATTATATTATATTATATTATATTATATTATATTATATTATATTATATTATATTATATTATATTATATTATATTATATTATATTATATTATATTATATTATATTATATTGTTGTTGCGTAATATGACGTTCATTTTTTTGGCATTTGTTGACAGAATTTTGAAACCGATACTATCATGTTTGAACTCACATTGATTTACAATTCTTACCCACCACCTTTATCGAAATTCACATTGATAAGGGGTTCTTCGCCCATCGTCACTTCATCAGTTTCCTTTTGCGTTCACACAAATTGTTCGATATACATATATACGTATGTATACGTAAACATTTGTGTAATGTACGATTGGGGAAGAGACTTCATACACAGGCTCTTCTAAAGAAATATAAGCCCATGTATCAAGTGACAGTAAATTTAATCGATTTATACTATATATCGCAACGCATTGATGTGTTTGTCTGTGACAATTTGTCTGAAATACCTTCTTTATATGAAGATGTGTAGATACATTAATTTGATTCTAAACATTTAACTTTATTTCATTTACAATAGATTATAATTTCTGAGTGACGTCGGCTGTTACTATGATGTGTAGTCACTTTGCACTATAAAAAGCAACCCTGAAAAACACAGATTTGTTATCTGTCATTGCAGGTCAAGATCAATTTCATTTAAAGTGATGTTCTTTTTATAATACATGAATTTTTCCAATGTACAATTTATATATGTATTAGTGTGCTCGACCATGCTACGCACGGGCTGTGTCCTATTTTAGCATCGCTATATTCTCTATTACACTTTGAGTATCAACAAAGAACAAAGCTTCAATAACAGAAAATTAAAGTGCTATATTCGTTATTATTTGTAGTATACTTTTAGGGGTTGGGATTGTTTGAATATCCAAGATCTCGGGAACGGGGACCAAAACTATCCCATATCCAAGCCGGGAACCAACCATACGCATTTACAAACATTTACAAACTTTCAATGCAATCAGATGTTATGGGAGTGCATAACATACGAACAATTTAAAATACAATACTAATTTGTATACTCTTCATGCAGTGAATAGTATTATAAGTTTGTCATGAAGTTTGTAACACACAGAAGGAGACATCGGTGACCCCATATAGCATATATATTCTTGAAAGTAAATGCAAAGGGCGTAGTTTTGTGTGGGAGGTCTTTGCTCAAATTTTAAAAGAAGACAATGCAATCGTGGAAGTTTTTTATTCTGTCGCACTTGCATTACGGTGTTAAAATACAACAGCACCCAAACTTAAAATTTAAATAGGCATAGCTGCTGAAAATTCATCAAGGAATCAACAATTTTAAAAACCGTATCAGTGAAGCTGTGGATAAATGCACCACATGGATTACTAAAGACTGCAGCCCATTTTCTGCAGTGCGTGGTTCTGGCTTCATAGAACTGGTAAAATTTTTTGTCAAGATCGTGGCAACTTATGGTGAACATGTCGATGTGGAAGATTTGCTGCCGGATCCAACGACAATTTCACGGAAAGTGGAAAAGAGCTCAAATGAAAAAAAAACAAGAACTTTGTTTGGTTATGCAGTCGAGCACAAGAAATGGGTGATAGTCAGCATAGCGGGTCTGGATCGTAGGCATGATCGATGACGTAGGAAGAATCAGCTTGTTCGATTATTATGCAGGATTCCGTTGTTTTGGTTGTCTAACTGCGACTGCATGTGTTGTGTGCAATGACAAGCGTCTTGGTTTGTCTTTGATTTTGTTTTATTATTATTACTTGATCGGTCGTGTGCTAGCAAGGTTTTACGAGTACATTAATTTGGGTTGCAGTTTTTCCTTTTCGTTTTGGAATCTTTCTCACATGCTCGCTTGCTCTAGTTCACTCTTTCATATCGTTTGGTTCGTTAATCCGCACAGTGAACAAGAGAAGCAGCATCATCAGCAGCAGCAACCACAACAACAACATCAGCAGTAACAAGATTAGCAGCAGTTCTTGACAACAATAATTAGAACAATAATTGTAAACACAAAAAAGCACAAATAACAAGTGAATTCTAACAAACAATAAAGATTTGTGTTTTCTTTTAACTTAATTGGAAAGTGGCTCGAAAAAGCTCGTGACCAAACAAACTTAAAGACAAGATACAAGTAAGTAATGTTGTGAGCAGCGGCGGAGCATCAGCAACAATAGACATGTGGACAGATAACTACATGAAACGGAAGTTTTAGGCGTGACATTCCACTATCAGAAGGATTTAAAAATTTTTATATTGAATTAGGAATGAAATATATGGATTTTGAAAGGTCTACGATTGAGAATATTGTAAAGAAGCTGAAGAGTGTATTTAGTGAATTTGGTGTTGAAAATATTGATGAAATTAAGATTATTACAGATAGGGGGACGAATATTGTTAAGGCTTTAGAACAGAATATACGCGTAAACTGTAGTAGTAACCTTTTTTCCAATTGCTTTAAACCGTTCGCTGCCTGCACAGAGCTCGCCGATGTTTTAGAGTCGTGCAAAAAATTGGTAACATATTTTAAAAAAGCAAACTTGCAGAATCTCCTTCCTATTTCATTGAAAAGTCCATGTCCAACACGGTGGAACTCAAATTATAGAATGCTGAAGTCTAGAGTTGACAATTGGGGTGAAATTAACAATGTTTTGGCAAGGAATGAAGAAAGCCTACGAATATTACATATAAATATAAATTGTTAAAGCCCTCGTAGAAATGAGCGAGAATTTTGAAATTGTTTTTAAGAAATTGCAACTTTCTAATTCACCATCGATGTGCTATGTTTTTCATTCAATTTAGCAATTAAAAGCCTTTTTGAGCCGATAAGTGAAGATATAGCTTCTATTTCAACATTAAAGAAAAATTTATTAAAATATATTGACGAAATATGGGTCGCCAATTTAGATTTGTGGCATAAAGTTGCATTCTTTTTGTATTCACCAACTATAAAAAATGCAAGCACATGAGTTAATTGATATAAAAAATTTCTGCATTTCTTGCATGCAAAATATTCATGTGCTGCATTAATTACGGGGAATGACTCTTTATCTCCAACCACACCTTCATCTACTTCGACACCAAAATTTGTCTTTTGATTTTAACTCAGATCAAAGTAACTTACATTGAAGTTGCCAAGTTTCACCTTCTTATAAAAAAAGCGATGTACTCGTATTTTTTTTCTCAAAATTAATACAACAACCTGCCTCAAAAACTATAGAAGAGCCTGAAGACGAATAATAATATTGCACAAAAAAAGTAGATATGTCTGAAAACTTTAATCTAATGGAGTGGAAGAAGAATAATCAAAACAAATGTTATTATTTGTTTCCATTATCAATGCAAATTCACTCTATACCAGCTAGCTGTGCACCAGCTGAGAGGTCATTTTCTTTAGCTGCAAATATAATATCAGAAAAACGCAATAGTCTTGGGCCAGGAGCAGTTAATAAATTGATGTTCCTAAAAACATTCCATAAATATTTTAATAATGAAGAATTATAAAATATTATCATTTACACTTTTTAGGGTTCCGTACCCCTAGGGAGCTAACGGGACCCTATTACTAAGCTTATAATGTCCATCCGTCCGTCCGTCCGTCTCCTGCTCTATCTCATGAACCGTAATAGAGAGTTGAAATTTTCACAGAGTGTGTAATTCACTTGTGTGTAGAACGACAAATACTAATATAATATACATTTTTAAAAGCATTATTCTTTAATTTAACTTTTTGTTTAACAATTTTTTTTTTTTTTTGTATTATTCTTAAAGCTGTTAATTGTAGTATACTTTTAGGCTATTAATATAAACATAATTTTATATTTTAAGCAAAAAATCTTGAACAATGGTACGGAACCCTCCGACTCACACTTGCCTGATTTTTTTATTTAGTTTCATTTTTAGAAGTAAGTCAATATGAATTCAGTAAAAAAATGTTCTTTTAGTTCCTTTTTATCCAAATATGTTAATTACATATTTAATAATAATAATAAATGAATAAATAAGTTTGTTGATTCTGTGTCTCTCAATTTACTTTCGTTTTAAATACAACAAATATTTATGTACAGTTGCTTTTATGAAAATACCAGCGTCAAGAACATATCGTCCCCTTTTTGCGAAAATTGACTTTTTGATGCAAAATTGTTCTAAAATCCTTACTACATCATCCATTAAAATATTATAGCAAAACTTTCAATAATTACGCTGGAAATTCAGTTTCAAATTGATCGTATGTCACAGTGCATTTTTCGTTAATAGCGCAATAATCGTATGTGCCATACAAATTTTGAGCATAAGCAAAATTTGCATCACAAAAACAAAAAAAGTTAATGAAATAATAAGGAAAGATTAATCATTTTTCGCATGTTTGCATGATCTCCTATTCGTAAACAGTTATCTGAGATTGTATTTGAGATAATACTCTTGTGAGTACAGTAGCAGTCTTACTTTGAGCAGAGTGTTTGATAAGTGCAGTCGCATTTCATTGTACTTTTAATAAAAATAATTTAATGGTACTGTGCACAAATCAGGTAAGTTCTTAATAACTTATTTCTTTATACGCTTTTTGTATTCGTCTGTGAAATATTGTGTTTTGAATAATTGTTACGTGTTTGCATTTGTGGCTTACATTGGATTTACGCACTGGTAAGTGTATACGATATATGTAAGTGTAAAAAAAAATTAAAAGAATAATTAAAGGTATTGGTTTTTATAAATAGATTCCTAAACCCTTGGTGCCCTGCAGCGATAGCGATGACGACTATGAGGAGGAGAGCTGCGTTGGTAAACGGGGATATAAGAAAAAAATTGAAAGAATAATAGTTAAAGAAAATGATAAACATGCACTTGCTAATCCGTGCATTCTAAATAAATGCAAAAATGATTGCCCAAAATTACAAGACACGACGCGACCACACATAAATGAAAACTATTGGGGTATGTCGGAAGTAAAGCGAATATCGTGGCTTCTTGTTTGCATAAATCAAACAAATATAAAAAGACGAAGAGTTATTAAAAATAATAATATTGCACGACGAAACCGTTCCTTCATTTAATACAGCATAATGGGGAATCTTTAAAGTTTTGCCAACAATTTATGTTGAAAACATTAAATATTTCGCAAATGGTAATAAAATGTACGTTGCAATCAGAAATCAGAGATACAAAAAATAAAAACATTATTCCACACAACAAAATAACCGCCAAAAAAGAAGATATAGTGAAATGTTACATTGAGAAATTGCCGGCAGTTCCATCTCATTATTGTCGTAGTAAAAGTAATAAAATGTATATACCACAAGATTTTCGAAATGTGGCATATTTGTATAAATGTTATAAACTCTATTTGCCAGAGCAGGAGTTGGATAACTTTACTGTATCTTTGGGAATATTTAGAAAAATATTTAAAAATGACTTCAACGTTGGTTTTCATCTGCCGAAAAAAGACAATTGTACCACATGTGACAATTTAAAATATTTAGAAGCAAAGGAGAAGGAAAAGGCGTTGAATTCAGAAGAAATTAAAACTCATTTGAGCATGAAAAATGAACTTAAGGCCATATTTCTAGAGGACCAAGCTAAAAGCAAAACGAGTCAAAAGTTTTTGTGTGTTAGATTATTTTAAGCAATTAGAGATACTTTGGCTGAAACCGACGATAAACCTCATTATTTCGTTTATTCTGTTACTTTTCTAACTATATTTTCAATTATGTTTATATTCATTATGCCTTATAAAAATAATCAACAATCTTACAAAATAAAAAGAAATACTCATTAAACTTATCAATAATATTGTATGGGAAACTGCTTTTGCAAATGATCGTAAGACACACATTTTGGTCTCCAAGCAGTGAAAGCTATGCGTGCGAAATGATCGTATGTGCATAAAAGTTAATCTTTTCACAAGAAAACATTTTTTTTTTAGTAATTTCCTTTTTACTAGTAATAAAAGCAGCTTAAAACACATATCCAATTTAATTTTGGCGAAACTTTTCGCTCTCAATTTTGAAATAATAAAAAAAAAAACGTCTCCTCAACAATTTACTTTTTGTGACATAAGATCATTTCGCAAAAAGGGGACGATATGATATACTTGCATTTATTTTATACAAATATTTTACTTGCTTCAACTAGAGCTGACTCGAATTTCTTTGTCGCGAGCAAGTTCGAAATCAAATTGTTCATGCTCTGTTCAGGTCGAGAGTCTCGTTCGAAGCATGAGTTTCATGATTCTCACACAATCAGCATTCGTTCCTGAACATATACAGCATTCAGACGAACGTCATTCAATCTTCTATTCTTCTTTTGTTACTTTGGCTTCTGTTCGAACGAACGTCACGTACGAAAATCAATTTTTTTCTAATTTCTCTTCAACAACAAAAGAAGACAAAGAAAAATTTTAGCGTCATCTGCGTTATATATTAAAATTTTTCATTATCTTCACTCAACTCAAGCCAAAAAATTGTGAAAAAAACGAATGAGGTGAAAGAGAACAAAGAAAACGTCGGCAGAGACTTTCACGCGACGTTTTCAAAACGTCACAGCCTCCACTCACTACCTCACTTCTCTTACAAACAAAAAATCTTTTCGCAGTCGCAGACCCTAACGTCTGAATGGGATGTAAGCAAAAACACATAATCACAAATGACCATGTATGATTTGCTATTATGTGATTCGAACTGAATATTTGGTTTGAGCTCATGCTTAATCGATCGTTTCTTTGCAGTTCTCTGATTTGCATACAGTTGAGTACAACAAAAATAGCATTCGACACGCTGTGTATGTTTGTGTGTTTATGTTGAAACAAACGAAGCATACACAAACATTCGTACACACAAATGTTCGACTCGAACGTTCGATCATTTCATTTATTTTTGTCATAGACATTCATGATTGTTCGATGGTATGGTCAAACGCTTTGCGCTCGAAAATGTTCGAACTTAATAAATAAACCGTTTCTGCTGTGGCCTTGAATCAGCACCGGCCCAAGCGCTTGATCAGGGTAGAGCGAGATTGTCTTTCGGCACCCTTTGGTCAACACTTTCAATTCACGTAAATTACACTTCTGCGCGTTTAACTGGAAATTGTTGTTCGAATTTGGTTTTTTGGCGCCCCTTGTCATCTGACGCATAGAGCGACCGCTCCACTCCCTCTACCCAAGGGCCGGCGCTGCCTTGAATGAAAATCGAATTATTTTTTTTTTTTTTGACAGTATTTTTTGTATATGGTAGCGAAACAATATCGAGAGATTTGTAGAGAAGGGAAACAAGGGGAGCGGGGGTTGTGGGTTAGAGAGTGTAATTGCACTTCGTTGTTTTTATTTTTTCTATTAATCACTCAAATAGAGAGAATATAGTGATGCTAAGAAAGGAAACAACCCTTGTGAAGCAGGGTCGGGTACGCTACTGTAATATATTCACAAATATGGAATTGATCATTATCATAATTACAGTGGCGGCTTAAGGGAGGTCGGAGCAGCGGCGCTCCGTCCCGGTTACCAAGCACCAAGTGCTTACAACTCATTCGCGCGGCTTGGAGCATCTGCCCGAACAATAAAAAAATAAAAATTTGGAGAACATAGAGAGAGGATTTTATCAGACAATAGAGAGAATTTCTTAGAAAATCTTTTGTCGAAATATGACCCACATGAAACATATTGAATGCGGTCAAGTTGAAGTGAGGGAATCATTTTTGTTTTATTCCTACAGCTGGAAAGACTGCAGTCGATCTTTTTGAAAATATCCTTATGCACCTGGAGAGTGATAACTTGGACATAAGTAGATCTATATCGAGATCAAGGATATGATAACGCTGCAACCATGACAGGAGTTCATGGTTTTGTACAAGCCAAAATCAATCCTAAAGCATTGTTTATATCTTGTACTAATCATTCGTTACATCCATGTGGTTCAAGCGTAATTTTCTTTTTCGAACAGAAGGAAGAGTTTACACGTTCTTTTCGTCATCCACACATCTAGTGAAAACTGTGGGCGTATCGGTCAAAAGACTAGTCGAGACAAGATGGAGTGCTCATCAGGACGCTGTTAAACTGCTGATAAATAATTTTGAGAAAATTGTAATAACAGTCCTAGCAGCAGTACAGAAAATGTCTATACAATAGAAGCAACATCGGGAATCGAACCCGCGACTCTAGGCGCACTAATCAATGAGCCAGTCCAGAAAAAAGGAAAAAAAGGAATGTATTGAAATAAGTACATAAATTGAAATAAATTATTTATTATTCGTACTGCTATTTGCTGTAAATCAATTGTTATTTCAATTAAATTGGTGAAACAATGCACTTTTGGGCAGACTTGCCAATTAACAATAAATTCGCAATGTAAGCAGCCCTGACTTTGCGAAGGCTTGCCACACAATTTAGTATCAAAGATTTCGCAAACCTGACACATTTTTTATGTATGGAGCAACTGCCGCTTTATATGCGAATTTGCCATTTTGCGAAGTTTGCCACGTTGCGTGAAGATCCATATTGCATATTTTTCTATGGTTAATGCAAAGTTAAAGTTGTATAAAGCAAAAAAAGATCCGTTTACTGAAAAATTAAAACTTAAATTATAAATATGATCAGGGTAATAAGAGAACCAATCGGGTCCTGTCCAATTGTTTGTCCGCCTGTTTGTAAAGAGCTGAATACTGTTTTACCCAGATAATATGTTTTCCAATTACTTTCTATCTATAAAAGATAATTGTTTTCAAAACTAGTTTATTTAAGGTCAATGTAGGACTAAAGTATTTATTCTTAACAATTATCAAAGAAATCCAAAAATTAGCTCTAGCAGACCAATGTATGTATGATGTAGTTGATATATAAAAATTTAATTACACATGTATGTTTTTTTTAATTGTTAAGATATTCAAACGAAACTTCACAAACCGAATTGAATTGATGACATACAGAAAATATGAAAAAGCCAGAAAAAAACCAGTAAAAAGACTGACTTTGGCTATGCCGAAGTTATAATACTCTTCACTCCTAATGGTCCGACGGTCTTACAATTTATATGGTTGGTGGAAATGGGGCAGACACTTATATTGTTTCAAGTGGATAGTACAAAACAAACAACAAAGTTTTTCCAATAAGAACATTCATTTGGATCCAGGTTTGTACGGGGGGTACCCCGCCTAGTGGTCCGATACGAAAGAATACTCCGTGCAAAATTGCAGCTCTCTAGCTAAAAACTGAGGGACAAGTTTGCATACATAC
Organism: Amiota mariae; assembly: GCA_035041805.1. Taxonomy (NCBI): domain Eukaryota; kingdom Metazoa; phylum Arthropoda; class Insecta; order Diptera; family Drosophilidae; genus Amiota; species Amiota mariae. The sequence goes on from JAWNKV010000137.1 coordinate 413,090, forward strand.
AGACGGACAGATAGACAGACGGACCTGGCTACATCAATTGGGCTCGTCGCGCTGGTCATGAATATATATACTTTATGGGGTTCCCGACGTCTCCTTCTGTGTGTTACAAACTTCATGACAAACTTATAATACTATTCACACCCATGGTTCCAGAGAAATTGTCCGGCCGCGTGAGATGTCCACCAGTGGGAGCTGTCCGCGCCTAGAGAATCCACTGTATATGTATTATACATCAATGTACTGAAGTACATTTTTCCACATTAGTTTGTTGTAATTTTTATGACTTACAACTTGTCGGTCATTGACAGTTATAATGTGCGAAATATGCTTTGAAAGTGCATTCGTTTTGGTTAAGTTTTCAGTTAATCTCTTCTCCATAGGGAAAATGAAGTATTCTTGTTGTTTTTTTTTTTATGTAACCTTCTTATCAACTCGAGTATAAGATACTTTGGCTCATTTCGCTAAACTTATCATGATATTATTTAATCCAACAGCAACAATAGCTAATAAATTTCAAATGAAACAAAGTGTCAATCCTTAAAGGCTCTGTCGTCTCTGTCTACGTCCCAAATTCGCTCAAAACTAAGATTGATCTAGTGGAAAATCTGACTATCGTACAAGGAACGGTTTCAAATGCCAGCCAAATCACGAAACAAGTGATTTCATTGTTATAAATGTGTATATGTGTGTATAAATATATGGATATTGCTTAAAAACATTATTCATTGTTTTCTTTTCCCTTCATACATTTTACTTTTTTTTCAAACACCCCAAAATTGTGTAAGGCCGTGTGGTCAAACCCCATTCTGGTGTCAATAAAGCCGCGTGAAAAAGTTATTTGAAATTCAATGCATTAGGCGGGTGGATGGTTGATCATTGGTAAAAGGAATAGATGGGGCAGGAAGAACAAAGCGCGTTCAGATGTCCACCCCGTATAAGCAACATACACCTAAACCAGCGACCATGAATTTGACCAGCAATATCGAAAAACAGAACAGAATAACGCGAATACCATGGTCAAAGTGTGAGTTAAACGTTTCGACATGTTAAAACGATGTTCTTCTATGTACTTTTATATATATGTATGTATATGTACTTCACTTCATTGTATTGTAATGTATCTGTATCTTTTGTTGCTACTTTTGGTTTTTCCCTCTCCCTTGTTGGTGTTGTCAAATTGTTACTGTTGGTCTTGTCACGAAGCCAAAAGGAAACGATTGCTTTTTATTATTGTACTTATTTTTCTGGATACTTGCATATTTGGGGATGCTTGCTTAATGTGTATGACTGACTTGGATGGATTAAAAGGGGCATCTAACGTTTAGTAGTCAATAAAACTTGTTAACGAAACAATTTCCAGCTATTTATTTGTTTCTTTGTTTGTTAGTTTGTTTGTTGAATTGTACCCCACATAGCATGACTTAAAGTCTTCTACTTAAAATTGATATTAAATTTTTTGTTTACCTTAACTATTCGTCTCTTTTTATTTATAACTTTTCTACATTTCCGTATTTACAATAATAAACATCGGTATAGACACACTTTATTGTCGAAGTTTTCATACAAAAACCAAAACAACTTCGGTTTTCATGTTACATAAAATAATATGAAATAATATTCAACTTTAAATATATACGAAAACTAAGCTGATAAGACAAATAATCAAATATAGTCATCATATAAACCTACTTTATTATGATTGAAAGTAAGATACTACGAGTATCTTTACAGTCACTTTACAGATCGATTGGAGTTGAGAAATTAAATTGAGATTAAAAGGTATATACCGGGGTGTGATAGAAAGTGATGTCGGGCGTTTTCAATTTCGTCCAAAAAAAACGTAGGAGTAATGGAAACCGCGACGAATTAATTTTTCGAACAATGATGTTCGAACGAACTGCTGATTAAATACTGTATAGAATTTGTGGCGACACTTATCGGTTATTTTTCTTTGGATCCTCTTCCTATTATTTACACTTAGCCACAGATGCCTAGCAAATATGTTGACACTGCTCACTCTCTTTCACATTCATCACTCTACAAAAACCAATCAAAAACAAAAGCACTTCATTTCTCAACAAACAAAAATCGTGTATAGTACCTTGCGTTAACACATTGCAAACATGCCAACTTTCACCAATGAGATTATTAAAAATTCTTATTGATCTTATGACATTCCACACAGTTTTAAAACAGAATTAAAACATCACAGCTTCATTACCAAATAATATAATTTATTTTGACATAAATTAATTGAATTAAAGACAAATTGGAATCTTCGAATATGTAAAAATTTATATGCAAGCAGGTTGGCATATTCAGCATTGGTTGGTTTTGCTTATTTCGTCTATTTTACTTCAATGGAAAAGTGATTTGGGTAAAATGCAAATTTATACCTTAAAACCACTAAAATGTTAAATTCTTTAAATGCAATTTAGCGAGAAAAACAATAAACTATAGTTCTTAGTACTTTTTTTCCTTTAATAATTTAATATAAGAGAGAATTTAACCAAATCGCCCGTAAAAAATTAGGTCATTTCAAAAATGTCAAAAACGGTTTCCATCACACAGTGGAATAGAATATGGGCGGAATTGAGACGAAAACGGTTTCCATCACACCGTGGAATGGAATTGGGGCGGAATTGAGATGAAAGCGGTTTCCATCACACACCGGATGGGTTGCATATTATATACTAGTTGGCCCGACGTTTTACATTCAAAAAGCTTTTGTGCATTTGTTAGTAACGTTGTCTCGCCCGAATATGAAACAATATAAGATTTGAAGAATTATAGAAAATTATATGTGGAGTGGTTTTAGAAGTGATAAAATGTAATGAAGTAGCGCATGTAATTTTAGCATGGTTTATTAGCAAATTTGTTAGAAAAAAAGCATTTTTATAAATTATAAATTAAATAATATTTTGTGGGTCAATTTTGATGAAATAAAGCCTATGTTGTGTACCATATAAAACTTCTTGTGTTTCAGTAATTTGATTTTGAATAGATTGAATGGCTTTTAGTTGATGCTTGCACAAATCAAAAACAATCAGACAAAGTCTACGATTTTATTATATGTAAAGACTGGATAACATGTTTTAAAAAAAGAAATCATAATAATTAAATAGCGAGAAAAAAAATATGTACTTGTAAAAACTGGGGATCGATCGAAACGGTGACGCGATCTCTCACGTATTGTTGTGCATATACTCTACTGCACCGATGCCTTAGCACGCTCGGCCAACGACTACTATTGTCTGAATTGTTCTTAGAAGCGACAAAATGTTTTTTTGAGGTATTTCATTTAATTTTTGTATGGTTTATTATGACATTTGTTAGAAAAAACGCATTTTAAATTTTTTGAATTATAAATTAATTCATATTTTGTGGGTCAATTTTTATGAAATAAAGCTTATACTGTGCTCCAAAAAAAAGCTTCTTGTATTTCAGTAATTTGATTTTGAATGGAATGAATGCATTTTAATTGATACTTATTCAAACCAAAAACAAACAGACAAAGTCTACGATTTTATTATATGTATAGATTCTTAATACTTAATGCATTCAAAAAATGATCCCAAAGCCCTGCTGCAACTTATGCAGATACGGCATGCATGGTGTTCAACACTGGCTCGACCACAGAAACTGCAGATATGATAATCAATTGCTTCAACGATTCCACGGTTGGGTCAACCGCTGAAATATCGCCATCAATTTGAGAAAATCTTCTAACTGTGACTTTATATTTGTTCAATAATCACATACGGCTCAGATATCACTCCGAAGGTGAACCATTACGAAGAATATTCCACGGAATCGTATAACAGCAGTTACACATCAACAGAATCACTACTAAAATAAGAACTGGCTTTGAATTACGAGGTATTTCAGTAATCTTTATATAGCACAAGCTTTTAATCTAGCATGTCATGAAGGTTTCATTTATAAAATATAATGTTTGCAAACCTTGAAATTCCCACCTTGTTCCATTCTTATATCTCAAATTTGTACTAGAACATGGCGTTCCCCAAGGCAGAGTTCTGGGGTCAACTATATACGTTATATATACTGCTGATATTCCAACTAGTTCTCAAATTGTCCCATAAGATTTAGCCGATTACTCTGCTATAATCAGCCGCTCCCTTTGCCCAGTTAAAGCTGCATGGAAGATAAAAGTCAATGAGCAGAAATGTAAGCACGTCAAAAGTACACTGATTGGTACAACTCTAGCGCTAAAATTCCTCAAACTCAGAAGGAAACTATATTATTCATGTGGATAAACGTTTTACCTAGCAGAAGCTACAATAGCTATAGAAGCTACAAAACATACATAAAACTAAAAGCACAGACTCCACTCGCTAATTAACTCTAAATCTTGGGTAGCCCTACAAGGTATTACTATAAGTATTACTCTGTTATTAAAACAATTTGGCCTCTTAATATAATTTGACTGTAAAATCGCTGTTTACATTGCTTGCCATAAAATTAAAATAGACATTACAATTCTACCACGCCCGGAGCGCCTTTACCTGTGTAAGCAAAATTATTATGTTTTTAAGGAAAAAACTGAAAACTCAGAGAAATAATCTCTCAACCTTCCTGCAAACACTCTGTTTTTCAATTCATACAAATTCGGTGCAAACTTTTTGGTAACACCTCCAAATTCTTCTTGAACTTTTGTCAATTTATTCCGTCGTATCGATTTTGTCTTATTTTTATACTCTTCACGTTAGTGAAAAGTATTATAAGTTTGTCGTGAAGTTTGTAACACACAAAAGGCGACATCTCAGACCACATGCCATTTTTATTACTTCATATTTTTATTTATTCTTATACCCTTCACTTTGGGTATTTTCACTTTTTATTGATATTTGATACACATAGATCCATATAAGTTGATACGTACTTATATAGAACGAAGTTTCTCAATTTTTAACTTGCCCATATTTGCTTTTTATTCACTTATTCGTTATTTTAAATTCAACGATTCTGGTCACGTACGCATCAATTTAATTGGTCTTATTAAAACCGAACGATTTATTTTTTTTGTGAATCTAAGGTCAGTCGTTCCGTCAATCGTTTATGATCCAAAAGGAGAAATGAATTTTAATTGTGCAACAACCTACTATTTATCGATAAAATTATAACAACAGATGGGCGGACAGACATAGTTTTATCAATTTATATCGTCTTGCTGATCTTTTCAATACACTATATATTTTGGAGTGACTGATGCATAGTTCTAAAGGAAAAGACCGAATCAATATTCGATATAGCTTCTTTTTTTTTTTGTGTTTTTTATTTGAAACTAGCGTACCCGACCCTGATTCACACGGGTTGTTTCCTTTCTTAGCATCACTACATTCCCTCTATTACACTTTGAGTATCAACAAAGAACAAAGCTTGAATAACAGAAAATTAAAGTCCTATTTTAGTTAGTTTTTTTTAATAAACTTTTAAGGGCTGGGGTTGTTTGAATATCCCAGATATCGGGAACAGAGACACATATTGGGACCAAAACTATCCTTTGTTAGAGCGTGGAACCAACCATAAACATTCACAAAATGCAATCAGACGAATGGTATGGCAGCGCATAACAAGCGAACAATTTAAAACACTAATTTTTATATAAAAGATTTTGTTTATTAATTATATTATATATTTTATACACATTGGGACTATAATAAATGATAGTAAGTAAAGGGTGTCCCAGAATTAACGCATGATTTGAATTTGCTACCATTAGTGTAATAAAGTGCTGCCAACCCAAAAAAAAAAATTGTAATAGCTGACAGTTTGGGGTAAGTAAAAATAGAGCGTCACACGATAGAACAATGTGTCTTTATTGTTGAACAATATCTCAAAAATAATGAAAGTTTTCCCTCATTTTCAAAAAAGAATGGTCCAATGATGCCTCCAGCCCAAAATCCACACCAATCAGTGACACGTTGTGGATACGTTTGTTTTTCGACAAAGTCGATTAACAAAGCCATGAAGATGAAAATTTGCGTCATCGTTTAGGATAATTTTGCTCGAACTACGTCCGCCAAACTTTTATTATTTTTGAGATAATGTTTAAAGTTCTGGGACACCCTTTATTATGAATTACATCTGTACAATGTCCTGAAAGTGAGCACTCGAGTACTTAGAAAAAAAGGTTATATTACTTTTAATAATTGAAATTCAATATTTTTTTTTCTCTTCCATTAATATCTGACCGAATTGTTTAATTCCGCTTCCAATGGTACTCGTATGTATCTAGCAAAAATCTTCAGAAATCGATTTGAAATGACAATTTAAATAATTGCCACAAACACAAAATTGGACCAATCTGATACATAATTAAACTTATAAACTACCCCAAAATTTTATAATTACATTTTCATCAGCACCCCAATATTCATTGACATTAAGTAAAGATTGATACATTTAACGAATAACTTCTTTGATAGCAGTATTTAAATAAAAGCATCAGATATATCCGTATAATATAGATCTTTAATAATACTTCAAAACTTGAAATGAATAATTCGCAATTAAAACTTTACGTCGTTTATTAACACATTAATCTTGTCTATTACACTCTGGATCCAAACAAAAGTAGTAAGTAGATACAAAATATTACATTAATCTTGTCTATTACACTCTGGATACAAACAAAAGTAGTAAGCAGATAGTAATCTATACAATAAGTTTTTGTAGATAACTAAATGATAGTAAAAACTATGATGAACCAATTTTTCTAGGAAATATAAAAAGTTTAAAATCGGTATATAAATAAGCCAAACAATCCCACCGCCCACTTCTCATCAGTTTGAAAATCTTTTAATTTTTCGAGATATCAGTTTGGATTTTTCAGAATATCTTATACCTTATTTCAAGTTGATAACATGAACATAAATGATTTAATTCTACTTGGATCTCACAGTGGTCGGAATTCGACCAACCCGCTAGAAGAAAAAGGTATTTAATTGTGTGAGACAAATTCAATTTGATAAGAAAACCAATTATTGAGTATATTGTAATAAAGTTCGACTCTTTCGTTTTCCTATAGTTTTATTTGTGACAACTTTTACATTACATCTACAAATGAAAATCTATCGAATGGTATATTATTTATCAAAATCGATTAGATAGTTTGGGTGTAAATTTGATCATAAAGAAATATGATCCCGTATTTATATTATGATAATAATAAAAATGTTGTGTCTTCAAATTGACTTCGTTATAGAGAGGAAACTCGATATAGAGGAATTCGACTATATATATCTGTTAAAGTAGCTTATGTCGAAAATTGAGCAAATTGAATTTGAATGTTATTAATATTAACCGCTTCAAAACACGTATTTTGACTAAAACAATTTTGGAAAATATGGCTTAGAAACATAGTTATATACATATGTACATACTACTCTGACCACTATTAATTCGCACACCTACGATTTTTTCACTAATCCAATTTTCAAACTGTTTTAAACAATTATTGGAATAAATAAGCTTAATAAAATGTATACTTGTTGGAAAGGTTGTGAAATCTACTTTTATACAAAATTTTACAAAATTTATTTAGCATGTATTGTATTTATTATAATTTTTTTTGTGTATCAACTTAGAAATATGAAATAAAACCAAACAGAAATCAGTTTACACAAAATGGGCAATATCTAACATAAATTTTCGACATAAGCTACTTTAACATATTGCCACAGATATATAGCCCAAAATAGAATGGAATGACCATGAAAATTGATTAAATTTGGTAAAATTTTCCTACATAACTTAAACTTTAAAATAAGGACTAAGTACAGGGTATCCAATGTGTGTCATGTAAAAATATAAATTGCGCCTCTTGATAAGTCATACTGTCGAACTTTGTTGACTTTTATTGTGTGAAAAAACAAAACCAAACTTTATCTTACGTTGTACTATGGCTTATTTAGCGAGCTAAAGAATAAGCAAACACATTTTGTATACACACACATAGATATAAATGTGTATGCATGTGTAACGATAAACAGGAATAGAAATGTTCATAGTGATTTAATGTAATTAAGTGGCCGCTTTTATGTTAAATATAAACATTTGTATAATTATATATGGATACATTTAATTTCAGGGTTTCATTGTTCGCAATCAGTTTTGCACATATGTATTTTGATTATATAAGGCGTAAAAATATTTTAATTAAAGAACATGATGATGAATAAATATATATATCTCCGGGAAGTTTTCTACTTTTTCTTTGTTTTTCAATTTGTGTTGTCCTCTTGGCAACTTCAAATTTCCAAAATCCAAACTGAAAACAAAAAATACTTAAAGAATCAAACAATATCGGATGAACTTAAAAAAATCAGGCAAGTGTGAGTCGGACTCGCACACGGAGGGTTCCGTACCACTGTTCAAGATTTTTTGCTTAAAATATAAAATTATGTTTATATTTAATAAAATAAAAGTATACTACAATTAACAGCTTAAAGTATACTACAAAAAAAAATTGTTAAACAAAAGGTTAAATTAAAGAACAATGTTTCCAAAAATGTGTATTTTTAGTATTTGTCGTTCTACACACAAGTGAATTACACACTCTGTGAAAATTTCAATTCTCTACCTATTACGGTTCATGAGATAGAGCAGGAGACAGACGGACGTCGTAAGCTTAGTAATAGGGTCCCGTTAGCACCCTATGGGTACGGAACCCAAAAAAGAGTCCTCATCAACATTATTTAAATCCATTTATCTTATCATTTCTTTATATATATATATAATTTTCCATATTAAAATTACATCATGTTTCTACTGAATGTTGATCATTTAATATAGTTTTTGTATTTACTTTTACAAATGCTGCAAATGATACATTTGAACTATCCTATTATTATTTTTGTAACTAGTACTTTACATTTTTCGTACGTCACAGAATAATTAGGAAACCAATCAATCATAATTCATCATTTTACGTTTATTCGGGTTTTTGTTCAGTTTCTAAATTAACAACTAATTTCAAGAATTGCCTTATTTATACATATGTATTTAAAATTTTAAAATTGTTCAATTGCATCTCCAAATAGATATCACAATGAGCACGAGCTTTTATTAATAAAGTTCATGCAATTTGTCATTTAATTATGAACACAATGCATTAAAGGAGACATCGGAGGCATGGTAAGTAATACTAAGTATATAAATACCATAATAATCACGTTCTCTTTCAATGAAAATGTCCTGCTTGTCTTTTTGAACTATCGAGACACTGGTGATTTTACAAAAAACAAAAACTCATCTATTTATTAGGCAAGATTTTATGGTATATTGCTATGAACTTTAAATATTATATGTTATGTTAAAATTATTATAAATGTTATGTTAAGAATAATTTAAGAACAGTGTTTACGGTTCACCATCACTACTTAACTGAATTGAAAATTTAAATTTTTTTCTCACTTTTATTGTACATATAATATACAAAAACAAAAATTTAGAGAGATGCATAAAATATTAAATCGATTTCTTTGGAGGGGAGAGTGGTGTATTTGGATTTGGGTTTCGGTTTTAGATTGTTGATGGTAGAAATGGGAAATGATGGTGGCAAAAAATTGTGTTTAAACTCAATTAGCATAAAACGTAATCCATCATCTAAAATGTCAAAAACTGCTGAGCTAAGCCTGCACAGAGTCAAACAAAGCATTCTCAGACTAGTGACTTCATAAAAAACAGAAGTAAAAAAGAAAAAGAATAAGAATTTAATATATTAAACAAATATGATAATCACAGCTGTCTTAAGGGTAAAATCGGTGAAAAATCTGACGAGTATATGAATAAAAAAAAGTAAAATATGAACGAATATATGGATATATAATATTTAAGTAATATGTTTAATAGAGGAAACTACAATATAAAATAGACCCCAAACGGAAACATTTAAGCAAGCAGGAAACCTTTTGCAAAGACGCAGAAGATAAACTTGCCGAAGCAAACAAAGTTATAAGATACTTTTATACTACGTGCCTGACATATTCTCTTGAATTTCGATTCTTTTGTTGAATAATATTTGCAATTATTATGGAACCAAATTGTCACTTGTTTAAGTTCTTTCCAAAGTAGATGTCATATGTTATTGTTCATAAAATTGATCGATTGAAGTACCATGAGCCTGTACAAACTCATAATACAATAATTATTGAAGGGTACGAAGCGAAAGCATTAAACAATTAAAACTAATAGTATCTACACATTATTGTAAGGTATAATGAAATATTATATTACATAAAAAAATTATCTATACATATTATTACAAAGTCCTCCGCCGCGTCTGTCTGTCTAAATACGATGACCTCAAAAGAAGGCAAAGGAAAAAGGAAATTTTAAAACCCCCAAAGGAACATCCGAAAAATTTAAAAAAATCGAAAAAAGTGAGGTATGCAAGTGCATATAAAGCTTAGTGGAATATTTTAACATCAATCAAGTCGTCTTTGTCAAACATCTCATCAGGTTAAATAATCAGTAACCATAAATTGTTTAGGAAGGAGAGGGAAGACAACGTCTTCCCGGGTATCTCTCTTTAATAAAAATAACTTATGTGAAGTGTAGTTAAGAATAGGTAAGACTAAATTTGCATTTTTACAATTAGAGGCTTTATTAGTTTGTTCTTTAAAAAAAATTATTTTTATTTTATATTTGTCCGTGGGACAAATATTTGTTTTATTAGAACGTTGTTACAGACTAAATTACAATTGTTTTTGACTTAATAAAGAAACCTAATTGAATACAATAAATTGCTTACTTAACATATTATGAAATTAATAAGAAACCAAATTTGAAACCAAAATTATTTCGCAAGCTTGATGGTACAATGACTGCGTTGACTTCGTTTTCTTTCTTATCAACAGGAAGTACTGACTGCACGTCTGCAAAGCAGTATGCGCTGGTCATTTGAAACTTTAACTTTGTAGAAGTTAACTCCTCCTATGGCTATTGTACCATACGTAATGTATCGATTGATTGTTGTCGTTGTCTCGATAGTTTGTATTGTTCTAGTGTTCTGAATATTCAGTTCGTGCAGCGCTTCTAGAGATAGCAACTTCAATCTTCGTTTTTCAACTGGTGTTGGTTGAATAATGCCAGGTATTATTTTAGTTTGTAAAACATCTAGATTGCTAAAGAGTTGCTTATTAACTTGAACGGATGCGTTGTGAAATTTTATCAAATAAGTTCCTTTGATATGAATTTCTCCTTTATCAGTAGTTACGGTTCCATTGAAACTATTTAGAAAAAATCAGTCCGGATTCAATTACTTCTACATCTTGAATATAATGTCCATTATTAAAAAGACATGATGAGTTAAGACTGTTAATTATTTTTGGTACGCAAGTGTCATTACTGATGTTTTTGATTTGGTTTCTTTTACAAATATATTTCATAGTTGTTTACCAAAAGTTGCTTATAGTCTTATTGTACAATCGTGTTATTTTTTCTTACTGGTCTTATTATCAAATTTTTGAAATTTTCTTTAATTGTTAATGGTATTTTTATTATATAAAGTACATCTTCATTGCTATAAAGTACATTAATTTTTGCATATTCTAAAGCTTCTTCAATAGTTCTAAATGGTACATTTGTATGTAGAACAGCTTCGTTAGCCGTCGTGCTTTCAGTATACTCCACGTGGTGACGGCTGGAAACAGTTGCAGTATGTCTCAAACCAGACGTGTCATTAAGACATGTTCAGTTGGGTCATGCGGCAAGCTGGCTAAGATAGATCAGGCGGAGGGAGTAAACCCTCTTAAATAAAATCTTCCCTAACCCCAGCCTATTGGGTAATTTGCAGCCAGGGAACAAACCGGCTGTATTATAACGGAGCTGCCTCGATACCGGGTCACTTCGAGGTGTATCTATGACCTTACCGTGGAATGGGGCGCTGCCACTGTGGACCACTAACATCCCCTCCCAACCAAAGGACTGCCAACTGCCTAGGCAGGCGGCGGTCAATTATGAACATGAAAAACAACAAACCAAAAACAAGTATGGACATGCAGTCCCTAAATGAAAAGCCACAACAGGGCCCAAGCCAGGTCCACGTGCCTACTACCGAAGCTGGGACAACCGAGCCTAGTGGAAGTAGTAGCACTAGACTGCCTAATAAGGCTACCACCTGCACGGGTACAACTGAAACCGGGAATAAACCTGGTGTAATCGGAGGTGCCGGTACAGGGAGTAATGTCGGCACCTCCCCTGTAGCTAAGCATAACTACAAGGAGAGGCGATCGGCGTTACGTCTATTGGAATGCCTGAGAAACGTTCCTGATGCTGAAAGGTCGGAAAAGCAGAAGGCCTCTATCCTATGGGCCACGCAGATAACGGGTACAAGTTCAAGTACAAGTTCCTAAACCGAATCCGACACCCAAAAGACAGAGATCGGACTATCTTCCATCCAGCAGCAACTCAGCCAAGAGACCAAGATATCGGGGGGCTGTTAAAACCTTCAGCGAGGCGGACAGCGGCCAACAAATATGGGCGGTCGTTGACAGAAGCAACGCTGAAGGTACGATCACGCCAGAGAGCTGGAGGAAAGTTGAGGCCAAGCTAACAAGAGTGTTCTTTCAAATATTGAAAGAGCATCCTGGCCCAGCTCCCTTCTGCCGCGATGGGGGGTGGCACCAAAACCACGTCAAACTAATCGCTTGTGCTGATCAGAGGTCTACTGATCTCTACAAGATAGCCATCTCCAGGATTGGTTAGGTATGGCCAGGGTCAAGGCTCAAGGTTATATCAAGGGAGGATATCCCTTGTTTGCCAAGAGCAAGGGAATGGATCCCAGCCGAACCATCAGACCCGAAGATGGTACTTGAAATGATCAGGGTGTGTAACCCTGATCTACCAACTAAGACCTGGAAGTTCACCAAGATGGAGGAGCCAAAGGGTGAGTTCCGTACTGCAACCTTCGTGGTCGGTAAGGATTCGTTAGAACCTGTATCGAGAATGGAAGGGGTCATTAGTTACGGGTTCTCATCAATAAAGATGAGAATCTACAAAAAGGATGGAATGTCTCCGACCAACACAGATCCGGGTACATCCTCAACTGCGAAAGAACATCTAGGTTCTGCAACAGAAGCGGGAACGCCAAGAAGGGCATCGGATGGTGACAGTATCTTCTCTATTCTGGAAGGAGTGTCGAAAACCACTCTGACAGATGAAGAGGAGCTACTGGCATCAGACGAGGATGCTGAATCAACGTTTGTGGAGGTGGAGTCTGGAAATGACGATCCGGATACTCCAAATTAACCTCCATCACTCAAAGGTTGCGTCCGCCAACCTTTTACTCCGTGTGGCAAGCAGCGGATACCATATTGTCCTGATACAGGAACCATGGGTAGTACATGGTCTTGTTTGCGGGCTCAGGAAGAACAAGTACAAAATCTGTCACGTACACATTCAAGGTAAGCTCAGAGCATGTGTATTAGTAAAAATGGAGTTATCTCCATTTATGCTCTCTAATTTCAGCGATGCAGACCAAGTCACCATCAGTCTCGAAGCAGGTGGTGAACGGATGTGGCTAGCAACAAGCTATCTGGCCCATGACCATGACGCACTACCAAGACAAATTTTCAAGAATCTGGTAGCGCAGTCGCATAGGCTGGGAGCCAAGTTAATTGTCGGTGCAGACGTCAACGCGCACCATTCGGTGTGGGGCAGCACGGACATCAATGCTAGAGGTGAGTGTCTTTTTGATTTCATTATTGGCTCTAATCTCCAGATCTGTAATAAAGGTAATAAACCAACCTTTATTGTTAGTAATAGGCAAGAGGTAATTGATGCTACTTTTGCCTCTAGCTCCGTCTATGAGAAAATAAGTAATGAAGGGTTTTGGAAGAACATTCCTTCTCCGACCATAGGTATATCTCTTTTGAAATTAGCAAAACCCTACCAAATCCCAAGCCCGTCCGGAATATTAGGAAAACGGATTGGGATAAATATGTAGGCCTAGTAGGGAACACCCCTGAATCCTATGCATGCAGCACTCCACATAGTGTAAGCAAGCTAGAAACATTGGTAGAGTCTGTAACAGCTAACCTAAACGCAGCCATGGCCCAAGCCTGTCCGATAAGAAAACCGAGAGGTATAGCCAAACCTCGGTGGTGGACAGGTGAGCTAAGTAAGCTTCGGGATAGTAGCAGACATGCCTTTAACAAGGCAAAACACACCCGCCTTGAGGAGGACTGGAGAGGTTATAAAGAATCTCTAAAGGTCTACAAAAAAAGTAAACGAGCTGCGCAGAGGCAATCTTGGAGATCCCAAAACTGGGAGCTACTGCAGAAAGCGGACGGTTCGTTCACCACAACAAGCAAAGAGTCATTAGAACTCTTACTAGACACACACTTTCCGGGATGCTCAGACAACACTGAGCAAGACGCGGACAGTCTAGTAAATGGTCGTGAAATCAGGATAGATGCGATATCTGAGGACCGACTACTATGGGCAAATAACGCGTTTAAACCCTTTGAATCTCCGGGGTCAGATTGAATTCACCCAGTGGAACTACAGAAAACCATTGGACACCTGACTGGCAAGTTAATGGCAATTTTTAAAGGTTGTCTCAAGCTTGGCTACATACCTCAGGGATGGAGACGGGTTAAGATAGTTTTCATTCCAAAGGCAGGTAAAAGCTCGCACACCCATTCAAAAGACTTAAGACCGATCTCTTTATCTTCCTTTCTACTGAAGACACTAGAAAGGCTGATTGAAATCTACTTAAGACTGACGATAGACAGGAGGTTGATCTCTCAATCTCAACATGCCTATACCAAGGGGACATCGGTTGAAACAGCACTACATTCCCTCATCTCCACTGCGAAGGGACCTCTGCATCGGCAGGAGTTCACCTTAGCAGCATTCCTTGATATATAAAGGGCCTTCAACAACGTCAATGTGAGGGCTATCACTGCAGCACTCACTGACCTGAGAACGGAATCGAGCCTAGTGGAACTCATCGACAAAATGCTAAAAAGCAGAGTCGTTGAGGCAGATCTGGGAGATTCCAAACTTCGAAAGGCAGTGAGAAGAGGCACACCGCAAGGTGGAGTCCTCTCACCGTTTCTATGGAATGCAGTAGTCAATAAACTACTAGTAGGTCTAGAATAGATGGGCTGTAAAGTGATCGCATATGCGGATGACGTCGTTATTGCCGTTTCTGGAAAATACTTATCTACTCTGAGAGACCTTCTGCAGTGTGCTCTGAATTTTCTTTCCAAGTGTGCGGAAGATTGTGGTTTTAGACTCAATCCGGACAAGACACAGGTCATCCTCTTCACTAGGAAACATAAAATCCCCTATTTAGATCCGATAATGCTTTCGGGGAAATGTGTGATGATATCGGAAGAGACAGGAAACTGAAATGGAAGCCGAGTACTCTAGAAAGAGCTAGGAAGGCTAGCGTGGCACTCTATGCCTGTAGAAGAGCAATAGGCAAAACATGGGGAATCAAACCTAAAACTGTTTATTGGCTCCTTACATCAGTTGTCAGACCGATTTTCCTTTACGGAAGTGTTGTCTGGTGGACTGCAATGCAGAAGAAGACCTACCGTGAAATTATCGGTAAGGTTCAAAGATCGGCGGAGGTGGCAATAAGTGGTGTCATAAGAACTACGCCAACTATGGCGTTGGACATCATCTTACACCTGCCACCGATCGATCTTTTCTGCAAACACCTAGCGGCATGCTCAGCCATTAGACTCAAAGCATGCTCACAATGGAAAGGGAGTTCGTATGGGCACGCAAGCATACTAAACTCCTATACTAACATTCCTACTCGACTTGATCGCCTCCCGTCATCTTTCTGCTTCGAAAGGAAATTCTCTGTAAGGTTTCCATCGCGGCAAGAATGGCTAGAAGGTGATCCATCACAAAGTGCCCAGATCAAGATATACACAGATGGATCTAAAATGGATACTGGTGTAGGGTCTGGAATTTACTGCGAAATGCCCTCAATCTGCAAATCCATTAAACTAATGAACCACTGCAGTGTTTTTCAGGCGGAAATAACTGCCATTCATGAAGCCGTAAAATGGTGACAGATAAACAATATATCTGGCAAGGATATATGTATTCTATCAGACAGCCAGGCTGCCCTAAAAGCCCTGGATGCACCCCACACAACATCTAGGAGTGTCTCAGATTGCCGCCGATCTCTTAATGGGTTCCCGGTCACAGGGATATTCCAGGAAATTGCAGGGCTGATGAACTCGCAAGAGAGGGTACCAACCTGCCACATGTCAGTAGGGGCATGGAGAGCATTGGTGTCCCAATTGCGACGTGTAAACTTATCGCCAGGGAAACACTAATAAATTCCACAAATCTTAGATGGAGTAGCGCTACTACCTGCGAAATAGCCAGGCAAATATGGCCAAAGCTAAATCAGCGTCTATCCCTCAATTAGGAATCCTGATAGGCACCCTAACAGGACACTGTCTAATAGGTCTTCATGCGACTAGACTGGGAGTCTTAACGCATTATTTCTGTCGCAGCTGCAGAAATGAAGAGGAACTGGAGACAATCCAGCACCTCTTCTGCTCATGTCCAGCTCTGGCCAGAAGGAGGATACGTTTCTTGGGTTCCCCCTTCCTAAAAAGTATAGATAACCTATATCAACTAGGCATAAATAACCTCGTTCGCTTCATTAAAAGCTCCGAATGGTTCAATTCGGTTGGGAGGTAGCCAAGCCCCACCCCTGTGGCTCACAACGGACCCATCTTGTGGTCTAAGTGGCATCACTCGTTCAGTGATGCAGCTACCTAACCTAACCTAACCTAACAGCTTCGTTTGTGTACGTGTTAATCTGCTTCAAAAAATCTTCGTACTTTTGTAGACAGATGGAATGTATTATTTTAAAGGTCCCGTCCTCTATTTTCGCTAGTCCTTTTTCGATAGTTACCAAGTGCATGTTCGAGTATTCCACTAGTTGTACGTCAGCATTAGTTAGATGGACGATTACTCCAATTTTTCTGTAAATATTATGGTTCGTTTTTAATATTACTTTTGTGTACTGTTCTTCCTGAGACTGTAACTATGGTTGTTGACTTATCTTCTTTTACTATTTCTTTTTTGAACTGAGCTGAAAGTTTGGAGCCTAATCTTTTGTTAATTTTAACGAAAATTACATCTCCTGGGTTATATTTTTTATGGGGTCAGGTTTTTTTTTATGAGTTTCCAGCATCTCCGACTGTTTTGTCTGTAGATTTTTTAAGATGCCTTGTGTTGCATTAGGGATACGTCCAAAGAAGACGTCAATAGGTCTTTTCCCTATTGTTGAGTGTATACACTGCTCTGTCTAGTAGTTCGTTAAAGTTTTTGTTTATTTTCAGATTTTAGACATCTGAGTATTTCTGTCAAAGTCGAATGAAAGCGTTCAATTTGCCCGTTAACTGTAGTTTTGTATTTTGGAGGTGCTATAAATGTTTCTATGTTGAATTCATTTTCCAACATAAAGGTTATTGTTGTTGAATTAAAAGATCCTTCGTTATCCGTGACTATTGCTTTAGGTATTCCATAAAAATATAACATTTGTCTGAGGGGTTGCTGTATATCTTCTATTGCTTTAGATTTGATAATGCGTACTTGCGCATATTTTGAAAATTTATCTATTGCTGTCAACATCAATTTTCCTTCTGTTAAGTAAATATCTATATGAATTGTATGACCAGGATGTTGTGGTATAGGTGTTGGTTTTAATTCTGGATTATTTGGATGTCTATCATATTTTTGTTCTTTACAAACTTGACATTGCTTTACAATGTTAATAATTTTCTTGAGCATCTTTGAGAAGTAGTATTTTTCTGAAATTTGCAATTTATTTTCTTGAGCACAACGGTGTGCTCGTTTATGTGTTTCTACTATTAGTTCTGTTTCGACGGTTAGGTCTTTGACTTGTCTCTGAGTGTATCGGATCTTATAGTTACGAAAATGGTCTGCATAAATTTCTTGGAGTTTCCCCATTACTCTTTTGGGAGTGAATAAGCCATTTATTGTGGAAGGGTTGAGATATTTTTTTAAAATGTCGATAATATCTGTACTGCTGTAGTCTCGTCTTGATATGATATGTCTGTGAAATGTTGGAAATGGTATCTTAAACTCATAACTGGAATTTTCACCAATTAAGAGAAAGATTTGGTTTTTGTAAACGTTTATTGGTGCTTTAATGCATGGAATTAAATTATGTGAAGAACTAACTTGACTATGTTGTGTTGAAGTTACTGAATTTACATTGGAATTTAGAGGGGTACGTGAAAGTGCTTCTGCGACGACGTTACTTTTGCCTGGCTTATATACTAATTCATAATTGAATTCTTCGAGAGCGGCTTTCCATCTTTTTAATTTAGCATTGTTATTTTTGTTGCTGAGGGCATAGGTTAAATACTGATGGTCTGTAAATATTTTAACTTTAGCTCTACCGTACAGGTAGTGTCTCAAACTATTGAGAGCCCAAAATATGGCAAGCATTTCGCGTTCGTTGGTCGCATAATTCTCTTCTGCTTTGGCGAGCGTTCTTGAAATGAAAGTGATGGGTCGCCCATCTTGCTCTAGTACAACCCCAATAGCATAGTTGGATGCGTCTGTTGTTAAATGAAATTCTTTTTGAAATCAGGGTATGGAAGTATGATGTCTTCAAAGGATTGCATTGCTTCTTCATCGAGAGTTATTAGTTTTTTTTCTGAGAGTTTTTTGAAATTCTCCCGTCCTCCCCTTTTAAAAGCGCCGGTAGTGGCTTTGCAACTTTGGCGTATTGGAAAATCAATCATCTGTAATAACCTGCCATTCCTCAAAATGATCGAAGATTTTTGAGTTGGGAAATCGCGTATCGCTTCTACCTTTTTTGGGTTGGTCTTAATACCTTTATGTGTAATTATGAATCCTAGAAACTCTACTTCTTTAAGGAAATCGCATGTGTCTAGTTGTCATTTAACATTTGCGTTCTCGAGAGTACTAAATACCTCTCTGATATTTTCTGGATGTTCTTCTAGATTTCTCCTGAAGATGATGATATCATCAATATGAACGTAGCATCTCTTTCCGATGTGTTCGCGAAGAATATCGTCAAGACCCCTTTGAAAAATTGAGGGAGCATTTTTTAGACCGAATAGGAGTCGTGTAAACTCGTATTTACCATTATTAACTGAGAAGGCCGTTTTCTCGATGCCTGAGTTTTTCAGTTTAATCTGGTAAAAACCGCTTTTTAGGTCTAAGACCGTGAAGTAACCACCAAGTTGAGCGAGTATTTCATTTATTTCGGGTTTGGGATATTTATAGGCAATGGTAACTGTATTCAGTTGTATGGAGATCTTGAAGGTCGAATTATCCCGTTGTCTAAAAGCTCTTGAAATTGTTTTTCTACCTCTTCTTTGAGGGACATAGGGTTTGGGTAGTATTTCGTAAAGACTGGTGTGTCAGTTTCTGTCCGAATGTCAGCTTGTACACTTGTCATAAAGGTCAATTTATCTTGGTTGTCAGTAAATAAATTTTTGTGTTTTTCTACTATTGTGATTTGTTCTAATAGAATTGACATCTTGTGTTTTTTGTTCTTTGATTGTTATTTGTTTTTTCCCAGAATTGTGAATTTATTTCTCTTTACATCGATTATTGCAGATAGGTCTTTTAGGCTGTCATTGCCTAATATGGCATCAAATGATTGTAGTGTTGGTAATATGAAAAATTTTACAGGACATGAGTTTATTCCAAAAATATTTGCAATCGTTTGGTGCGTGATTTCTACACTACCGCCTATCGAATTCGCACAAAATTATTTTTCGTTTAGTTTGGGATGTTGCACTAGTTGGGGTCTAATATAATTTTTATTAGAACCTCTGTCTATTAGAATTATTAAAATTTGTTTACTCTTCGTTTCACATTCAAAATATAGCAACGAAGAGTTTTTTATGACTGTTCAGGTTCATCTGTCATTACATTCATCGTATCGAGGTATTCAGTCAGATTCTGTTCTTCGTCAAAGTTTGCGTCTTGAAATTGGTAGGTTATGTTGTCGTTTTCAGTTTGTTCTGTTTGTTCCTCCTCTTGTTGTTTGTCGGCGTTTATATGGAAATTACTTTGGTATTTGGTTGGGTTATGAACATGTTGGGATTGGGGTACGGTTCTTTTATAGGCTAAGTTATTTACATTCTTAACAATAGAGTCAATTTCCATCGGTTGTGAGTATTGATTTTGTGCAACATTTGGTGTATGTTGTCCGTATTGTTGGCTGTTATTAAACCCAGGTCTTTGTTGGTTTCCAAAGTTATTAACCGGTTTGGATGGGAGGTTGTTGTTGAAACCAAATCTTTGTTGGTTTCCGAAGTTGTTGGCTGCTGGAATGTTATTCTAATGTGGTTGCGGAAGGAAGGCTAATTGAGGATAAAATGTTGGTCTAAAATTTTGAATATTTGAGTTACGAGCTATTGGTATTGCAGTCTTCTGGCGACGAAGCGGTGCATTATGTGCGTAGTTTAACCTATAGGTTTAGTTCTCTAGTTTCAAGCGCAAATGCAAAACCTGAGGCAAATCTACTGGTTCTCTAATTGCTACGAGTCTGCGTAAATCTCCTTTCAATCCCCTAATGAATCTATCCAATGCCTTATCTCTATATGTGCGATTCAAGAGAGATGACGATTCCTGACTTAATTCGATACAACCTCTTTTTTAGTAGTAACGAAAGATGTTGGTAAACTGCCTGACAATATGCCTGCACTGACTGGTTGCCTTAGGAAATACCAGTCATTTGGTATTCTAAAGTTGACAAGTCCCTTTTCTCTCCATAATGTAGCGTGAGATATCTGGATATAGATTTTCAGTCAAGGGGTGTACTATATGATTCTAGTACAATGTCGGCTTCTCCTACAATTTACTCCTTACTACACTAAGTATAGCGAAATATTTTGGAGTTCCAATTATTGTCTCGTACACTGCAAAAATCATATCTACACTTTTCTTCCATGAACTGAACTCTGCTACATTTCCTGAAAATTCCCTGAGGCATTTTACAATGTCGGGTACTTTACCTAAATCCTGAATTTGATTGCGTTGTTCTCTATTAATTACCTGACCTGGTACGTTTGCAAAGTCTGTTTTTGGATTCAGTAAATTTCTGATGATGTTCTGTCCTTGTCAAGTTATTTTTGTTAGCCATTTTTCATATCTATATGAACTTGTACTTTTGTTTTAATTTATATTTTTCCTTTTATTCTTCGTTAGGTTTTTGCTTATTTTAAGATTTAATATTTTAATTTATTTACGTGATTATTTTATTTTCTTCTTCTTATATTTTTATATTTTTATCCTTTTCTTCTTTTTGTTTTTGAAATTATTATTTTATTTTCTACTTTTGTTTTGCCTTAACTATTGCACCCAGCGTATATCGCAGTGAGAGTGCAGTTAAAGTCAAAACAAAGGTGTTCTTTCTTTGATTTCCAAATTTGCATAAACTATTGCACCAAGCGTATAACGCAGTAAAAGTGCAGTTAAAATGCAAAATTAAAAAAAAATAAAAGATATACATTTTCCTTTTGTTATTACTTTTTAGGGTTCAGTACCTATGGGGAACTAACAGGACCCTATTACTAAGCTTACTCTATCGTCCGTCCGTCCGTCTCCTGCTCTATCTCATGAACCGTAATAGGTAGAGAGTTGAAATCTTTACAAAGTGTGTAATTCACTTGTGTGTAGAGCGACAAATACCAAAAATATACATTTTTAGAAGCATTGTTCTTTAATTTAACCTTTTGTTTAACAATTTTTTGTTTTTTGTAGTATACTTTGAGCTGTTAATTGTAGTATACTTTTAGGCTATTAAATATAAACATAATTTAATATTTTAAGCAAAAAATCTTGTACGGAACCCTCCGTGTGCGAGTCCGACTCACACATGGCTGATTTTTTATATATGTAAAATTTTTTCTTCTAATATTCACTTTTATTCACTTAATTAAATTTATTTTTACTTACAATAACTTATTCATACCGATGAATTGCTGCCAGTTTAGTCTGGCTCCTGTTCCTTCTCCGTGGAGACTACTAAGGCGCGTCGTTCCTTGGTGTTTAGTTATTTATATTTTTTTCACTCTTTTGTTTTTGTTAGTTGAGTCCGTGAGTGATTTTTGTTTATTTTTTTCTGGTATTTAACACATTTATTTTAATAGCCTTACGCGAAAATGATTTTTTAGTCCTTTTTATTTTCACATGCCAACGGTCCCTGCTCGGGTGCCAGTTAAATAATGAAACGTTTTGTTCTTAAAAAAAAATTATTTTTATTTAATATTTGTCCGTGAGACACATACTTGATTTATTAGAACGAACAGACTAAATTACAATTGTTTTCGACTTAATAAAGAAAACTAATTGAATACAATAAATTGCTTACTTTACATATTATGAAATTAATAAGAAACCAAATTTGAAATTATTATCTTTTCTGAACGGTTATGAAAAAAATATAAAAATAAACTAACTTTGACTATGCCGAAGTTGTAATACTCTTCAAGCCCCTTCAGGTAGTCCGAGAGTCGTCAAATTTACAATGTTGGTGGATACGGGTTCGACACTTATAGTGTCCCAATCTCAGTTCCATACTACAAAAAACAAAAACTTTCATTTGGATCCCGGTTTGTATGGGCTAGATCAACTCGTCTCGTCGCACCGATGAAGAATATATATACTTTATGGGGTCTCCGACGTCTCCTTCTGTGTGTTACAAACTAATGACAAACTTATAATACTATTCACTGCGTGATGAGTATAAAAATAAAATAAATATGTACCAGATAACGGCAACGCGGCAATGAGTATAAAAATTTCGAGTGCACTCGAACATTCTACTCGGAATTTTTATGACAGAGTTGATTTGTTACAGAAACAAGCAAAGATAGGTTGTGTTCGATCTAGTCACAAACTCGAAGCGAAAATACTGACAACAAACATGTATAAAGTCGATCATACCATTTTCATGTTGGATCAGTTTACGTAATTAATTTGTGTACGACCAAATTGTTCGGACCACTTTCAGTTTGCAGCGGTACACCGCAACAATACGCCGCATATATAATTGGTATTTTTCATACTCAAATACCCAAAACACCGCAAAAAAAAGATGTGGTGCTTATGGTCGTTTTGTTGCGGTGACAACAACACAACAACACCGGTCATGACGAAAAAGGTTTTTTTTTTCAAAATTTGATTAAAATGTACTTCATTGTAGTTATAAGAAAAAAAGGTTTATATTATTTATGTATGTTAATTAAAATTAACATATGTTCTTAAAGTTGTATAAAATACGTAAGCAATAAATAAATGCAATAGTTACGTTATATGAAATTTATATTAAATGAACTTTATTAATATCGTATTTATAAAATTTTATATTTTTATTTTGTGTAGTATTGAATTTAAGTTAGTATGTGTTTATATTATTATTGTTATTATATTTGCTCATTTTACACTAACACTGAAATTCAAAATTTTTTGTGCAGGTACTACTTATACCCAAACACTAAAGTAAAAATATGATTGACATCGCAAGATTATGTGTATTAGAAATGCATGGACAAAATAGTATGCCGTAGCGATCAACCTCATTTAAAGGGAGTATACTTATAGCCATTTCACAATGAGCATTCAATGCAGCATTCATAAAAAGTGTTCACATTGCATTTTGGGAATAGTTCTTTTTGTTTTGGTTGTACATACAAATAGAACGTTGTGGCCAATTGTGAGAAATTAAAATTGAAATTGAGCGAGAAATACATGATAGAGAACAATTTGCATTGTATCCAAATAATTCTTGCAGCTTTTTTTTTCATTCCTGCTACTTAATTTATTAATATTTAAAAAAAAAATTACAATTTAAAATTTTTTTCATATTGTTTTGTGCAATGATCATCTGTTTTATGTTGGCGCGCAACAAAAAAAAAGAGAAAGAAAATCGAAAATCACCCAAAAAAAAAGCAAACATTAACCAGCACTGGGTAGAGTGACCAATTTCACAAACAGCATTTTAGTTGCATTCTTATCGAATGTACATTTTCTACTACAAATTTACGTCACTTTTCCCTGTTGTTGTTGTTGAAAAATTTAGCATTCAATGCAGCATTCGAGAAATGTTGAATGCTCAGTGTGAAATGGCTATTATAGTCACAAAAATTCGCACCCATTTCGAGTTTGTGCACTTCGAGTGCATGTGTTCAAATCGTTCGTTCGTTTCAAACAAATCAATCAAACTACAAACTTGCTTGAGTTTACATCTTTTGAAAATCTTGGTTTTAGGGACAAACGTCAAACTGATGTTATTTAAACTGACTTCTGTAAAGCGCTTGATTCCGTTAATCATGATCTGCTTGTACATCAACTTGACTTTTTAGGTTTTCCTCAACATTTTCTTTGTTTGATTGCATCTTATTTAAGAAATAGGGTTCAACGAGTGTTATTTAAGTCCACTCTTTCTGGTATCTGACGTATCATCGGAGTAAGCCTCATTTGTTTACCTACATGATTGAAAACGTCCAACATGAGCGAGTCTCTACTTTTAATGACCTCGGTGTCCTGTTTGATTCCAAGCTGTGTTTTGTTTAACCAACATTTCTCTTCTATTTGTAAATAAGGCGAAGGGAGTTTTAGGTTTCATTAAATGTTGGTCTATTGAATTTAATGGCCCTTACGCCACAAAGACTCTTTTTTTAAATCTCTTCTGCGTCCACTCCTCGAATATTACTCTTGCATTTGGTCACCGCAATATATAAATAATCAAAATTGAATTGAATCTGTACAGAAACCAATCCTTCTGTTTGCCTAAGCTGGAATCCTAATTCCCGTTTGCCATCTTACTCTGATAGGCTCCTTCTTATCAGTCTTCCATCATTGGTGCATCGTAGGATAGCTCTTGGGATTAGTTTTCTTCATAAGCTCATAGTCGGGGAAATTGATTCTCCTGAGCTATTAAATTAGTTAAACTCTTGTGTTCCTAGTCCTCCTACTAGAAATTTTGTCCCTTTAGCCTTGAATATATGCATTACTAACTATGCCCTACACGATCCATTCCGAGTTTTATGCACACAATATAATGAATTCTATCACGTTCTTTCGCCCGAGATATCGCCCTCATCGATTAATACCATCATCATTCGTGGCTACGGGACACTGCAGGCTGGATGAACTGGATATCACTGATTTGGGTCAACTATACTGTCTGCATTATTGTAGTTTATTAATTTATATGTCTCTGAGCATGGCTGCGAGTAGGTGCATAACTCGCTACTGTTGCAAATAAATTTCCCCCATCGGGCTGGTATTTCAATTATTCTTATTTATTATTTTCATTTTTTTCCTATTTTTGTTTGTTTCTCTAGTTTTTGTAATTAATTTATTTTAGTTTAAGTTCATTTCAATTTATATTTTTGTCTTACTTTTGGTTTAAGCTGACAGTTGTTTTTCGTCAATGTTATGAATAAATAAACAAAAAATATTGTACTTTTCGAGATCGTGCACTTCGAGCATCATACTCGAAATGCTATGACGTCATTTGTTTCTTTTTTTAAACCGATATAAAACCAGTAAAAGTTAAGTTGTAATACTCTTCATGCCCCTCCTAGTGGTTCAAATTTATATGGTTGGTGGTTATGGGTCAGATACTATAGCGTCCAAATTTTAAGTTGATAGTACAAAAAACAAAAAAGTGTTTCAAATAAGAATATGAATTTGAATCCTGGTGGTCCGATTCGTCTGATTCCGAAAAATGTGCTGCGTAAGATAAAAAGAAAGCTCCGTGCAAAGTTTCAATTCTCTATCTAAAAAACTGTTTTGGAAAAGTTTGTGTACAAACAGACGGCTAGATCAACTCGTCTCGTCGCGCTCATCAAGAATATATGTACTTTATGGAGTCTCCGATGTCTCCTTCTGTATGTTACAAACTTCATGTCATGAAAAGTATCAAGATGAGAGGGTTGTATCATTTGGTACCAAATAAAAAATAAAGAAAAAATGTCATCATCACATAGAAATACAAGGACAACAAGTCAGACATTTATTGGTGTATATATATATATATATATATAAGGAATCAAAAGAGGGAAAGAGATGAAATAAAAATGTCTGAGAACGCTATCTAATCCTGCCCTTTGTTCATTCTTAAAATATAATTAGGGCGTGGTCGCATAATTCTGCTTAATATCCTTATAAATGGCAGCATAAATCCCGAATAGCGCAAAGCGCGAAACGCAACAATTGCAACAACATCTACGATAGTTAATGTACAAGCAGCCCCAGTGAAAAGTGCAAGAAAAAAGACATGGTTTGCAAAGAATAAAAAGAAATGCAGAATTTTAAGTAAAAGGACTTTCTAATTCACACAGAATTCGCTGGACATTTTTTTTTGCAATATGATAAAGATGAAGAAAGAAAATTGCATTTCTCCGTTGCAGATGTTGCAATTTACAAATAACGAACAAGTGTTGGTTGTGGTGTTGTAGTGAAGAAGTAGTTTTCCGATTGAAAAAGTTATAAAATTTAAATAGAAGCTACTAAAACATGAAAAAACACTAACTCGGACCTATCAAAGATTTTATATGTATGTACATATCAACTAACTGAATAAATACATTTTTGCTTTCATTGTATGTATTTTCCAAATCTTGTGTTTTCATAATCTTCAACATTGAATGCATTTCACCCATAGTTCCGATTTAGGAGTTTCAGAGTTTATAAAATTTCAAAAAAATATAAAAAAAAGGCTAACTTTGGCTATGCCGAAGTTGTAATACTCTTCACGCCCCAGCTAGTTGTCCGAGGATATGGGTTAGAACCGTCGATAGTACAAAAACCAAAAAAGGTTTTCTAATAAGAACCTGAAGTGTTCCGATTCGGCTGATTGCGACAAATTTACTGCGTATGGTAAAAAGAAAGCTCCGTGCAAAATTTCAGCTCTCTAGCTCTGAAAACTGATGTATTCATACATACAAACAGACGGACCGATGGGCAGACGGACATGGCTAGATATACTCGTCTCGTTACGCTGAGCAATAATATATATACTTTGTGGGGTATCCGATGTCTCCATCTGTGTGCTACAAACTTCATGACAAACTTATAATACTATTCACTGCGTGAAGAGTATAATAAAACTATTATTGTTAAATCAGCATATATGAAATTTCACTTAAAATACATAGGTACAAGTATTTGCCATTACCGAATTAAGAGGAGTTACCCTTCAGACGTACCATTCACGTTCCGAAAGCATAACAATTTATCAAGACTCATAAAATAACTAAGTTATAATTTTAAATTATTAACTTAGTTTTTATTTAAAAAATAAATGAATATTAGTTTTAAATGTTGTTGGTATTACTTTTAATTTTATTTTATTGTAATTATTTTTCTTGACAAATAAAGAAGATTTGACTATACCAAATCGTCTATTACAAAACATATACATATCGTACATATTTAACTAAAGTGTCGCAGCTCACAATTTTTCAATTTACACAATGATCATCTCCAACTCCTGTAAAAATCTGGTATTTATTTCTCTACGCTTTACCCAAAAAAAATACCATTGTTTTTCTTTCTTTTCATATACCTTCAATGTGAACAAAAACAGTTTTTTGCCTCCACTGAAAAATTGAAAATTTTGAGTTGTGACATTTTAGTTATCGTTCTATATCTAGGTCGGTGAATAAATAAATTAGACTAATCTACGAGGTTTCTTGATAAATAATTAAATGTTTGGTGTGCTGTGTTGCCTGCAAAAGAATTTGAAAAACTTTTCTCTAAAGAAGAGAATGGCGTCACGATAACTGTGAATGATTTCGGATTTTCTGATCACAAAAATGAGGTTTTCATTGTCCACAGAAATGTCTCGCTTTGACTGCCTTTTTTTATTTTATTGGGCTACTTGAATTCTAATAGCTTACATCAGATCCCTTTAGCAACTCAAACACAATAAAAGAGAACGGATTTCTTTGCTGTCTACAGATCAGAAATTGGGTATTGTAGTTATGGGAAAATCAAACAAATACTAGAGTAATTCGCATTCGGGATGGTTTTATAATTAAACAAGTGAAAGCTGAACACAATCTGGAACAAAAAGTCAAAATTATAGATACAACTTGCTTAAAAATATTATAAAAATTATGCATTAATGTTTATGTTTACAACCTAACGGTATATGTATGTTTAGTTCAATCGATCGACCAAAACTGAATTGTACAAAATAATCAGCCAAGTGTGAGTCGGACTCGCACACGGAGAGTTCCATACCATCGTACAAGATTTTTTGCTCAAAATATTAAATTATGTGCATATTTAACAGCCTAAAAATATTCTACAATTAACAGCCTAAAAGTATAATCGAATTAACAGCCTAAAAAAAATGTTGAACAAAAGATTAAATTAAAGAATTTTTAGTATTTGTCACTCTACACACAAGTGAATTACACACTCTGTGAAAATTTCAACTCTCTACCTATTATAGTTCATGAGATAGAGCAGGAGTCGGACGAACGGACGGTCTAAGCTTAGTAATAGGGTCCCGTTAGCTCCCTATGGGACGGAACCCTAAAAATAAAAGCAATTTATAATAATTTTTTTTTTTTTAATATTATTTTTATTTAATGTCCAAGCAACCGAGTCGGTTTTTATGCATTTGTATCATCTTAAGGAAATTTACACGGACTTAGAAAAACATGAAATTTAAAAATAATACGATCTTCTATTAAGGAGATCGTTGGGGTGAAGTCTTTTCAAACGACGGCGGGTTGTGTTGTGTGTAAGATCATTGTATCGGCTGCTGAAAAAATTTATTTCCTCAATTACCGTAGATATCTTAAGGTCACGGTTTAGTGCGGTGTTTCGAACATACCATGGTGCACCAGTTATGCGTTGTAGGGCTTTGTTTTGAGTTGCTTGCAACTTTTTGATGATATATGGTGCCGCAGTCCCCCATATTTGAATGCCGTATCGCCAAACTGGGGCCACAACTTGTTTATAAATCGTCAACTTGTTGTTTAGTGACAGTTTGCTTTTCGCTTGCAGTAGCCAGTCCAATTTCTTCATCTTTTGACAACAGCATGCAGTGACTCTCTTCACATCATAATAGAAATTTAAAATTTTTATCAATTGAAAATTAAATATTTTTATTTTTCATTGAAATTTTTGTTTTCCTTTACTAATAATAATGTACATATCGCCCATTTACTTCAAGACATTAAACAATCCAATAACCCGAATGTTTCGATAATACGAATGATGCTTGCAATTATTAGATGGGAATTTAGAATTACTACTGAAGTACATACAATACTAACAAAAAATGATGAGATTAGGGCTAATTTTCGTTTCCGTCAGTTTTTGTGCGGGCTACTTGCAAAAGAATGGTAAAAAGGAATTTTAATACAAAATTTTAAATACACAAGTATTATTATCACAATATGTTAAAAAATTAACTTACAAAATTGGAAAACTATTAATCATATAAGTACGTACGTATATAGCACTATGATTATAATTACAAATTATAATTTAGTTATTAATACGAGCAATACCGAAAGGGGGAGAAATAAGAAAGGATTGGAGGAAATTAGAAAAGTGCAGGACCAGACTTGAGCGGGAATCGAACCCGCGACTCTATGATGTCAGCTTGGCGCACTAACCAATGAGCAAACGAGCCAGTCTCATATAATCATATTCTGTGAATAGTGAAGAAAATTACATCTTCTATGAAAAAGTTGACACTCATTAAACGCAGATCAAAAAAATAAATTAAAACAAAACATAAAAATAAAATAAGAAAACACAAAACCAGAAGCAACGAAACAACTAACAAACTGACAGACTAAAGTATAATATTATTTTTACCTTGAAACTAAAATATTTATTTAATATTTGTGCATATATTCGTAAATTCGAAATGGAATTCTTCTCAGATGAAGATGTGTATATACGAGACAAAAATAAATAAACGCATACAAATCCAAGAGAAAGATGGATAGATAGTAGTATATAATATACACAAATACTTAAACAGTATAAGCACAACATTCAGAAGTAGACAAAGACATAAAAGTACACAAATAAACAGACAAATAGGAGGCATGCATTGACAATACGTATATGTATTATATATATAATATACATATATATATATATATATATATATCTACATATATCTATTTATTATATATTAATTATATATATATATATATATATAAGTATAACATATAAGTATATAAAGATATTTGTAAGTTCTCGTATATTTCAACGAGATATTAAATATTTTTGCATGCTCTCTTCCCACAAAACTAATAAAAACGAACAAATACAATGGCATGCAACACATACAAATTTAAATGTTATATACTTTACGATTGGAACGAAATGACAAGAAGACAGAAAAGGGGCGGAGCAAACAGTTCAACAGCGGAACAAAATGGTAAATTGGATGGAATAGAATGGCAGGGAACAGAATGACATGGAATGGAATGAAATGAAAAAAAAAGAATATGTAACAAGATAATAAAAAGAATAGCCGACGGCAAATCATTATTTTCTTCCCTTATATTTGTATTTATTTATAACATGTACGTACGTATGTATATATTTATGCATGTACTATATGTGAAATATGATAAGAAAACAATTTAAAAATTTTAGTTTCGTTGTCGAATACAAACAAACAGACAAAAAATTGTAAATTAAGAAATAGTATTTAAAAATTCATGATTTTAAATTATAAAAAGTTTGGGCTGGATTAGATCAGAAGGGCTACTTTATACGAGGTCAAGTTCGCCGAGAGCACTAAAGGCCCTACAGTATGTAGAATGTTCTTTAGAATCGACAAAGTGGCAAGTTTGCCAGACGGATGATGCCTTGAAGAAATGGTTTCCCAAGGACACGGAACCTAACAATAAAAGGGGAACAACTCAAATAAATATTGATGTTTTGTTAAAAAACAACACACAATGATCATCCCTGAACCCCTGTAAATATCTGGAATTTTTTCTCTAAGCTTTACACAAAAAAAAAACTATTGTTTTTTTCTTATCATATATGTACCTTCAATGTGTACAAAAACAATATTTTGCATCTACTGAAATATTTTAAATTTTGAGTTATGCCCCTTTTGTTGTTAGGGTGCGATTAGGTGTTTTCTACTTCTTCTCTATCTAAACAGCTACTGAAATCCATAGAATTATGTGGAAGAGATGGAAGGAATAAATCAGATAACAATTGAAACAAATATAGTATTTTCCACTTAACCGAATAAATTGTCCTCTTTACAATATTTATTTTTTTTTGCTTCTGCTTCTTCGCATTCTTTTCTTCAAACTCTGTTTTACTTGAATTTTCTTGCCAGTTGCACTATGTAACTGAAGATCTTCACTATAAAAATATTGAACTTAATGAGTTCACATCAAATTTTTGAATTTTATTTATAAAGGTGAGAAATACAATGCAATAAGTATTGTAGATTTAACAAAAATCTATTAGTAATAGCTCCTGTAGACCATACTTACTCCTCTGATATTCTAATATGCATGTCACAAATGTGTATGTGGAATCAGTGAAATATATTAAAATAATCAATGCACGTGTTAAAATCAAATTCCTCGACACCTTTCGTGTGGCATACTTTAATAGCCGCAGGACATTCAACTTCACATGGATACACAAATACATAGACATCAACACACCCTACGAATTCCAGGTTGAATATACATATAATAGAATTGAATGGTATGATGAGATGATATCGTACTTACTTATAGGTGTATATTTATGAGTATTAAATTAGTTGAGCCAAGACTAAGCGAATTAACCTATACATACAAATAGACAAACACCAACTTTATCTCTTTGTAATTAATTTCACCTTAGAAATACTTTAATGTGGTGCTCATATTCATTCATTCATCAGTGATGATTATTGCGTTAATTACAATGTAAAATAAAGCATTCAGGGTTGTCCAATAGAGTCACTACCACTACCACCACTCCCAAATTCTTCCCATTGGATTGTGCTCACATGTCTGTCTGTTTAAGCATGAAACTTCAAAAGGAATGCGAGCGATTTATGCAAAGGCATTTAACTCAGAAACACACTCGCGGACGCACTTCGATATGACGGAGTCGTGATCCACCCAGCATAACAAGCGTTTGGTGCTGTAGGTATCCTGTGTCTACCGTACCTACTTCACACATGCCACAACGGCACCCACATGTCAGTTACTGATCTAATAATCAATTAAACAAAAACCCTACGTACAGCTTCTCATTCTTATTTCTCGTTCGTAGTAGCTTGACAACCCCTTTTCAACGCTCAGATGTCTATGCTGTGTCCTTCTTTTATTTTACAGTCTCAGTTTTAGTGCGTTAACCATTTGGAAAATACTTTTATCCTTTCTGTTGTCTTCTTTGTGCGTATAACAAATGACCGGCTACTGAAGCGGATTCATACTTACATATGGAAGAATATGTATTGTTTTTTTTTTTTTTTTGTTTTCAAGGGCTCGTTATTCATACGTAGCTTTAAAACAAAATTAATTAAAATTATTATAAATATCATATGTCTATAAATTTCTCTTTTTTAAATTCACAATTTCTTAGTCCACAAAGCATAGATTGATGCGTTTATTGATTGAGAATTTACTTAGATATTTAATTGATCATTAACAAAATCTGTACTTCTAGTAAGAAACGATTAACTATGCTCCGGCGAAGAAAGCACTTTGTTCTTTACTTTTTCGAATTAAACACAAGTTATTGAAAGACTTTGTAAATAAAGTAAAGAAAATAGACGAAAATCGGTATGCATCAGATCATTAATCGAATAATTTCTTTAATTTGACAGAACAAATTAAGAGTATGAATTCACAAAGAAAACTCACGAATTTTATTTTTTGTAAGTATTTATTGTACTTATATACATAAGTATGTAGTTATAACGTCATGTCTTTCGGAGATGAAAACATAAAGTATTTAATATAGACGCGTCAACGCCAAATTCAATAAACAATCAACTTTGATAATCACATATCGGCAACTTAGTAGTCCCTTCCAAAAGATCACAAGGTTCCTCCATTCGATTAAATATAAACACAGATCAGCTGCTATCTTGGTTGACTGCAAACCACGTTTTAAATATTTGCTCAGTTTAACAATGACAAGTGCCAATTTGTCTAATTGGTATCGGTTTTAATGGGTCGATTCCACCGTCCGAGAACCAAAGGGTAATTCATTTTTAACTTCAAGAATTGAGGTTGTGGTTGAGTTAGCGGTTTCGTTAAATTCCCAATAATAATTACGAATGCCAGGTTGTTCTCTTATTTCAACAAATTCCTTATGCTTAGCATCGATATGAAATATTTTATATCGTTAATTTCTAGTCGCACTTGTTGTTTTATCATTTTTACTGAAGGTAAAAGTCGATTTACAAATATAAATGCGAAATGTTTCTCTTTTTTGGTCTAATCGAAATTAAATGACGTGTGAATATGAACAGCTGTTCACATATTTCTGTTCCTGTTATTTTATGTTTTTTGTCCCTCTTAACAATTTTTATACCTTTCACATACTTATAATGCGATTAGGTATTTCTACTTTATCGTAATGTTTGTGACTTGTACAAGTAAGGAACAAATCAGAATTAACATAAGCATCAGGGACATCTGTTTTTTTAGCAATGCAACCAAATCTTCCTATAAAGCATCTTACGTTAGACTTTATGTAAAGATCCAATCCTATCCGGTCAGTCCAATGAACAATAATATTGTACATATTATAAAATTTTTTTATTGATTTCAAAAGCTTTAGTCAACTTCTTAGTTTCTAGACCTGTTGTATGACTTTTTCTTAACGTTTATTATTGACCATATGTATTATATTCGATAGTACCAAAATGTTCTGTTTTTTATACTCTTCACACTGTTCGTCTGCCTGTCTGTCCGTTCGTACGTATGTCTGTCTGCATGTATGCAAACTAGTCTATCAGTTTTTAAGCTGGAGAGCTGAAATTTTGCACTGAGCTTTCTTTTTACCATACGCAGTACATTTGTCGGAATCAGCCGAATCGGACCACTAGGGGGTACCCCCCATACAAACCGGGATCCAAATGAAAGTTAATGAAAGTTCTTATTACAAAAACTTTTTTTTTTATACTCTTCACGCAGTGAATAGTATTATAAGTTTGTCTTGAAGTTTGTAACACAAAGAAGGAAACATCGGAGACCCCATAAAGTACATATATTCTTGATCAGCGCGACGAGACGATTTGATCTAGCCATATCCGTCTGTCTGTCGGTATGCATCAAACTAGTGGGGGTACCCCCATACAAACCGGGATCTAAATGAAAGTTCTTATTAGAAAAACTTTTTTTTTTTTTGTACTATTGACTTGAAATTTGGACACTATAAGTTTCTGACTAATATCCACCAACCTTCTAAATTTCAAGACCTTCGGACCACTAGATGGGGTGTGAAGAGTATTACAACTTCGGCATAGCCAAAGTTAACTACAATCTTAGAACTATTAAGTATTATAGATATGTATAACTCCAGTCCATGACCCGTATTCGGATTTATATTTGCATAAGCTATGCCCCTACTCACAGCCATTTACCTAAAGGAAATTCTTGATTTGACGGCTCTTAGGCTATTAAGTATTAGCTAAGTACGCCCATTACAACAAACATATATGAGGAAGATTGACAGAGGTTTCATTCCATTTATAAAATTCCAATACGTTTTTGTATTATATTTTTATTTTACAATACTTAGTGATTTCGTAACAAGCCGCTCTTAAGTCGGATAAAGTGATAACGGTAATTTACGAAGACGAGTCCCGCTCAAGAAACAAATATACATAGTACATAGAATAAGCAAAACTCCAGCTCACAAAGTCCAGCAGAAAAAAATTATATGAGTAATCAGAAAGGATTGTTGGTGTTGGGAAGATGGGTGGCTGTTCGTGCAATAACATTCCACAAAGAATAACACAAATGCCACTCACATATGCTTTACTGCTTCGTGTCTGGCATATTTCCTCAAAAAAAAAAGTATTAGTTACTTACACACGTATAAAATTAAATATTGTACCTTGCAACAAAGTCATCGACTACTATAACTATGGATAACTATTTATATGGTATGTCTTCTTTTAGTATAAATATAAAGGATGTTCAGTTTGAGTTTGATATTTAACCATAAACATTTTTCAAATATCTTTTTAAAGCTTTGATCATTTAGAATCATTACAAATAAAATAAATCAAATGTCGTTCAAAACCAAGTACACCGTTCAACGTTCTTAGAATTCCATCAACAAGAAAGTTTTCCGTTTACTTGAGAGTTTGACAAAGAATTTTAACTGTAATCTGAATTTTGAAATAGTTTATTTTTTCTATTGTAACATATTTCATCATCGATTTTTGAAATTTGGTTACCATAAATATTGTTCTTGTCTGATGTTCTTTAGTTTTTTTTCAGATTGTGATTAAACCATCAAGATCATTAATTATGGGCAAGTCCAACAAACACTACGTCAAACTACAATAAGTCAGAAGCTGTATTTTTTTAACTCAAGTCATCATTAACAAATCGAAACAAACTTCAGTTAATATGCGGTTGATTTCTTTCCGCTCTCTTTCTACTGATTATTTGTTCAATTTCACGGTGTGAATTTTTCAATTTTTCTTCTGTCAAATTTTTACAATTTCAAAATTCATCGATATAAATTAGTTTTGCTACTCATGCAGACTCCACAGTGAAAATAAACGAATTTGAACGATTTGTTTTTTCAGTAGTCATCACATAATGATCCAAACTTATTTTTCGACTCCCAAAAAATAGAATCCATTCCAATCTACACGAGAATTTTCATACTTCTCATACATATGAGCCAGGTATTATCTCTTTTCCTTCATATTTGTAACTTATAGAACCATAGTTTCTTAGCATTATGTTGAAAACATTTCCTATAACTCTACAAATATCATTTGGGTTATACACGTGAACTACTTTTGTGGTTTCTCTTTAATTCTGAAAATATTTGGTGGATACGATGCTTACAACCCCCAAAACATTTTACTAAATAATGCTCCTCTACAGAAAACAATATGATAAAACTTAATGTATTTTGTCGAGACTATAAAATCATCATTCATTGTACTTTACTATTTTGATTCAAAATAATTTGGGGATATAGGGTATCTTACAGTTGGGACAACCCGATACTAATTTATTCCTTTTTTGGTTTCTTTTTATAAGCTTCGATAAAATGATAAATGATCATCAATTGACTTTAATTAGTTTTTCTTCATTTCAGAAGTAATAAATCTACTATTGGATAGTATAAAGTTGTTAAAAAATCATTTGAACAATTCAGGTTCTTTGGTTTTTATTTCATTCAAGCGAGATTTCGTAATTTGCACTATTCAAATTATTGATTTCGTTCCAATTTAATGGAAACCATAATCCGAGTGCTGTATGAACTATGTATGTTTTCAAAGTAAGACATTATAGTTGTTATTAACATTTGTTCTAAGATTTTGGTAATAAATTTAAAAAAAAATATAATAATATCATCGGTTTCATCGAATATCATAATAATGTCAAACATCTTTCACAAAACTAAAAGTTAGTTAACTTTTTAAAAACAATACTCATACTATGTGTTTCGAATAAAATGTTTCATCATTTACTGAGTTTTGCACTATACGAGGCTTGTTTAAGAAGTATCGCGAATTTTGAATTTACGCGGGCTACGTATATTCGATTTTCGATTTTTTTTTGTGGTGTTTTGTTGGTACTCATGTCGATCACTTATGCTGACAAGGTCGGCCATTTTGAATTTTTAGTTAATTTTTAGGATTCCGTACCCATAGGGAGCTAACGGGAACCTATTACTAAGCTTACGCCGTCCGACTCCTGCTCTATCTCATGAACCGTAATAGGTAGAGAGTTGAAATTTTCACAGAGTGTGTAATTCACTTGTGTGTAGAGCGACAAATACTAAAAATACATATTTTTGGAAGCATTGTTCTTTAATTTTATCTTTTGTTTAACTTTTTTTTTGTAGCATACTTTTTTTTTTGTAGCATACTTTTAGTCTGTTAATTGTAGTATTCTTTTAGGCCGTTAATTATGCACATAATTTAATATTTTGAGCAAAAAATCTTGTACGATGGTACGGATGGTACCCTACGTGTGCTAGTCCGGAACCCTACGTGTGCTAGCTGTTTTGTACTAAACTGATCTCTTCCAATCCCACTAGATTAACAACATAACCTTCTTTTGGTGGGAATTCTGATTTATTTACGTCTTTGTTGCTTTATTCTGTCCACTTATATTTTTTTTGCCCATTTGCTTCAAGCATAAATCGTCTTCTTCGATGATTGCAGAGCTTTGTTTGTGGGTCTAATAGTTTTTGACTTATAGCGGGTCGAAAGTAGTTCGTTAAAATAGCGGTGCAACGGCTTCCTTTTTTCCAACTTGGCTTACACACTGCTAGTGTAATAAATTTTTTTTTTTACAATACCATTCAATGAAATCTTCGGTCATTTAGTGAAAGGTATAAAATCTCGTTTTTCTTTTGAATGCGGGAAGACAAAGATTTATTTCGAAGACTTTTTATTCTATTCAATTGGTAAAATTGAACAAAAAATGAAATTTTAAAAATACATACGATGACACACAATTGCAGTAGCAACAGCGAAATTGTTATGTTGCTGGCCCACCCTTAGCTACACAATTCCAATAATAATGCCTTAATATATTTTTATGATTATGTGTTTCAATACCTATTTTGGCTATTTTTTCATTGTCTATTTGGGTTACTTTTACCCGCAGACCTTGACGGAAGGGTCTAATTGCAATAATCCATTTATAACGTTATAATTTCCGTTCGTACAATGGGTAATATGACCAAAGGCGCTTTTGAAAAAAAAGAACTTTAACAACGACGACATCAACGTCAAAAGCTACCAAGAATTGCATTAAAAAAGAATAAGAAAAACAAATGGAGTTGGAATTTTTACTGCCAAACAGTAAATAAATAAAAGCAACGAACAATAAGGAATGAACAAAGAAGACATAGCAAAATGTACAAAAGGAGCCAAGATTTCGTGGAAATTCCATTTTATTAGCATGCTAAGTGAACTTTAGATTTCAGAGACGATGAAAAATCCACCACCATCGGTGAAAGATACGAAAGAAAGGCAAACAAATATGTACATAATATACATATATACAAAAAAGCTTAGCCGCATTTATATTGCATGCTTTTAGGCTGCGGTTTGTTCTTTCCATTTTTATTAAAATCGGTTTTACAATACAATTATTTTTCTTCCATCGTTTGTTTTCCCTTTTTGCAAATATTAAATTGTATCGTAAGTGCTCATTTGTTGATCACCTAATCATTTACTAGTAGTGTGCTGTTTTTCTTTTTTGGCAATGCCGATTTTGTAAAACTATTCGAGCACCTTTTATATCTTCTGATTATTGTTCTAAGTTCATGTTTTAAATGGGAGGTACCCCTCCTACTAGTACGAGGGTCTTGAAATTTACATTGTTGGTGGATATGGGTCTGATACCCACAATGTTCAAATCTCAGTTTCATTGTACAGAACAAAAAGTTTTTCTATTAAAAATATTAGATTGAATCTGGGTTATTGTACTATCAACTTAAAATTTGGACACACACTTATAGTACCTGACCCATATCCACCAACCTTATAAAGTTCAAGACCCTCGGACTACTAGCTGGGGCGTGAGAGTATTAAAACTTCGGCATAGTCAAAGTTAGTTTTTTGTTATACTTTAGTAATAAATGACTTTGTCATCGGGAGAAAATGGTACCCTGCATATGACTATTCCTGAACAATCGTTTATGATCTCTGCTTTAATGCAGTTTTCAGGCATATTTGTTATCACTTGTACTAATTTTTATACTCTTCACGCAGTGAATAGTATTATAAGTTTGTCATGAAGTTTGTAACACACAGAACGGGACATCCAATAAAGTATATATATATTTTTGATCAGCGCGACGAGACGAGTTGATCTAGCCATGTCCGTCTGTCTGTCCGTTTGTATGCATGAAATCTAGTCCCTCAGTTTTTGAGCTAGAGAGCTGAAATTTTGCTTTCTTTTTACCACACGCAGTACATTCGTCGGAATTAGCCGAATCGGACCACTAAGGGATACCCCCGTACAAACCTGGATCCGAAGTCATGCTCTTATTAGAAAAAATTATGTGTGTTTTGTACCATCGACGTGAAATTTGAACATTATAAGACTCTGACCCGTATCCACCAACCATATGAATTTCAAGACCATCGGACCACTATGATGGGTGTGAAGTCCGTCCGTCCGTCTCCTGCTCTATCTCATTAACCGTAGTAGGTAGAGATTTGAAATTTTCACAGAGTGTGTAATTCACTTGTGTTTAGAACGACAAATACTAACGACAAATTTAACCTTTTGTTTACATTTTTTTTGTTTTTTGTAGTATACTTTTAAGCTGCAATTGTAGTATACTTTTAGGCTATTATATATGAAGATAATTTAATATTTTAACAAAAAAAACCCTCCGAGTGCGAGTCCGACTCACACTTGGCTGATTTTTTTTTTTTATTGTTGTATTATTACAGTAATTGTAGCAATTTGCTATACGACTTTTTTATGTTATCGTACATTTAATAATAGGATTGTGCCGTTGGAAAATCTTGCTTTAAATCTAATCCAAGAAAAAACATCATTCCTTTTTAACAGCTTTTATTTAACTTGCTTTGCAAGTCAGTTTATTAGTTTGTTTAGGTGAAATCTTGCAAGCTGAATTAGAACCACTTCTTAGCACCCGATTAAGTTGAAAATTGCCATACATCTTTAGTTCCGATGACAATGCAACATCCAATATTTATTTTCAAATGTTGTATATAAAACTTAGAGTCATATTTTAAAAACAATCAAGTCATCTTTGCATCTTTTTTGATTTTAAATTTTGGAATCCAAAACTTCTTTTAAAATACAACAAAAAGCTATACGATACAGTTAAGACATCTTATAATTATGTGCGTAATTTCCGGTGCACCTCAACAATGATGCAATGTATCTACTTAGCCAAGAAGTTTGGATTTACTCAAGGACCAAGCTATATTCAAACTGAACGATTTCCTCGATTGACACTTGAGCGATCTTCTTTCATTGAAAATCTTGAAACATTCGCAAAAAAAAAAAAATACTTCTTCAGAAGTATATAGAGCTCTTTTCAATGAAGTATACCACCATCCAAGGCATTACTCAACGACATTTCTATATACAGATGGTTCAAAAACAATAGAAGCAACCTCTTTTGATGTGGTAGACTGGTCAAATAATACAATATCAACTGGTTAAATGCTAAATTTCTGTTTAACCTTTACTGCAGAAGCCTCTGCGGTTCTTCAAGCAGTAAATTTTGCTGCTACATTTCTCTTTAACCGTAGAGCTGAAAGCCATGGCAGCTAGTGCTGTTATTTTTCTAATTAGTTCAACAAATTTATTTGTTAAATCACTTCTAATAATAATAATAATAATAATAATAATAATAATAATTTTTAATCAATGATAGTCAAATAATTCATTTGGCAAATAATAGTCAATTACTTTTAGTAGAGGGAATACAAAAATACATAAAAAGTTCCTAGAATTAAGGAACTACTCTTCTTTCCAGTTACCACAACGTTTTCAAGTCACTTGGCAAAACTAGTAAGTAATTCCCTTCATTCAATTCAAGTCGTCCTTACCAGCAAGTCCCCTCCATTCAAATCATTCTTATCACCAAGTCCCCTCAATTCAAGTCATCTTTGTCAGCAAGTCATACAATTCGTGTATATATTCTAATATTTGTGGGATTAAAAAATAAAATAAATAACACTGGTCAACACTGGAAAATGTTCCTGGGATTTTATGTATGTTCTCGGTAATATCCGAGGCGCTGATTACGGAAAAATAATAGTTTCGTCGTAACAGCTCTAGTTTTTCAAATAAAGCAATTTCCTTTGTTCTTGAAATTTGTTTACATTATACAGAGCAATAAAATCAATTTTGTTTTTTTTCTGAAATTTTGCATACACCTTTAGTTCTGGTGACAATACAATATGAAAAAAAAATGTAGATTCCTATTTATTCTACAATATTCATGTATTTTCGTTATGCCAGACAACGCTATCCTCTTCCTTTAAACTCTCTCTCCCTCTTTCTCTCTAATTTTTGACCATTTTTGCATTGGATATAAAGATTTAAATTAAAAAAATTTAAGAGTATATTGCTAAAGACTACAAGAACTACAATACGAGGTTTGTTAAAAAAATATCGCGATTTTTGAATTTCCGCCGGCTACGTATATTCGATTTTCGATTTTCTTGTGGCGTTATGTTGGTACTCATTTCCCTCACTTATGCTGACAAGGTCGGCCATTTTGAATGTTTAGTTAATTTTTGACAGCTGTTTTGCTTGCACGTGTTTTGGCTCGTCAGACAGAGAGAAGAGAGAGAGAGAGAGAGAGAGAGAATTTAGTTGTTGTTTTGTTTAGTTTTTGAAATATTTTGTATATGCGCCCGCTCCCTTCACCACTCACACACTAGTTGGCAAGATAAATTTGTGAGCGAGAATAACAACAACATACGCATAACGCTATTTCTTACGTGACGATTTCTAAAATTTTACTCTAGCAGCCGATTTAAAGAACTTCGTTCTAAAATTTTAAAAACAAGCTTTTAATTAAATGCTCTGAAAAGAAGAAAATAAACTGTGATATAATTCAAACCAAAGCAAACCCATAATTATGTAACATTGTACAATTGAAATATATATAATATAATTGTTTGTCTCTATTAATTCAATCACATAATTGTTTCCTAAATTCAATTCAATATATTTATTCACAGTTTTATAATAGTATATACATGTTTATGAGTCTAAAATTTCTTAATTAAGAGTTCAGGGTCCTACTTAGATGTGCATAAAGAATATAGAACAGTATACAGTTTGTTACTAACAATAGGAAAGGGGGAAAAATTTACAACAAAAACTCCATAGAATTTTTATTATAACTTAAATCTAAACTTAATGCCTAATGGTGACAGAAATTTAATATATTTTTTCTACCACACGGAGATTTTATTAATAAATTCCACTACGATTGTTGCAAAGCCAATAAGTAAAACTATTATTTCAACCCTAGCTAATTTCCAGCTGTTAAATACTATCAGATGTTTCGCGCGAAATTCGAGCAATCTGTGTTTATGTAATCTCTTGCGATAAAAAATGAAATAATAATACCTAGACCGTAAGTATTGTTATTTTTTCTTTTTGCTTGTAATAAATGAATAAATAAGCTATTGTACAAATGTTTTTATTGGAAAAAAAAA
Source organism: Amiota mariae (assembly GCA_035041805.1). NCBI lineage: Eukaryota > Metazoa > Arthropoda > Insecta > Diptera > Drosophilidae > Amiota > Amiota mariae. Next base: position 455,511 of record JAWNKV010000137.1, read on the forward strand.
AACTTGAACATGTTTGTTACAACGTTGGTAATATGCCGTGTCACCAGCGAGTGACACTGGGTATTTTGATAACTCTATTGTTCTGAATTCCTTCCAAGTAATAATAAGACTTTTGTTTAAGTTTTGGGCTCCGACTTATTTACGTATTACAGGTTGACCTTAGATGCGATTGCCGCGGAGTTGCTGTCCGGGGAGGACCCAGGCGATATTATTTTATTTCCTCCTGATGATGGTGTGGTGACTGACGAAGATAGTGGAGATGAAAACGAGGCTAATATTCTTCATCTTCCCAGTTGCATGCTTCGATCTCAAGTGGAAGTACAAAATGGACAATATACTTTTGGAGAAGTACATAGATTGGAAGAAAAAGGTGAAGAAATCGACATACCTGTACCGAAGAAGAAAAATACTAGAAAAAATAAGAATGCTCGAACTATAAAAAAATGGTACGGTAATGTCAGCGTTACTTTTATTTCTTGCGGTAAAGAAGATTGTGATGAAGCAGTTTTGACTAACACTCAGAAGGAACTGTATGCAGTGCAATGTTTTGAATTGCTTATTTATTTGTTTTCATGCTTTTTATACTCTTCACGGGAGTGAATAGTATTATAAGTTTGACATGAAGTTTGTAACACACAGAAGGAGACATCGTTCGCACTCCTAATCCTTCAGTTTTTGAGCTAGTGAGCTTACATAGGTTTCTTTTTACCAAACGCCGATCAAGTTCGGTAATCAACCGAATCGGACCACTAGGGGGATACCTCCCATACAAAACCCCTTTTTTAAATTAATGTTCTTATTAGCAAGTTTTTAGTTTTTTGACGTATCGAACTGAAATTTGGACATTATAAGTTTCTGGTCCATATCCACCAACCATAAAACTTTCAAGACCCTCGGTCTACTAGGAGGGGTACCCCCCATAAAAACCGGGATCCAAATTAAAGCTCTTATTAGAAAAACTTTTTTGTTTTTTGTACTATCGAAGAGTAATACAACTTTAGCATAGCCAAAGTTAGTCTTTTTTCATATTGTTATTTATAAGAGTGTCACCTACAGGTGACACTGGGCGTTGTGAAATTAGGACTCTGAAGGAGACACAGATTGTTTCTTTTTGTTACGGTAAAAATAAAACGTCCGAGTTTAAAATAATATTTATTTATATTAAGATATATCATTTTCTTTATAATAAAAATAGTCTTTCTGAAAGAAACAAAACACTTATTTATTGTGGAAAATGTACGAACACGTTAGATGCAAGCCAATATTGTACTTGCCACACATATTTCTAGTGCGTTGGTGACAGTAACCGCATCTACGTTGAGAGCAGTTGACTTGTGAGTGGTCTCCAGCACTTCCTTCATTCCTCACCTCGATAGGCACTCTAATGTTCAGAGGTCTCCACAAGCTGAGTGCGGGTCGGAGGCTTGCCATATGTTTGCAGGTATATATTTGCGTAGGTCCAATCGTTTTCTGCCTGTCTTTTGATCAGCCATGCATTTTGGCATGCTGCATCTAAGCCAAACTACTTGACTTCTTGCCCTTTTTTTATCCACAAATCCGATTCGATCCACTTTTGTGATAGGATCCAATCCATGGTAGTTGGATGCAATGGTGACGATACTATTGTCGTACCACTTGACTGCAATAATTTGATCAGAAGCTTTATGACATAGCTTACCTCTTGGCTCTTTTTTCATTTCCTTTGAGTTTGGCAAATTCCAGTTCTCCAGTCGGTTTTCTCGAACAGTACCTGTAGCCCCGATATTCTGCTCTCGTACATACTTTACCAATGGTAAACCAGTAAAAAATTTATCAAAGTACAAATTGTATAGTCCTAATTCTTGGGTAATATTGAATGGAGCTCTAAAATAACACCAGCTCCTAGACCTAGGTCAGACTGCATCTTGAGCAAAGGGCCGGGCGCGCCAATTCACTAAATATCCATGGCGACTATCTGCTGATCAGAGATTGAAACTAAACATTATTGGTTTATCGTGTATGTGTTGTTTGGTAACGTACCTTCCGAAGTATGGAACTATAGTTTCATCTATGGAGATGTGTGAAGAATCAGCTCTTTTGAAGTATTCAGTGAAATTTTTGTTCAGTTTTGTGAAATATTCTCGAATTTTAGCAAATTTATAGTTTGGCGGCAATGATTTACTGTCAGAGAGAGGAAGGTATTGCTGTATTTCAATAAATCTATTGCGTCTTATGATTGATGCTATAAAATTATTGTACGTATCATTTTTTACTTCCCAGAACATGCGCAATTACTTCCGCGTCAAACACCCAGTAAAAAGTAGTATCGCATTGTACATTCGAATTTCTTCAGCATTCACATTGAGAGTGTGATTTATTTATTTGAATGAAATTGACAAAGAAACTGTCAGCTTACAAAAATAAATGTAACAATTAACACTTAAAAGTAAGACAAAAATATAAATTGAAGTGAACTTAAACTAAAATAAATTAATTACAAAAAAAAGAGAAACAAACAATAATAGGAAAAAATATAAAAAATCATGCCAAGTGTGAGTCGGACTCGCATTTTAAGTACGCTGCTATTAGGAAACTGAGCACATGGTTGCTGGGGAAGCTGAAATCCGTTTCTTAGCCGGCGTTTTTTTAAGACTAGGCGTTCAATTTCCGTGCTAGTTAAAACAACAGTTTTTTTTGGGACAGATTGTATGGTTATGTTGAAATGTTCCAGTGAGTTGTCAATGTCAGTTCCGGTATCAAGTTTTGGTCTCATACGTACAATATGTGGGAGCTGACGTATTTTTTATACCTGAGCCAATCAGTTTTCCATGAGGTAAGCATGAAAGAATGATCACTTATTGCGGGACGCTCCAGTAAGTGAAATGTGACTGGGGAATGGTCTGATGATAACTCGGCATGGGTTTCCGTTGAAATCACACTACGAGAAATGTTGCGTGTAACTACGAAGTCGATTAGGTCTGGAATTTTACTTGGATGAGCTGGCCAATAGGCCTGCCTAGAGAAGGTAGTTGAGTTGAGTTCGTTGCCTGGGTTTATGATTGTGTTGTAGAGCTGTTTTCCTTTAGGATGTAAAAGTCGAGAGCCCCAGTGAGCATTATTACTGTCAACAAAAAATACAAGTTATCAATAGTACAATGAGAAATATCTCAATAAAACTTAAAACTACTAAATTAAATTATAAAATATATCCGTCTTTAGCCCGGTGGAGGACTTTTATTTGTTAAATAGCTAGCTATGCCACCTGCTGCAAGAAATTTGGACCCTATTGTGTCAAAAAACTACTTGAAATGGAAATGGAAAATCTGGGTGGATAATAGACGGATGAAAGCGTCAGGTTTCCATTTGAGGTTTGAATGACAATCGACGTAACCTGCATAAAATTCTGCGAGTATGATACCGACTTTATTCGCTTTCTAATAAGTATACCCGTTCCACCATGTGCTTTGCCATCAGGGTGGTTTGTGGCGTAGAAAGAGTAGCCTGGTATCTCGAATTTATATCTGTTTGTAAGGTGCGTTTCCAAGAGTAATAAAACATCAGTTTCTGTCTCGGATAGGTATTTTATGAGCTCAAGCTTATGTTTCGATACGACATCCGCGTTCCAGGAGGTTATCTTGAACGAGGACATTTTAAGTACGGAGTTTTTGTAAGAAGCATGTTTTGCATCATAGCCGTAGTCTGAGACATATATTGCATAAAACTGGCAATCATATTTTCAAGAGAGCTATGTGGTGTGAGTGGTGTTGTTTTTTGAGGTATAGAATGCTGTGTGAGCTCATTTTGAGATAGTTGATGGCAGTGTTTGTTACTTTCTCTTGCTCCTGGCTCTGTGGTGGGTATATGTTGCGATCTAGGTCGCAACGCGGATGCGTATGTAATGTTGGGAGTGGTAATTGCATTGTGCGTGGGTCTTTCATCGTGGCTCGGGCTGGCTACGGGCAGTTGATTTGCGCTGGTTCATCCGATTTTTTAGTTCTTCCTCTATAGTTCGCAGTGTGATTACCCCAGCAGTTACTGCATTTTTTTTGACGTTGTGTCCGTTTTATTCAGCTGAGGACTCGTGGAGGTCACAACATGATACACAGACAGAAGGAAGTGTACAATACGACTTCGTGTGGCCGAATTCCTGACAGTTTGTGCACTGCACAGGGTCTGTGTGCTTGTGAGGTTCCTCTACAATGATTCTGCGGTGAAGCAAGTAAATTATATATTGGGTAGATTTGGTTTCTTTTCTCAGGTTTATCATCATGAGAAAGTTCGACATTGAACATGGGCTGCAAGATTTTGCTTCTATTCATAATGTTGATCACAACCTTGGTTGGGAATCCTTTTTCTTCAAGCGCACTTTTGATTTCTTTGGTGTCAACACCAGCTTCAATTCCTTTTATAACCACTATCAGCCCTATACAGCTCTTAAGTTGGTACGTATAATAATTTTTGTTGGCATCAGTAAGGAATTTCGAAACTATCTTGTAATTATTCTCAGTGTAGGTTTGTAATTTAGTTTCATGTACTTTGCCTTTGGTTAACATGAATATAAATTGGGGGAGGCTTGGTTTGCTTGACTTTTGGGGCCGCTTCTACGTTTGTGAGATCATTGTCTTTGCTTAGAGCTGCAAATCTATTTCGTAGACGATGGGTTCATTATCGTGGGTTGGGGTAGATGAGGCATTCGATTTTTTGGAATTGTTACCAGGCAAATGTTGTGAGTAAGAAAGTTGAAAAGTTTGTCCTTTTTTTTACAATGCCTCTGGCATTCCACGTTATGACTAATATATGGTTATACATTATAATATATCAAAAATGTACATGCTAGGGACCTCCCTATCACTTCAAATTGTTCTGATTTAGATTTACAGCCTCTAAGATTATTTTTTAACTCAAAAGTACGATTTTTGATTTCCTCAACCGTAAAGAGATCTTGGTTTCCTGTTGCAGCATTTTGTGAGCTTACCCAAGAAGTACTGGCACGATTGGGTTCATTTATATGTAAGTTTGGAACGCTATGATACATGGTTTTTTTATTGTTGGCGCGCTAAAAGATTCTCTTGCTTGCGGTCTAGTGCATTATGATTGGAAACGCGCTTTAATGTTCAAGTAATTAGCCCTACTTGGACAATCAGGAGTGTTTGACTTATGATTGCCATTACAATTGGCACATTTAACAACTGCGTTATCCAGGCAATCAGTCGTCTTGTGATTTCCCTCCCAGATAGAACTGACTCCACAATTATTTGAACCATGCCAAAACATGTGGCAATTATAACACTGCGTGATTTTCATATTCCTTTTTTGGTATTCCCATTCCACCTTAACATAGTTAATGGCCGAATAATTTTTCTTGAGATCTCTAAGAGTGGTTAATTTATTAGTAAAATATACCAAATAAAAAGTCATTACAATACCATTTAGACTTGTCCTTTGAATGCGTTTAACAGTGATGCATTGAAGTACCATCCGAATTTGTCCGTATTGTCCATCCCCAGTAGCAACGCTTTGTACGGCTTTTGTTTTTTTATAGCAAATGAAAATTAGTCAAATTTGCTCTTTAATGAACTGTAGGCTGCTTGGTATTTACTGCAATTTATTTGCACAAGTTGTCCAGGTGTTCAGCAGAGCTTTTAAGCACCATTATAGGTGGTACATAAACTTTACTTTTCTTTTCAACGATTTGCTCATTGCTATCATCGATCTTATTACGAGAATTTGTATAGGCGACTAGTAGTTTTGGGCAGGAGCAGAGCTTTGTCCAGTGTCTATTTTCTGAATTTTTTTCTTCACACACTGTGTCGCATTTTTGTTTAGATCTCGTAATATTTTTACTGTTACTATTAAAATTCGAACCAAATTTAAATTATACACAGAAATCATTTTCTCCTCAATTCCAACCCAATTACGATTCTCTGTGTCACAAACGGTTTTGAAATCACCCATTATTTTGTAGGCGATTTGGTTAAATTTATCCTTATCTGAAGTTATTAAAGAAAAAAAGTAGCAACAATTATTCTTTTTCTTGGTTAACTGCATTTAAAGAATTCAACATTTTAGTTGTTTCCAAGCATAACTTTGCATTTTACCAAAATCTCTTTTCCATTAAAGTAAAATCGACCAACCAACGCTGAATATGCCAACCTGCTTGCATTTATATTTTAATAATTTCGAAGATTCCAATTTGTCTTTAATTCAATTAATTTATACGTCAAAATAAACTGTTTATTGGTAATGAAGCTCTGAAGTTTTCATTTTGTTTAAAAAATGCGTATAAGCTGATTAGTTTAATGAGAAGTTTTAATGATCTCATTGGTGAAAGTTGGCATGTTTTCAATGTGTTAAAGAAGGGTGCTCTATACGATTTTTTTTTTTTTTTTTGTTGAGAAAGGAAGTTTTTTTTTGGTTTTTTTTTGTAGAGTGAGGAATGTGAAAGGGAGTGAGCAGTATCAAAATATTTGCTTGGCATCTGTGGCTGAGTGTAAATATTGTAGTAGCAAGGGGCTCCAAAGAAAAAATCAGCTATAAGTTCCGCCATAAACTCGATACGTGTAAGATGCCCCTAAAATGAAATATATTCAGTTGTTCGTTCGAACATCAATATTCGAAAAATGAAATCTCACCACTTTCTGAGGCACCTATGGATTTTGTCGGCGGAATCAAAACCGTTCCTCCACAAATTCGTCGACGAGTTCTGTGATTCACAGCGATGCGTGCATACAGCTCGAGCTCACACTCACGCGCATTAAATAAATTAAATATATAATATATACTATAGAATCGATTTAATAATCGTTGGGAGCAACATCATCTATACAATCTTGTGTGCTGAGCAGCAACAAGAATACAACGATGAGAACAGAAAAGAAACATGCAAGTATACCTCTTTTGGAGTCAGTTCTTGCCAATTAACTTTCAAAATTTTTCTTCTGACTTGTCGAACGTTTCGTCAAGGAAAGTTACTCCTTGTCATACGCAAGTCCAATTTTCATACACTTTTCGCAGCATTTGCGGCTGTATTTCGCCAATATGTATTTCACAGTTTATTTCATATTTCAAAAATACACACTTTCGCTCGCTCTCATTCGTGAACAAGAGCGTTTTTGTTCTTAGGCTTTGCTAATTTTTCATTTAATTTTTCACACACGAGTGCGAACGAGAAAAATTCCTTCGTGTTGCTCTCGTTCTCGAGCGAGTTTGATTTCTATTTTATTCATAAATGAAGTGCTCATTAATTAAGGGTTTTTTTTTTTGCGGCTGTATTTCGCCAATATGTATTTCACAGTTTATTTCATATTTCAAAAATACACACTTTCGCTCGCTCTCATTCGTGAACAAGAGCGTTTTTGTTCTTAGGCTTTGCTAATTTTTTATTTAATTTTTCACACACGAGTGCGAACGAGAAAAATTCCTTCGTGTTGCTCTCGTTCTCGAGCGAGTTTGATTTCTATTTTATTCATAAATGAAGTGCTCATTAATGAAGGGTTTTTTTTTTTTGAACGACTAGCGTATGTGCATCAGAGAACAAGTATAAAATTGTCTAGTGCACTCGACAACAACTGATTTTCATTCATTATCAGTAATACACTATATACTATTAGGTTGGTACAAAAATAATGGCCGTTTCCATTTTGTTTATTTTTATGCATGGA